>JAOXNO010000020.1:50724583-50737910 GCA_028565335.1 Limnodromus scolopaceus | reverse complement strand
GCCCTTCTAATTTTCACCCTGCACATCTTCACCGCTTCCTGGTATTTCTCCTTGCCTGCCAGGCCCCTTTTCCAAAGATCATAATTATAAATTAATATAATTTATAATTATATAATTATAAAATTATATAATTACATAATTATAAATTAATAATTTATAGTGTGTTTGCCAGGTCTTCTGTTATGACAGTCATTACATTTTATTCTCCTACATGTCATTTCCCCCCTTTTTTTTTCTCAGTTTTTCTATTCCTTTTTCTCTTAAATATTATTTTTGTTGAGGCACAAGTTAAAAATTCTGCTACACCCTTCCTGCTACTCAGTAACCTAAATTTAAGATTTCAGAAATTTTAAAATTCCTGTATGTGTCATAATTACTGGCGGAGACCTCAGCTAGAAACAAAGTGACTAGTTATATCTTGAATTATAGTGGCTGCAGCTCCAGGTTATCTAAGAAACTGAAATGTTTGTTCATCTTACAAAAGTGTCAGGTCAGCTTTTATTTCAAAAGTCCCCCAAAATCTTGCTGGGATCTTTTCATGGCAGCGAGCAAACACCATATAAATTATATCAACTGGGGGAAAAAAAATTAGCAGAAGCAAAAGTATTACATAGGAAAGTGAATTTTCTCCAAAGCTGAAATTGGCAGTGGTGCCCTGAAATTGCAGAAGGCCCACACTCCATTAATTCTGTTGCAAAGAATTAGTAGTCATCTTCAGGGTGCAAAGATCTGTTGCCTCCTAAAAGGGTGCCAAAATTTTTAAGATGAGAAAAAGTTAGTGTGTTTTACTCTCTTATTTCCTTCTTTCCCCAAATAAGTAGCAATGTTAGAAGACTTAACACTTCTGATCCCAGAGAGTAGGGAAGTGTGTGAGGCCAGAGGCATTCAGACAACAATACTTTTATACTTACTCTAGGTGACAGAAAAACGTTCAAGTAAATAATGACAATACATCTGCAAGTGTATGCATGGCTGATTTGCAGAGAAGGAGAATTCTGAGTTTATGAGCTGCCTTGAAAAGCAATCTGTTTCCATGTGTATGGTTCTCTTCCTTTACATTTTAAAATGGAGACTATATATTTTGTCTCATAGACAGCCACTAAAAAAGGAGAATAAAACACAAATCATCTCTCAGGCTAAGGTAAGAACTCTACTTACTATGGCCATTAGAGCTATTTCAAAGAGTTATATTTAACTCATTTCTCAGGCTTTGCCACCTGGGGCTTATATTCTGCTTGCTGAGCTGCTTCCCATGCTGTGTAGAGTGGCCTGACAGCAAGATGAATGAGCATAAGCCCTACTGCATTTAGAAATCAGCTCATGCTGCTGAATATGCTTTCAACTCCAAGGAACAGCTTTCTCAACAGCTGGTCAGAGGACTGACTACTGGGCAGGTCTTCCTGTGCTCAGGCTGGTGCTGTTTTCCAAGTATGAAACAACAAATCTAATGCACCCTCAGGGCAAAGAAACCTTCCAGGTTTCATTAGGAAAAGCATCACCAGCTGATCAAGGGAGTGACCCTTCCCCTCTGCTTGGCTCTGACAAGGTCACATCTGGAGTGCTGTGTCCACTTCTGGGCTCCCCAGCACAAGAGGGAGATGGAAATACTGAAGCAAGTCCAGCGCGGGGCCACTCAGATGGCTACAGGACCAGAGCATCTCTTTTATGAGGAAAGGCTGAGAGAGCTGGCTTTGTTCAGTCTGGAGAAGATATGGCTACAGGGGATCTTATCAACATGCATAAACACCTGGGAGGGAATAAAGGTGAGGGAGACAGACTCTTCTTAGTTGTGCCCACTGAGAAAACAAGAGGCAATGGACACAAACTGAAGAAAAGAAATTCAATCTGAAGACAAGAAACCACTTTTTTTACTGCAAGGGAGACCAAAAAGTGGCACAGGTTGCCCAGAGAGATCATGGAGTCTCCATCCTTTGAGAGATCCAAAAGCCCACTCCTGGTCAATCTGCTGTAGTTGACCCTGCATTGAGCAAGATTGGGCTACAGGATCTCAAGAGGTCCCTTCCAACCTCAATGATTCTATGAAATCCTCAAGTATGCAGCCAAGGCCTTGTTTCTGTGTCTTGTCTGTACAATAAGGAATTGTCTGCTGCAGTGTTCCCACTTACAGGGCTGAAAGGGCTGCAGGTGTATAGCATGGTTTCCAGACCCCTAATGAAGGAGAACTAAGTAAATGGTGACAATGCAAGAACCTCACCTCTCTCTGCACCATGGAAAGGGCTGTCAATCCAGTTGAGGCTCACTTACTTCTAACTACTGGTTACTGGGAATAAGATGAGCAGGGCTCTAGGAGACTTTGTCACCAGCACAAGTAACATTGGTAGGAGGGCTGCTGAATGAGGGGCAGCACTTTCCTGGGGCAATCTGAGAGGACTACCAAATGAAACCAGATTTTATACTTCAAGGCTGGAATAAAGTTCCAAACTGTTACTGCTCTTTCAATATTCAGGATCATCAAAATGAAAAACAGTTTTCTGTATTGTAATATAAGTAATATTAAAATTCCTAAAAATTGTTCAAAGTTAAATGCTTTTTCTCAAAAAATAAAGTGGTTTGCATTTTAATGGATCAAATGTCTACTGCAGGAAGCAAATTTTCAAGTATCCCTTGTTCTGCTTTTTTTAAAAGGCAATTAATCCTGAGCCATTTCAGATGGGCAGTTAACAGAGAAGTGTATGACTCTTTGAGCATTTATGCTGCTGGTGCTTACCTGAAACGTCCAGAAGCAAAAATCATTATTCAAGTACAAACAAGAGATGTCCACAATTTTGGACAGGTTTTGTACCTAGAAACCAACATATACACAAAGGTTTATTTAAAAAAATGTAATCTAGAATGTCGCATGTTTTTAAAAATATTAATTCATATAAAAGATAAGCATACTGTAACCAAGTGAGTAATAAGTGAGAAAATTTCTGTTACTTAACTGTTTTTCAGCAGTAAATATTGAAGCAAGAGGCATCAGAGTATGGCAATGCATAACACTCTTCAAGTAGAATTTGAGGCATTTAAACCAGCTTTAAACTCCTAAAACAGCAAATCCTGCAAAGTTATTGATATCTGTGTAGCGGGCAGGCATAATTTTGTCCACTGTTCTTTGCAATACCGTAGGAGATGACTCAAAAAACCTGAATCCTGTAGTTTTCGAAATGTAGGGTGTTTTTCATTACATATCAAGTCAGTATTTTCATCAAAACACCAAAATCCATCAAGGACCGCCAGGTATTCTGGTAACTTGGCCCCAGAATAACTATTGAGGCCTCTTACTCATGTCTCAGAATGGAAATCTGGGTAATCCCCAACTCTTTACCCCTACACCAGGTTTTTTTCAGAGCTTTCTACAACTTCACTGTATCTGTACATGCAGCAGCTGAGGCCTTTCTGTTGATGATGGGTTGCTCAGTTATTAAGGTGATTTATATTTTATCCATTAGGGAATTCACCCAGAACTCAGTTCAGGATTAGGCAGACTGGATAAGAATCATTGCCTAAAAAAAAGTGTGCATTTTTTCTTCGGCATGTACCTCGCAGAGGGTGTGTGTATTGGGATGTGTATCAGTTAGATATTGTTTTATCAGACCAGAAAGCAATTCTACAAAGAAAGAGTTGTAAAAATTAAAAACTTACAAGCTCCCTTGCTAGAAACTGCAAGGTGTCTCCCACATATTTTTTTCCCTGAAGAACATCACTTCTTACACTTTAGTGTGTATTCATCACACTGTACATGTTTCTCCATGCTGCAAAGCCAGGACCATAAATGCAATGTTTCTGTGAAAAAATAATAAAATGCTAACCTAGACTCTGCCACTTGCCCTGCAGAAACTCATGACCCCTTCAAGGAGAATGGAGAGGCTTCGCCCTAGTTCTGCCATGTCATGCAGTCTCTGAGCATCTTGTGTAAGCAAAGTAGTCGTTAGCATTGTGACTCACATGTACAAGACCCCAAACAGCCCAGGGTGAAGAACACTGAGCTCCAAGAGTGATAGTACAACATAATCAGCCCAGCTGAGTGAACTGTCACACTGGCAATGTTGCCTTTCAGATCACAAGCAGATGCTCAATATTCTGCTTGTGAGCTACACAGGGTTCTCCACAGCAAGAGCAGCAGCTCCTCCGCAGTGCTCCCCTGCTCCCCACCATCTCTTCCACACACACTGCCATGATGCCAGGCTACTTTTGATGATGTCACCTGCCTGATGGTTCAAAAGTCTTGCAGCCTCTTCCTCTCCTTCTCCTAGTACCTTTTGGGCACAGTGGGCATGTGGATGGGGAAGGAGTGCAGAGGAAACCCCCCACTTCTGTTTCAATTGAATGATTTGTCTCAAGAATTTGTATTACTTGAGTTTGTGTCCTCAGGATGGTCTAAAAAATAAAGTAAGATAACACAGTAGCCAAACAAAACCCCCAGTCTCTTCACAGAGAGTTATTGTAAAAGTGCATTAAATTTACTTGGTCTTAATTTTTCCATTTTGGAAAAACAGTCTAAAATAGACTCTGATTACAATGAGAGACACATAAAGGGAATGCTTAATAGTCTGCATAGCTTGTCAGCCCACTGGTGAAATGAGTCGTAAAAGTGTCAGAACACAGCAGGTACTGCTTTTTCACTGCTCGGACAGGAGGGGAAAATTATCATTGTTTGCCTGATGCTCTAAGGGGAAGGTTCCTAACAACATCAGAAGCCATCACTACTGAAAAGTCACTGGCCTTTGGCCAACGGCTTCAAATACAACTGAAATAAAGCACACAAGAATACTTCTTATTATTTTACATAGACAAATAGTAAGTAATCTTTTTAATTAATCACAGCAAGGAAGCTAGGTTGTCAGTGTTGTTCCCTAAGTAAATGCTTCATTGTTTATTACAGTAATGCCAAAAGTTTTAAATGGAATGGGGTGGCTGAGAAGTATGGCTGTGAAATACATTTCATCAACCTGTACAGAAGAATGTCTGACACATAAGGTTTATACACTGCAGTTTGAAGTCATGTATGTAGAAGAGTGCAACTGCCAGCACAGTAAAGTGTTCTCCAAATCTTGAGTAAGAGCAGAGCTGTAGGAATAAAGCTGTGGAAGGAAGAATTTAACTTACTGAGCATAACGCAGGATTTATGGATACGCTGGTACATGTAAGTAAAGCTGCCTGTGGGAAACAGGTGCAGCTGGGGTTTAGAAAATCCTATCATTTTACAGAAAAGGATACAAACTGAGGGAGCTCCCACCATTATCTGCAGTGAAACTCCACATATGAGGTCTGGGACTGCAGCTTCCCTTTTCTAGTATCAGCCTCTTTCAGTAGAGAGCGTGGGCCAGTAGCTGAAGACTGAGATTGGAACTCTGAACACACCTCTGCCGTTGACCTGTTCTCTGTCACTAGGAAAGTTGTTTGACATCACCATGTTATTTAGCCTGTAACACCATTGGCATCGCAGTTGTGACAATGTGTTTTTATTTTGTCCTGCCAGACAGGATATGATCTCAGCTGAGAACTCCTGACAATACATTAAAATACATGATTTAGTAATTCAGAACAGAAATATAAATCAATCTCTCCATTCTTTTCCCAGAAAATCAAATAAAGGATGCTTTATATCACCCCAAGTCCCAACATAATCTTAAAAAACCACCCAGTCAGTTGGACAATTTCCTAGCTCCAGCCCTTGTGAGGGACTACCTAACAGCAAGCCTCTCTCCAACAAATAACCAGAAGAAAATAACACTGTGTTTTAGTCCTCCTAGCTATTCCTACCTTCATGTTGCTAAGAGATCTTAGAAACAGATCTGTCCTTCTCTCTTTTGCCTTCCACCAGCTAAACTCACCTAGCATAAACTGCACCATATTTTACTTACTGACTACATTTTAAATACACTAGGGAAAGAAAAAAAAAAAAAAGAAAAAACCAAACAACAAACTGCTAGTTATTGACTTTTCAAGAGTATAAGCTGAGAAACAAGAGAAATAATACGTTTTTTTTCACAGGGTGGCAGTCTGTCAGAAGTGGGGTCACCCAGTGATTGATACTGGGCCCCATGCTGTTCCATATCTTCATGAATGACATGGATGACAGGATTAAAAGCACCCTCACCAAGTTTTCTGATGACACCAGACGCGGTGGTGAGGTGGATGCATCAGGAAGAGATGCATCTTACAGAGACGGGAGAGTGTGTTAGCAAGAACAGTATGAAGTTTAACAAAGACATGTTCAAAGTCCTGCACCTGGGTCAGGATAACTAAAGAGCCCAGTACAAACTAGGATCTGCATGGCTGCGGAGCCACAGCAGCCACCCCCTAGGACCCCGGCTGTCCTGGTGGACAACAGGCTGAACATAAATCAGCAGAGTGCTACTGCAGCAATGAAGGCAAATCCCAGGCTGCATCTGCAGGGGCATTGCTAGCAGAGAAAGAGACAAGATCAATCCAATCTGCTCAGCACTTGTCAGGCTGCACCTGGAGTTTTGTGTCCAGTTCTGGTCCCCACAATTCAAGAAAGATGTGGACAGACTGGAGAGTGTCCAAAGGACGGCCCCAAAGATGACTAAAGGGCCAGAGAACCTGCCCTGTGAGGAAAGACAAAAAGAGGTAGGCCTCTTTACCCTGGAGAAGAGAAAGTTCAGGAAGGATCTCATCACAGTTTTCCAATACTTAAAGGGTATCTACAAAGAGCACAGAGGCTCTCTCTTCACAAGGAGCCAAATGGAGATGATAAGAGGCAACACGTACAATTTGCACAAGGAGAGATTTCATCTCAACGTAAGAAAGTACCTGTTTCCAATGAGATCGTTCACTCCAGTGAACAACCTCGCTGGCGATGTGTGGAGTCCACATCACTGGAAGTTTTCAAAATGCAATTGGACAGGGTGCTGTGTAATGTTATCTAGGTTCTCTTTCCCACAAAAGGTTGGATCAGATTATCTTCTGAGGTCTATTCTAATCTGTGCTATTCTACAATTCAGTGGAAGGAATCAGGATCATAACTAAATCTGATTTAAATTTGTTTTTGTGAAGGAGCCCAAGGATGCAACATTGTACTTGGGATAAGTTTCAAGGTTTTAGATTACACCATATCCTCCTAGTTGAGGTGATGAAAAGCAAATACTGGTGGCAACTGAACTAACTACACAGATCTGAACCTTTCTGAAAATCAGGCTAGAAAAAATATCAGTGCTAGATAAATGCTAGAAATGCTAGAAAAAAAAGAGAAGGGTGAAAGGATAAAAAAAAAATCTGTGTATATGAAATTAATGGAAAAATAATCCAACAGCAGAATCTTGAAATTTTGGGGTAGGCACCAGAAACTTACAATCTCAAAGTGAAAAGCTGTGGCTAAGCCATCATTTGGGGTAGAAAATACATAAGCCTCATGTAACGAAGAGGGGGAAAGAGAAAGAGTGACCATTCAGGTTCTCTGCTCCATACAGCATCTCTAAAATGACACAAAATTCAGTGTGAATGCTCTGGTCTGCCTTAAGTCATCAACAAGCTAACTCCCTATTCTCCCAGCAATCATGGTACGCATCTCCTCACTGTTAAACGTAGAGAGATTTAGCACTCCCAGTGAGTTTACAGCATAGCTGTCAAACAATTTTAAAAGCCACTGCCAATCAAATGCTAGAAATATCTCACTGAAAAGTCTATGACAGGTCTTCAGGATCCTTTCTGCCACACAGAATTAGGTGATTTATGGAGAATGGGTATTGGTAGAAGCAAAAGTTGAAGCTGATCTAATAAAAAGCAAGGATATATATCAAGAAATCAAAAATTCCAGATTCTAAATACTGTTTCTATGCACCTAGATTAATCTTTTAGGTTTTGCTGACATAATCAAAATTGAAGCTTGGTTCCTAGCTGAAAACTTCAAATTTATGGTTTCTGCAAATTATGGAAAATCTGTATTTATTTCACTTTGAGAAATAAATTATCTTTATGTATCAAAAAAACACATTCACCCTGCAGTCTAACCGGGTGTATGTCATTTTTTCTGAAGCAGGTTAGTTGTATCATCTTTTGCAGATAAATGAATTAAAAGGCATTGGATATGAACACTGAATTACCAAAGGAATCAGATTGCCTATACCATCTTTTCTTTTTCTGTCATCCATGATGCTTGAGATATTTTAAATGTTTCAATAAAATAAACCCTATTTGTTCAATAGTTAAGTTTTCAGCGATAATGTAAGACACAAAGAAGTACATCTTCAGTTTATATTGTTGATGGTAGGAAAGGGAACATAGAGACAGCTCCTGGAGATAATATCATACTAAACAGAAACTGCAGTTACAAATGAAATGTGCTCAGAAGGAAATCTTCAAACATTTTATGCATAATAGGAAAATATTTTCTTGAAAAATAATGCTGCAAAGATTAGGAAGGCAGCAGTAAAGCATATTATAATTACAGAAACTGAAAACCAGCTATCATACAGATCATGCACAAACAGCTGAATAAAGGAAATTGTTATTTTAGGAGGCAGCTGTTAGGAAAAAATGGAGGCAGTGGGAAGAAGATGATTACAAGAAGACACTAAAAAAAGAAATAGTCCAATGTCAAAGTGATAGTCACATAGAGCTGCATTTTAAAAGGTGTTTTCATATAAAATGAGAATGCTGAGAAAAAAACATGGGGAAAGAAAATTATGTGAGCTTATGTACAAAAAATAAAGAAAAACAGTAATTCAGAGAGGAAAGAAGAGAGCTAAAATTACATCTTCTCAACTCCTTATTATTAAGCATGTACAGGTAGAATTATACATCAGTGTGGACTGTATGATGGAAAGCAGTATGAAATGTATGTTGAGGTGATTTTGGGATCAGTGACTTCAGAGAAAGTCTCAAGAATGTTTCTCAGGAACCATATATAACCTTCTAAATCTTTTCTGTCAAGTCTTTTATAGTTGTGCTATTTCCAAAGAATATATAAATGTATCCAATAAAATATGAAGACCTGATGGAATAAAAAGCATAACCAAACAATAAAAGCTAAGAAGAATAGCCCAACACAGCAGATGAGCATCACTACAGAGGGCAGACATAGCCTCTGGGCTGAAAACTTTGGATCAGAGGCGTTAAGGGATCAGTGTTTTCTTCACAAGCGGGCTGAAAGCAGCCTCTATTTATTAGACTCCCCTTTCCATTTCATTTCAATTGATAATGTTTGTTGAACTCATTCCTTTAGGTCACAGTAGACTATGTTAGTCTTCTAAAGCCCATTGAAATGTGCTCAAGATAAAATATTCACAATTAAGTCAGTGACAGGAAAGCAGTAGCATATGCTTCTGACTTACTATTTTTTAAATAAAAAATGTATCCTCAGATCTATCGATCTGCAAGCTGCAGATGCAGTAAAATATTTACAACCCTCAACCACCTTGCTTAACCATCCTTACTCACTATGCCTTGGTTTTAGTTCATTAAGGAGATGCAGGCACAGAGACATACAGATGTATGAAAAGCAAATTGCAGCAGTGACAAGCTTAAGAAAAGCTCCAGCAGCTCCTGTTGGCTCGGGGGGATAGCTAACAACTACTGACAACAAAGCTCTTGCTTGGCATTTCATCTGCCATAATACAAAAAGTCCAGATCACAAATCTAATCATAGGCTGGATTTTGGTCAAGACACTTTAAGGTACAGAACCGAGAGCACAAGCACAGGACTTAGGCCAGTGCTTTCACACCAGACTCTGAATATAGTTGCACCCACCTTAAGACAATATTCTCATCACACTTGGTGCTGCAGTGAAGTGCTCTGATTATTTCCCTGCCATTGCTCAAACCCGCCTAAGCTATGCCACTGATTTATCTTTTAGCCTTGTGAGGGGAAAGAAAATACGACAATTTTGATCAAAAAGTCCTGAATTATTTTCTATGCATTTTCAATGAAAGACAGGAAAAATATTTCCGACATCTGCAGAAGAGGCTTAGTCTTTTATTGCCGTGGGAGAGTCTCTACTATATGGTATGTCAGGTGGGACTCTGAGAGGCAGAGGTTCAAGTTTCTGAATTGTCTGATGAGCTTCCAAATAATATGCCTTTTTTCACTCAAATGGAGTGAAAGCAATTCAAGCAAGCAAAGATAAGAATTCGTAACTAGAGGGAAAAAAAAAAAAAAACAAAACAACAACCCACAAACGAAACAATACTGAAAAAATGCTTTTGACAGGTATAGGAAGACGAGAAGGTGGTGCTGCACTATTGGTAGCAACTGCTGCTTCACAGATACGGGAAGCTCTGTGTTGGAAAACCAGGTTCAGAATTTCATGTGAATACCTTGAAGCACAAGATGAAGCACATCCTTGCATAGGAAATATGGCAAGAAACTTCAGAGAAAAGCGGACTTACTGAAAACTTAAGCAAGTAAGGCAGGGTAGCTGCATGGTTGTCTACAGCTTTGATTTTTATTTTAATTTGCAAACTTCATTGTGGACATTTTTCAGTCCCTGGTCCTGCAGATTTTCTTATTGCTGATATATGCTTTTGAGAGAACTGATGAAATCAGACATACAACTGAACATAAGTAATATTAGTGTTCAGCTTTCCTAGTACTTTTCTTCAAGTTTGTCTTTTATACTTCTAGAGATTACTCTTTTCATTTGATTTTCTGTGTTTGCACCCAATATTTATGCTGTGGATAATCTTTCTTTTTTTCTTTCATACTTTTGGCATTTCATACTGGTAGATGTACATAAAGAATCGTAATTTAATTTTTAAGAGAGTGGTCCAAAATAAAAACCCTAGTTCATAATGTTATTGGCCTGCCCTTCTCATTTCATCACAAGGTGCTTAGTGCTTTATGTTCTGCATTCAATATTCAGTTTGTGATGCCCAATCTACGCTGTATTGTGCACACACAGTGCTCTGGAATAAGCAGTCAACGCAACAGGATTATAATTGTGAGTTATTACACTGCCAAGACAAATTGCAAAGCAATTGCAAGTATTGCACTCTAAGCCTCAACCTGCCATTGCTGCAGTTCTTGTCACTGTTTTCTTTTTCCCCTTCACCGGTAAGCTTGTTGGTATTGCAATTTGAGATTTGCATGGCTCTCCAAGGCCCTCTACTCATACTCTACCATCAAGGACTCTAAAGACATGAACTAATGTGGAAACAAAACCCGAGTCATCATCAAACCAAAAGAGAGAAGCTAAAAAGTCTAATCCTGACTCTACCTTTGGCTTTCTCTGGACTCTACCATAAGTCCTCACTTTTTTTCTGTTCTCTGCTCTATAAAGGTTTAAAAGATGGCTAAAATCCTATTGGAGTTGAGTGAATTAACATTTTAAAATTAATTTCTTCAATTGTTACTTTTCACAAACTGTTTGCAATCAGAGCATAAATTTATTCATTATTCAGAATGATTCACAGATTCCTTTGGTGACTAATTCTTAACCAACCAATAAATCTCAAATACTGAAATACTAATATGGAATCAAATATGCTGTCTGAAATCTTGTCCAAGTTGGTTAACTCCATAAGTCAATCAATTAGGAAAAACAAAAGTATCTCAAGATTTATAGAATTTGTCAGTGCAGAGTGAAACCAGAATGCTGAATTTTCAGTGGCAATACTAAGCACTTTGTATTTTATTACAATTTACAGTAGATGTGGCCAAATTTTGTCAGGCAGCTTCTACTCTATCCCAAGGTGTAAGATTTTTTGTGAAATTTCCAATTGAAAATTATAATTCCATGACACTTGATATTGAAACAAAAGAGCCAAAGGTGAAAACTACACGGATTCCAGGCAGCATGTTTAAGCAAAAGATATCCTCAGTAACTAACAAACAGATTTTTTCATTTTAGCATTTGAAAATTATCCCCCTAGCTATTAATGAATCATCAAAGTTCAGATGCTGCAGTCCTAAGTTTTGCTCCAGACCTACCAGACACCACTCCACCAGGCATTAGCAGCCTGATGAGTCTTTGAAGGCGTGCTGCTTTCTAAGATAATGCTAAGATGGGATCTCTACAAGGCTGATGGAGGACAAAATTAGAATTCACAGTGATCTTGTTAAACTGAAAACATGGTCTAGAAAAAAGAAAAAGAGGATGCAATTCAGTTAGATGGATGTGAAGCTCTGTACTTTGGGGGAAATAACCAGCTTCACAAACAGGAAATATCAGATGGCAAAGGACTGGCAAGGTAAAAGGTGTTCAAAAGAGATCCTGTGGACTAGAGCAGTCTACAAATTGCAGATGAATGAGCAGTGGCATACTACTAGCAAAAAAAAAAGTCAAATGTTACAAACATATAAATGGCAAAAGCATTATCAGGCATGAATTTTCCCATTCTACTCAGTACTCTTATTAAAGACTGGAGTTGAAGTAGTTGAAGTATAATGCCCAGCTTTAGGCACAACACTTCACAAGACCATGTGTATCAAATTGGAGACAGCCCACAGTAGAGAAATAGGAATGATGAGATGTCTGCAAAACATGAGCTATGAAGAAAGACTGAAATAACTGAGTTTGTTTAGTCTAAAGACGAAAAGACTACGTAAGCCAGAGGTGCAGAGTGGTGGAGAGGGAAATGGCTCAAGGGAAAATTATTACAGCTTTAAATATGTAAGAGGCTACTTCAAATGGGAAAGAAAGAAGTAATATACACTGTTGCCTATGGTGGCTACGATGAAAAACAGACTTGCTGAGTAGTAAGAGGCTGAATTTAGACTTCATGGAAAAGCTTTCTACTGCTTGGGATAGGGAAGTACTGTGACAGTTATCAAAAGTGCATAGGATTTCTAATTTGAAAACTAAAGGGTTTTTTTAAGAACAAATTAGACAAATACCTGGCTGGAGCAGATGAATGTTTCTAGTCCTTTACAGCCTTCTCTCCTGCCACTATGATTTTTGGTGCTACATAGCTAATCTCCCATGGCCCCACAAATCACCTTGACTACAGTTCTATGCCTGTATTTTAATTTATTTAAATAAGTATTTTAAAATTTAAATTTAAATTTAAAATTTTTAAATTTTAAATTGTATTTTAATTTATTTGCAAGTATTTAGCTACTTAGTAAGCCTTTAGGTCAATTATATTAAGAAATTTAATATAAAAATGTAATAAAATAAATGTATTTCTGAAGAAAACAGGAATATGAGCTAATTAAGTAAATGTTTAAGAGATCTACATGGATTCCCTTTGCCCATGTGGTTATTAAAAATTGAGTGCTATGTTATGAGTCTGTAATGAGATTTGTAATAATTTCCATTTCTCAGGTTCATTTGTTGTTTTACTGAATTTCACTGAATTTCACTGAATTTTAGAGTTGGAAGGGACCATAGAGATCATCTAGTCCAACTCCCCTGCCGAAGCA
>JAOXNO010000020.1:50714003-50724483 GCA_028565335.1 Limnodromus scolopaceus | reverse complement strand
CGGGTCTTGAAAATCTCCAGAGAAGGGGACTCCACAACCTCCCTGGGCAGCCTGTTCCAGGGCTCTGTCACCCTCAATGTATATCATATCCTCTTAATTTGAGATACCAGCCTACTCAAAAGTTCATGACTCTTTAATTCTCTCATCACAACTTTAATTCCCAATACACTCTCTCCCCCCCAAAATACCCCAGCTTTGCATGGAAAAATTGGATTTTTGGTATTTTAAATTCATAACTTCTTCCTGAGACAGATTATTATTTACTTCTGTATCAAGAAAATTTGCAGCAGTGTCATTCATATCCACTGTCATGTCACAACAAAGTTCAAGGAATTGAGAAGGCATTACTGAGTTGCAAAATTTTCATGACAGTGAGCCACCAAATACAAATCTTTTATCTGTTCTTTAACAGACACATGCTGGATGGGAAATAATGGAAAGAAATCTCAATCATCCAATAAAACATTTCTAGCGTATCAGCTAAATCAACTTGACAAGAACTGAGATCAGAGATCTATTCCAAATTCTGTCAACAACCCAACCACCCCAGTCAATACACTTCACAACACTGATTCTCTTCTTGTATCTCATTTATGAAGATTATACACATCCTTTGGGATACTTTTTCTATGTGTATGTGTAATGACAGTTTAGTTGAGCTTGATTTCAGCCAGGCATTTATGTGTTGCCAATAAAAAATTAGTTATTAAAGTACATAGAGACTCCTGTGAAACTATGTAAGTAGTGACATCCATGGATTCTGAGAAAGAACAGCACTGACTATCCATCAAATCAAAACCAGGAAAATGTCAACATTGCTAATCTTCATGACATGCAGAAATGAAAAGTTATTTATTACTGTTAGCAAGACCCTACAGGTCTGTATCTTCTGCATATAAAGAATTTATAATTCTTTGTACAGGCAAAGACAGTTATTGATACTTTTCAAAGGATGGTCATGGATCAATAGTTATTTTGCAGATATTTGTTATGATAATCTATGTTTACTATCATAATAATCAAGGAACAGTATATCTGTATATCAGTGTATCTGATACTTAATGTATTTTATTTATAACTTGCTACTTTTGGAAAACTAAAAAAAAAAAAAGAAGGAAAAAAAGATAAAAGAGTCAAACTGACAAACTGACAGCAACTTTTGGTTGTGATTCATAGGATGTTAGGGAGATCAGGGAGGAACAATGCAAGTAGTCATTGGGAAAGACAGAACAGCTGCTTACGGATCTGATAGACTCTCAGCAAACATCCTACAGAAACTGGGAGCTTCTACAAACTCACATAAGACATGGAATACCCTGTAAAAGCTTAAACCCTGGTGCCACTAGCCATCACACGGAATTGTCTGAACAAAAAATAACCTCTAACACAGAACAACATACAATCATTGATGGCCTTATTTTTATTTGTACACTCATGTTTTCCTAAATCTGAAGTGGTTCACAATCCAGTTACTCTGTAGTTTCTGTGACTAAGAAATTGAACAGATTAGAGTACTCATTGCATAACTTCCATTTGGGATTCCCACTTTATTCTGGCCTGTCAGCTTCAAGGGATAAAGAACCATATTTGCATAACATCTTTGAATAACAGTTTTGACTCTTGTAAGTACAGTAATTAGAAATCATATCATCATTCTCCAGATGCAGCCTTAGTGCAGATACTGGGTTTTGGCCATCCGTAAGCTCTTTCATTCTCAAGCAGCTAAATAGGGTCAGAACTAACAAAATAAGAAGCACTACTTAGCATCCTTTTACAGCCATTGACTTGGTAAGATTGTACTAACTCAAAGGTTTTGCAATCCACACAGAAAAAAACCTGTTTAGAGATTAATATGGAGAAAGAAAATTACACTAAAAAAGGCAGAAGACCCCAATGGTATATTCTTTGTACTCTTAAAAAAAAAGTTTTATATCTCTTTGCAAAGTCATTTATTTTCAGTGCTTACTTTTGCCATCTTTATGTCCAGGCCGAGGTACAAATTACATATAGATCCCTGCAGCTAGGGAATGAGACTGAAAAATCCATAAGAGCTTTTGTGGACCTGCAAGGCTGCGTGCGGGAAGTAAGGGTTTCCTTCTGAGTACTACCTCATTCAATTCACAGCACATTTTTAATTGTAAAAACAAAAAAACGGTAGGTGCTTTGTGAATAACTCCTCATATCTCATTTCTCGAATTCTTTCATGTACCTTTTTTCTATTTCTGTGGGTAAATTACAGCTTCTGTGAATACATGTTAGTATTCACAGACACAGTAAGGACACTTACTCTATGCAGCTTTAATTTTTCAGAATTATTTTTATTATACCTAGTACAATCAGATGTCATTTGTTAACAGGTCAGAAGGTTTCCAGCTGAATAAATACTCCTTATAAGTATTACATTTTTAAAGACATCAGTCCCTCTCCATTCTTATTATGTGTTTTGACAATACACTAGGTCTTTTGACCATCTAAAAGTTACATGGGTTTTATTGTATCCTCAAGGCATAGAAAAATGATTGGCATTTTCTGAGTAACAGTATTAATTGTTATGTTTATTATAGCTAATATGATTGGTTTTCTATTTATTGCTGTTAGCATTCCTTCTAATGGTGCTGTGATTTGGCTGTGATTGTCAGATAAATAGTCCAAAAAATACATGTGAAGGAAGGAAAACGGGGAAGAGTAACGAAGGGAAAAATAATTAGAATGCAGTAGGTAAGAAATCCTCAACATTCGCACCCAAACCGCATTTTCAAAATATTTATAGTCTTTAAACTTCTTCGTTACAAGACAGAATACTGCTATCTCCACTATGCCAAGGAAAGAATAATCTACAGAAGTTTAATCAACTCGCCCAAGGTTGAGACAATACAGAAATAAGCCTTATGGCATCTGACTCTTTCAGCTCATCTTTGATCCTATATGACCTTAGCTGTAAAATTACCTGACACTATTGACCTAGAAAACATTCTGAAGTTCTTGAGCAATTTTTCAAAACAGGCTTCACTCTGGCTCTTATGTAGCTTGAGAATGCCACAGCAAGAACATTATGCATGCACTATAATTTGGTGTCAAGGAGTTACATTTGTGACTATAATGGCAAAAATTTAGATTTTTGCAGCTTAGTTGAAAAAAATAGCTCAAGCACACAAATGTTAGATTACCTCATTTGTTTTGCTCAGCTTTACACTCAGGGATGTTCATTCTTGAATCTTCCCCTGCCAGCTAGCCTGGAGAAGCACAAACCCAGTTGCCATGGAGAATGACAGCTTCTGTAGTGCATTTGTGGGGATGTTACTGGGATGCCACCACTAAAAAATTGAATAAAGTAACTCACAGAAAAAAAAATAACCTTAGTTTTCAACACTGAAAAACACACAGTGCTGAATGTGTCAATTCTAAAAAATAAAACTCAGAATATCTGGCATCCTGCATAGCAGCTCAACGGAAGCTCTCACATCATTGAGCATCTTTCACTGGTGGCCTCAATCCTGAATAAAACCTCTGGACAGTATCAGACCATAAGTGAAAAGAGGTACATTCATCACAGAGCGGATGTGGATTATCCACAGGAAACTTTGTAAAATGATAGGGCATATGAGAAGTCTGACAGGAGCTGGAATTACCTGAAATCTGTGGCATACTGATCTTTTGGGGCAACAGGGTATCAACAGAAAAGGTTCCTGATATCAGGGATGTGTGATGACTGAGTAAGTTTAACAGTAGTTAAACAATAGTAGTTTAACAGTGAACATCAGAAAAATCCCAAGTGTTAGAAAAACACCAAGACCAGACTCTTTGGGGAATTGTTGTCTAAAAGTCCCTTGGACTGAGGTTCGACTGACTTTTCTTCATTGCCCAAAGGGTCTGACAAACTCCTGATGAATATGTGAAAAGCCACCCAAGCAATAAAATAGCCAACACAGCCTCTGTAGACTGTGACCATAGCTGCTAGTGCACAGTTACATGGTGACAATAAATCACTGCGTTGGTATAGTCACTGGTTGATTTAGTACTTAATTTGCAGCCACATTTCAAATCTCAACCTAAGAGTTTGTGATCACCACATAAAGCAAAATACATTCAAGTTCTTTAGCTTACAAAATTAAAAAAACTAAAAAAAACCGAAGTAGATATTTTGCTTTTGGCTTAATAATGCTATATGCTCTCAATCTGAACATAGGAACATCTGGATAAATTTGTCAAATGTATGACAGCTAAAGTGACACGCACGGGTCTTTTTCACATATCTTTTTACCATGGTTCCTAGAAGACCACTCTCCCTGACACAGTAAAACACCTATGTGCTGTATTTATACTTCATTCACTTATTCAGAACTATAAATAATGAAGAACTATTTGGGGTTGGGGTTGGGGTGAAGGAAATCAGATTTCTTTACTTTAGATTGGGACGATTTTCAATGTTTTACAGCTGGAATTCAGAACTGTCAGACTGAGAAACGATGAACTGTAGAATGATTACATTTCATCTTGTGATCTATACTCGGTTGTACACTGTACACAGATAATGAAGCTTTCAGAGGGATCTTCAGGAAGGAGCTCAGGACTCAAAAGTGTCTACTCTAACCTTCTGGTTTCCTCCCAGAGATCAGAGCCAAGACCATCCGTGCAGACTTTGGCAAACACAGAGGAATACCTCTAAAAGGACAATCTTTTCAAAATGATATGTGCTTTCTCAGAAGTCTTACACAGTCTCAACTTCATTGGCTTGAGAAACAGCTCAGATATCCCTCAAGAGTGCACAGAAATAGTTATACAAGCGTCTGGCCATGTTCTTCAGCGAATGAGATGAGTGAAGGAGAAGAAGAGAATAATTGAATTGCTTGTCTGTTAACAGGAAACGAATAACTACAAGGACAAGAGCAGGCTGGATAGCAATAGCTTTATGTTTTCAAGAGAGGAACAAGCCTTCTGGTCTCTAAGCTTCTGTTTGTTTCTCAGGGTACAGGGATTTCAAGCAAAGGAGCACAAACAAAAAGAAGAGTCCACAGGATGGAGAACAATAAGAAAGAAAAGGTATTAAATTTGTTTACAATTCTGCAAAGCTACCGTTTCATTTTAAATCAAATGCAAAAGGAGACATCAGGAACAAGAAGGCACTTAAATTGAATTTAACTGCCAAAACAGCATGAGATCCATTAAAAAATTGCATGGGTGCAAAAACAGTGCAGCAAGAGTATGACAAACTGCCATGGTGGAAGGGAACCAGATTTTGCTTCCTGATCCCAAATACATGAGCTATCATGATCCAGCATTTTATCTGTCGAAGTCAAGAGCCAGTTGTTACTTTCCTACCACTTCTACCACTCTTGGTTCCTAACATTATTTAAATCGGTATGGCATTTACCCAGGCACAAACGATAACCACAGAAATATTTTCATCTTGATAGGCTCATCCCTGTAGTATGGAAACCTGATGTACTGAAAGTAAAGTTGTGTATAAAAGCTAACATTTATTAAGTTCTCTAAGCTACATAAGCTACATGCCTCTATGAAAATGCAAAAAAGAAATTATAAAAATGGTCTCTGTTCAAGAAGGAATAAAAAGATCATAATTCTGGGGAATTATGGGAATATGGGGAATAAGCTGCCATAGGATATAACAAACAGATTTTCTAAGACTAAGTGTTCCAGTTGATTGCAACAGTCTTGTATTAACGAGCTTTACATGGCAATACAATGCTAAACCAGACAGCTTATTATTACTGTTATAAATAAGCAAATCAACTGCTAGACAGCAGCAGATAACTTAAAGGACTGAATATCAATGGCATTTTAAGGTTATACAGTCATTTTTGTTCTAGAGGATCTCAAAAAGCTTTAGTAACTTAGGGATCATTTTATTAATTACAGCAGTGAAAGCACCTCTATAATGAAACTAAACATACCCTTCACAATAAGCAATGAAGAAGACAGAAGCATAAGCAATTTCTCTCCACGTTCTGTAAATATTGGCATGGTTAGTTCTGAATACCTTTAGTTGCACTGCTATATATATATATAAATATAGTAAACTCCTCTTACGCATGAAATACATAATGAGGAAAAACACTTAATTAGTGTGTCTCCCTCAGAAATTATTTACCTAATGAGAGGCAATTGCAGTGAATGCTGTTGTATAGGAACAGTTATTAGCGTATATTCCATGCCATGTACCTCATTCATTGCCAAGGATTTTTGTTGTGGTTAACCAGGCACTAAAATACCTGTAAAATTTTAAGTTTGCTTCAACTGATACACAAGTTGCCAAAAAGGACACAGTTAAAGTGATTTCTGTTCTTGCATTTGTAGTCATATATAGTATTTTATGTCAGCTATCTCCCTAATTCTAAAATCAGAGACTTAAAAACTGAAGCTATAAAGTATTTGTAATTTATTCCATTTGGGCAAATAAATTCCTACAGGCAATTACAGCACTTACTCACACAGTCATAGAAACTGCACATGCAAATGGAACATGGGTCCCAAGTCTTCACAGATGATTATTCTCAAACTACCTTATAACCATAAAAGCCACTTAATTAGGACTCCAGGATTTCTAATTAGATTTCCCAATTACCAAGACATAAATGTACCCCACACTATCCAGGGGGAGGTGGAGGGCTGGGAGGGAAAAATTGCAGGCATGTTGCCTTATTGTCTCTCTGCCTGCAGCTGCTCCTGTGAAGTACATAGTGCAACCACTGTTCACTTGCAAGACTGTGACATATGACAAGGCAACAGGGTCCACCAGTTAACTCAGCAAGGAGGCAGAGGCAAAACAGGCAGTCACGCTTCTGAAGCAACAAGGCTGCAGTCCAGCTGGAGGTGAGACGTTTTCTGGTGAATTAGTAATATTTTAGTCTATAAAGACAGTCTACCTCCAAAATGCATTTTTAATAGACACTTATGCATCTAGAGCAAGAATCTTACCCCATTTCCAGTCACACTACGTTTTAGCAGTAACAGAAACACTTCTAAGAAAACCTGAACTCACCCACTTCTACAACACACAGTGAACTCAACCGCCTCCCAAAGGCTAGATGGATCTGCCAGAGCTCAAATGATCCTTATCTAGCACTGGGATCTGTACGGCTGTGTCTATGCTATGCAGCCACTGCACTCTCAGCAGTCATTTGGCCCTCTCAAGCCCAAATCCTCATTCACATTGTCATGACGCTGGAGGTCACTAGGTGTACTAGGGCCACCGTGTCCCATTCAGGCTGCCATGAGCATTATTAAGGTCCATAAAAACCACACTGACCCTTCAGGTCATGTTCTTGGGCAGCATGGACAAATAGATAACCTGAAAAATCCTTTGCAGATGCAATCCAACTTTACCCAAGCTACATCCTTCGACAGAGAGCATCCAGAGCGCCAGATGGCACATTGCTCCACAGGTCCCACGCAGGGCTCTTTCATAGCTGGAGCAGGCAGTGCATCTGTGAGCACAAAGAAACACATTTCAGAGCCATCCCTGCTATTCCAGTGTCACAATATCCTTCTTTCAGTATTCAAAAGTACAGACAATAGGTCCATGGGGTATCATGGTCTTACCTTCTCTGTTCCTCAGACCACCCTATCCACTTGATGGTCAAATACATGAAGTTCATATCTATGACACACTCTCCTCTCAGTCTCATCTAGTGTCTGTCCACCTCCACCATGCGAAATCCAGTACTGAATGGACAGCCAGGCGGCCACATTCATGTGAGATGGCTTCTCAGGGCCAGTGGCTGGCTTGCACAGTATCTTCTGGATGAGAGTAGGCAATGGGGAGGAACGGAGGCACAGGCTTGGTACTGGCCTTAAAAGGAAAATCTCCGTCTACGCATTTCACAATCACCACCATATGCTAGGAACAAGGCCGGATGAATCTTTACCTAATCTAATTTGCTGCTGAAGCAAGAGTTACCCATCCTTGTCCAGGAACATCTCCAAAGTGCTCACATAGTAGCCAAGAGAGACTGGTACAACAAATATGTCTATAGGAAGGAGCTAAATGTTCCCTTTATACTGAAAATAATTTGGATAATGTTCTCTCCTGGATCAGGATGTGCTGAGTGTGCATGGTGATGGCTCCTTGTATTCAGCACAGGCTTATGTCTGAGGAAAGACCACAACAGACCTATATGGAAACATTTCCAAAGCCAGATCCCGTATGACTTCAGTTCTGTGCAAATGAAAGCTGAGGGCAGACTTACAATGCTAAAAGCACTGATGTGCCCATTGGGGTTGCTGTGTGCCACCCAGGAAAATCAGCTGCCTGGACAGATGACCTTCGGACTATTGCTTTAGAGGCCAAACTATGGATTACATACTAAGACAAGAGACAGCCTTTTCTGCCCTTTGTGACTTCTACATGATGCCAGGACTCTAAGGTATCCTCTTCTTTGCTCACAAACTCTGCAAACAGGAAAATAAATTTTATTTTATCAGGACTGGTCAAAATGGACTCACCAAGGGGAAATCATGCTTGACCAATCTGATAGCCTTCTCTGATGGCATGACTGGCTAGGTGGATGAGAGGAGAGCAGTGGATGCTGTCTACGTCCATTTCAGCAAGGTTTTTTACACTGTGTCCCATAACATTTTCATAGGTAAGCTTAGGAAGTGTGGGTTAGGTGAGTGAACAGTGAGGTGGATTGGGAACTCAGAGGTTGTGATCAGTGATGCAGAGTCTAGTTGGAGGCCTGTAATTAGAGGTGTTCCCCAGGGGTCAGTACTGAGTCCACTCTCGTTCAACGTTGATATGCATCAGTGACCTGTCATCAGCAAGTTTGCTGATAACACAAAAGTGGGAGGAGTGGCTGACATACCAGAAGGCTGTGCTGCCATTCAGCGAAGCTTGGACAGGCTAGCGAGTTGGGTGGAGAGGAACCTAATGAAGTTCAACAAGGGCAAGTGTAGGGTCCTGCACCTAGACAGAAATAACCCCATGCACCAGTACAGGTTAGGGGTTGACCTGCTGGAAATTGGTTCTGCAGAGAGGGACCTGGTAGTCCTGGTGGACAACAAGTTGACCATGAGCCAGCAATGTGTGCTTGTGACCAAGAAGGCGAAATGTATCCTGGGCTGCATAAAAAAGCCAGCAGGTCACGGGAGGTTATCCTCCATCTCTAATTTGCCCTGGTGAGGCCACATCAGGAGTACTGTGTCCAGTTCTGTGCTGCAGTTCAAGAAAAGCAAGGAACAAGTGGAGAGAATCCAGTGGAGGGCTATGAAGATGACCAGGGAACATATGGATATAAACAACGTGGTTTTCTACTGAGCTGGTCTTTTGGAGCAGCATAACGGATCAGCATAAATGTAGATG
Organism: Limnodromus scolopaceus; assembly: GCA_028565335.1. Lineage (NCBI taxonomy): Eukaryota > Metazoa > Chordata > Aves > Charadriiformes > Scolopacidae > Limnodromus > Limnodromus scolopaceus. The sequence goes on along the minus strand of JAOXNO010000020.1, from coordinate 50,715,164 downwards.
TTAATGCTGCAAATTGCAAAGCTTTCAACATCCCCTGTGCAGTGCAGCCCATTAGCAACCCCAATACCCCATAGACCTTACAGTTCCCTTTATTTTCATGTAATTTAAATTTTGTGTGTTTAAGTAGATGGCTTTTACTAGCAGCTGATAATATTGAACAGATGAGGAGCACTATGTAAAAGCCCAATAGAAGGACAGTAAAGAGGGGATAAACATATACCAGAAGAACAATTACCAATGTTCTCTGTCTCTTGTGCAGTTTTTATCACCCTGAGTAGTCACACAAAGTATGAATAGACTTTGCTTTTTCATACTGGGATGGTTGCACCTCTGGGGTTCTTCTGTCTGACCCTGCTTTCCCTTCTTCAGCAGCGTCTTCCACAGAAATTTTTTTGGTGATCCTTTCAAATTTGACTACCCCATGAAAAGGATATCAGAAATCTAAGGCTGGGAAGAATTTCAGAAGCATTTATATTTTTGGATTGTCAGCTTTCCAAGAGTGCTTGGGAGCACACTTACTGTAGGAGAAGGAAAAAAGAAAACCAATACGAGNNNAGAAAACAAGTGTATTATACAACACTCATACTCTCATCCTACAGAGCTGTCCGCAATACATCTGCTTACTTATCAGCAACAAGTTTGCAAAGCAAAGAAAGTGCACACTAAGGAAATCTTGCCCAAATAGCTACTTAGATCTGATTTCAAGTTTCACTTTTCACAGGCAAGAAAGCTGACGGATAATGGTATTACAAAGTAAAAGACACACACAATGATTTGCAATTTGGAGACACTTGAAATCCACAGGACTGCAACAGGATAGACAGAGTTCTTCAAAGAAAAAAAAATACATTTATTTAATTACAAATCTCCTAATGTCATTGGCTTTAATAATACCTTAGCAGTTGTTATGGTTTGAGAAAACCCATAACAATATATTGTCGTTTAGACAATTATTCTATCACCCGATGATCCCTCCCCACCCAGAAAGGGGATTCGGGAAACAGAAAAAAACACAAGGGTTGAAACATAAATAGATTTAATAGACTGAAACTAAATAAGTAACAATAATACTAAAGAACAAGTGTTAATCCCGATACTGATATAAGATATACAAGAATTATACTCAGCCAGTTCTATCAGCAGGAAGCTGTGCACTCCCAG
>JAOXNO010000020.1:50679157-50702412 GCA_028565335.1 Limnodromus scolopaceus | reverse complement strand
ATTATAGCATATCCATAATGCACCAAATAATAAACAGAATACAGAATATCTGTTCATGCAATAGCTGAGCCATTCCAGAGAATTATACCTACCTACCTAAGTGCCTAGGAACTTCCCTACACTTAGAGGTAACAACTGTAGATCCTAATGAGCTATCACAGTTTTTATCTGCAGTCCTGAAGGACTCTGTAATCCTAGATAGTCAAATTGTGGATCACTTGGACACACACAGATGACTCCTGTCTACATCAGCGTTGGAGGACAGCATGGCTGGTTGTTTTTCTGTTCTTTTTTATTCCTTTAGAGGTTGCTGTTAGTTGACTTGCATTACAGAAATTTCCATGCAGATCCCAAGATGGAGAACTATCCAGGATATATGTCCAAATTAGCCCTGTTTGTAAATTCTGAAAGCATTCCCATTCATAATTTTTCATCTTTTGTCACGTAAAAACTCAGATTAATAATAGCTTTATTTATAAACCATAACACTAATTTTCTTCCTTTCTCTACCAAAACAAGCTGTACTTACATTTTTATCTATCAGTTACCTGAAATGTAATCTCTAAAGAATACTGAAATTTTGCAAGATATATTGACTAAAAATTAGTTCATTTAAGGTATGGCATGCCTGCCTAAAAGGCAAAAAGATGTAAAAACAAGCTGGGTATGCTCTACACCAAATTTTGCTGCCATTTCCTATAGTATACACAACATCACTATCAGATACAAGGAAATATAAATTGGAACAGAGATTGCCTCTGGCCTGAGGGCTCTCAAGAGTTTACATTACCTCTTAAATCAAAATGGCTGAAAGCATTAGAGGCCTAGGTCTATGCATTTTGCTGTTTCAATACTTCTACAGGGGTAATATCCTGTTCATTTATGCCTCACAAAGAGTAAACATTAAGTATTGGAGCATCCTGGTTAAAGCTTCTGTGATCTTTTCAGTCATTTTTGCGATGATCTTTTCAGTACTTCCACGGGACCCAGCATCGTTTCCTTCTTCCTTTAACAATATGGGAAGATTTCATCTGGAAAATGTTGCTGCAATACAGTGATTTAGTCTTTTCACTGGACAGCAGAATTTGAGCTAGAAAGAAAGTATTTGTTTCTCTTTTTGTAGTAAAATATCTATTCAGCAAGCAGATGAAGGTAATTCTCATTTCTTTCACATCACTTCAAAAGGATGTTGGCACTTAAAGCAATCACGCTGCAAGTGTGTCATCAGTGCCTCAGCATCTTAAAGTAGGTAAGAATCACTGGAAGAAGCCAAGGGCAAGGTATGACAAACACCCCTAGAAAATATTGATGTTTATATCCTGTATTCCTAAAAGTGCTGATAGTACACGCTCTCGAGCAAAAAGAGAAAACAAGAGAGCAGTGCTCTCTATCCATTTTAGATATCCAACTGGGAAATTTGTGCAGGGTGGAGATTCATATGAACAACCTGAATGTGAAGGACAAAATGTGAGAGTGGTATTTGAAATCTGAAATTCATGTTCAGTGGTTGAGCCAGGTCAGGGGCAGCAGCTGGCACCTCTACTTGCCGACACTGCCTCACTCTTGAGACTGATGACACGCTGCAGCAGTGGCAGAGTGGCTCACACCTCAGCCTAAAGCTACACAGGTTCATAGGAACTGAGATTAAAGCCAATATCCCATAACATGCTGTGTTATGAGTGCAGCACTTTCAGAGGTAACACGTGTGTCATTCATTTGTCTTCTCTTGTGGAGGTGGTCAGAGGAGGGCAGGAAGATCTAATGCTGGTAGCTAATCCACTCCTGGCTGCATGCCTTTAGGCAGTGCAACCAAAGAAGTCTATCTGGAAGTCTAATAGGGGTTCAAATTGCTAAGACTCTGTATAGTGCCAAGAGCCCATACATACAAATATATATAGATGTTAGAGCATCAACAGCATGTACATATCGACATACTAAAAGGATTCTGTAAAACAACACATCCATGTGCATAAAGCTGCTCCAAGCACTTTATTTAGGAAATGTCAGTGAATGTCAGTCAGCTGGCTGATAGTTAGACCAGAAAATACACTAAGAAATACCAGGTAGCCAGAAACCAGTTAGAATAGAACTGGTTATATCTAAAAATGCCGAAAATTAGCAGAGATGGGATAAAATGCATAAAGAAGGGCAAAATAGAAAAAAGACTAAACCTAAAATGACAGACATGGGCTTTTAATTCACCTTTATGCACTTAAATACAGTAAATCAATTACAGTTATACTCACTTTGGGGTTGAAGTAATATAATGTGTCTTAATGCAACTGTGAGTCTCAAACATTTATATCATCACATTTAATTCTTCAAGAACTGAATACTGATTTTCTCAGTAAGGAAAATGATTTCCAAGGTTATTTGGATTTTCTAGTCTTACCATATACATGCAGAAGGAAATTGTGTGAGTTAGAACATTGTAAGGATAGCCCTGTTGATGTCTACTGCTGTTTTCTACTAAGTATTTGTTTTTCAATGTGATTTAGAGAGATATGAGGAGCTATTCATATTCTCATATGAACACAGCAATTGTGTCTTTTCCTAACACCCTAATACACCCAGTCTATTAATGACAAATAACATCATAGACTGACAGTTTTGGCTAGAGGGGAGGATGTTTTTGAGACTGAGTCCTTGCTCATTATCCGCCAACTGAATCCACCTTCTGTAAGCTAGATTACTGAACTTTGCACCTTAACATTTATGATACTTCAACATATGCTCAAAAGAAGGAACTTACAAAATCTACTTTGATGCAGTTCTCTGCCAGATCTGCCTACATACAGGCAGCTGCTGCTGCACAGCCATACTATTTGGAGCATCTGGCATAACATACCATCCAGTTAACATACCTGTATTATTATTTTATTATGCAAAATATCATCAATGCTCTATTAACTTTCAAAAGTCCTGAACAGGCACCTTGACACTGGAATCACAAAAAAGTTATCTTAGCCATTACTAAGCACAGGCACACTTCAGGATTTTGTAAAATAGGATGTCAACAATTTGAAAGCGACTGATTCTGTATTTGCCAAGTTGCAACAGAGCTGCAAAATACCCTTAGGCACAGGCAAATAAAACTATTACAGGCTGCTTCAAAGCACATCTGTAAGAACTAGCTACCTCTTTGCCTACTTCAGCCAGCTATATTTTTCTCTTATCCAGCACAAGTAGCCAACATATGCTGCACTTAATGTCATTCACTGCCTCCTACCTGCACAGCTGAATACAGAGGGGTTGGTTATAGTTGCTGCTGCTGCCTGTACACTCATGAGAAGGATCAAGGTGGATTAGATGATAGTCTCTCCCAGAATCAAGAGCTGCCTTTCAGATCCTCCTCACTGGCACCAGAGGCAGGAAATTTCTGAGCTCTCAGCTGGCCATTTGTCCCAGGTATTTGTTTTGAGACAGCTTTTGGTCTTGCTTGGTCTTCATCCTTGGTTTGTCCAGGTTCACTTTTATATTGCTGAGAAGCCTATAATCAGCTCAGCAAGGTCAAAGAAAGAGAGAACAGAACAATGTGGCTGCAGCCCATCAAGGGATCAAGGGTACATTGAGTGCCTTAAGTGCTACTTGTGGAGGAGAGAACGGCAAAAGAAGGCAATGCCTGTCTACCCTTCCTCTACCATTCAATGACTTTGAATCTAATTTTTCTAAGCAGCTGCCCTTCTGCGCAGGTAAAAATGCTATCCACATTCAGCAAGTAAGTGTTTGGCACTGAAAACTGAGTAAGTACAAAGTTACTCATGTGACCAATGCCTACAGCCCCAGCAGATTCAATGAAGGTATTCAGGCACTTAAGATATTAATGTGACTATTTCTCTGATGACATCTAACTGAGATTAGTTTCAAATTTGATGCAGCCGTGCCTTAACATGTATCTCAGCTGTAGAGAAAAATTAAATCAGCAGGAGTCAGCTAAGAAGTGCCAACACCTTCATATTCCCAAACAACTATCTTTTAAATACCTCTGCTCAAAACACATATGCTTAAAATGTATACAGATTTACAATATCTTTGTAAAGCCTTAAAAGATATTTTCTCTTTACCAAACAAAACTCACTTCTTATAACAGGAGTTTGCTTTGTTAGTGTAATGTAATTCCATAGCAGAAAGAATATGTTGTCAAGGCTACATGCTCATGATCAATTTATTCATAAACCTGAAAGGAACATTCTGCCTAAGATCAAGATTCAGACCAGCACAAGGCTACTCCAGCTGCACAGATAATTACAGGCTTTGCTAAATTTGCACATGGTAGCTGACAGAGGAATTACACTACTGGGAATACACATGGGCAGACATTTCTGTTAGGGTTTTCATTATTTGAGCATTTTTTCTACAGAGTAAGTTCTTGCTGAAACACTTCTGGCATAACAAAGAAAAAGCTGTTACCTTTTAGCTCATTAAATTCGTCTCCAAACTATTATTATTATTACATTATTATTTTATGCTTCTCGAAAATGTTTTTAAATTCCAAAACACTTTAAAAGATTAACAAAAACTCTATCAAAAGAAAAATTAAATATCCCCAAAACATTTCCAGACAAATCCAGAAATGAATACCAAAAGTTGGCAAAAAATCAAGAAGGAAGAGTACAATTCTCCAAACAGTAAAGAACAAATGACTTGCTGTTTTACCACTGTGTGGAGATTAACATAAATTTTGCAAAAAATAAGGGGACTTTCTGCCCACACAAAAGTCTGTGAACTCTACTGGGGTAAAAAATTTACCTAGCAGTGATAAACTGGCTGTTTTCTTCATTGGATCAGACCAATGGCATCAGCCTATCTGCAGTATTCATGAAACATTGATGTAAACCCATTGTCTTCATTCTCCATTTGCAGCACTAAGCTATGCAAGTTTGCAAGCTCTTCCACACAAATGTTTCAATACCTCAGCATCACTTAGCTTAGTAGATTGGAGTTGATCACATCATTATCAGGCAGTACTTCTGTCTTTCAACAGCAGGGTGTTCTGGCCTGCTCCAAGAGCCATCTGAAGGGTTATCTGTAAATTGCATTCCTGTTCATGTGGCAGACATAAAGAAATAAACAAGTGATCATTCTTCACCAGATTTCTTTTAAATTGTTTGAATTGCAGTTACTTTTGTGATAAATAACAATGCCAGAACAGTCTAACTACCTAACAACAGTCTGTGAATATTTTAAGCAATTAGTCTTTCTGATTGTATTTATAAAACTTTTCAACGGTGCATCAGAGATTCTGCTCTTCTGGGGTAGAAGGCAGGCTTTCCATTATGGTATCTGAGTCTTGAAGTTTGTTTAGAGGTTTCTGTAAAATTGCTTTTTGTATCTGTAATCTTTTTATAATTTTCAATACAGATCATATAGATTACTGCTACAGTTTACTGATACTGACTGTTGTATACAAGGGCAACAACTGAAATCAGGATGCTCTCTATAGCTCCAGTATTGGAGATCTAGGAAGAGAAAAAAAACTGTAACTGTGATTTTTAAAACCTACCTAACACTGGGTATTGGATTGATATCCCTCTTCTGGTTAATAGGGAAGCAGGCTGGAATCCCATTCATCAAAACCAGGAAACCCTGGGCAGCAAGCAAGTTTTACTCTAATAACAGTAGTGGGAAGAGGAAATTTTAGCTTCATAAAGATACCTCAGAAATATGATCCCATTTCATTTTTGTAGCAATTCAAAAGGCAGAGTTCTCTTTCTGAAACTTTAGCTCCTTGCTGTGCAGGATTTTCTTGAACGCTGATGTTGCTTCATTCACCATCCAAAAAAGCCAGCATCCCTTTTGCAAGAATACTCTCACAACTGCCATGCACGTTCTCCCTCCCTCTGCTGTTTGGAATCTCTGCTACATCAGCCACTGACTTTCTTTGCCCTCTCTCAGAGGGCAAGGTTCTTTCTCCATCCTTTCCAGCCTTTCCTTCCTGTAGTTAGTTGGCTGTAACTTTTTAGATACTGACTTGAAAATCGGACATTTTCTGGACTTCCTAAAGTCCCCGTTAGCAAAAAAAAATATCAGTTATGCAGAGCTTACAGGAAGCAGATGTTGATCTGCAGCTATTTTCAGCAGTAAACTACATTTCCTTGCATTCTTTCAGGGTCTTGCATTGAAGAGAGATCTCTGAGACATCTCTGCTTTCTAAGTCAATCAAAACCAACACATGCAGGCATGATCAGCTACTTCACTGCAAAACCATAAAGGCTATTTATTCTCACTTACATAATCATCATGATCACAGCTCATTACCAGCATAAGTTCAAGAAGCATTAGTTCGAAAGTGTCAGCAGCAATTCTATCACCTGTCAAGTGGCCACCAAGAGAGCCCCAGAGGTGTTTCTCATTATAGATCTTGCAAAAAAACCCCCAGCATTTTACAGTCATTTCAAAGGAAGTCTTGAGCAGTACTTCCAGGAGGTCACTGAATTTCCAGTCACTGAGGGAATATTACTGCCTTGAAAAATGCACCGTTACCATCCACATTCAGAACTTCCTCTCTATCCTGAGCCAATGTTATTTCAGACATTCAAACCCCTACTTAGTCTCAGCTGCATTTCCCTAGTTCATGCTGCTAATATGCTTTAACATCTGCTTTGGAAACGCTCGAAGATAACTGGTATGAAAGCACTTTTAGTAGAAAATTTAAAGAAAATGATAAAGAGTCCAGGTGGGATACAGTGAGGAGTTGTTAGGCTGTAAGTTAATCTCCAGCTCAGGAGGATCCCTAACTTCAAAGTTATATGTCTCACCTGAAAGATATTTATAATTGCCTTCCAGCTTCCATAAAGTGTATGCTTGCAAGTATTGGGAGTGGACTTTTGTCACATTTGGTACCGAGGCTGATTCAGTCTCTCCCTGATATGCCCACAGTTACAGGAATGGATGTCAGACTCCCTGCTTCCCAGCTCTGGAATAGATGTCAGTAAGCATAGGGATACTTTGCAAGAGAATGCAGGGTAGGGTGTGAAAGAGGAGAGTGGAAACAGATAGGTCCTAACTTTGTTTGGTAAGATAGGAGACATCATATGAGGGTGAACAGACTCTTGGGAATATTGGGTTGGGGCTGCTTTGGTATGGGAAAATTGGGACAGTAAAGTTCATTGCCTGACTTGACAAATCATTTGTTCTCAAGTCACAGATTCTCAACTTTTACAATATACAAAATCAATGTAGCCTTGGTTTTCCCTATGATTACATATTGAATTTCAGCTGCATTTTGCATTAACATTCTATGGTGAACAAGTAATTACAAAGGAAGCATATAGATGAACGAAAATCACTTTGATGAGCCAGTCAACAATGTGCCTCAAGAGTCAAGTTATAGAAAATGCGACAATGGTGCAAAACCTCTTCCCTTGTTTTTTTAATTTCAAGATTACAGGAAAGTATGATTCTGTTTGCCATTCCATTCAATTTTTACACATTTTGATGAGAAAGGATGAAGAAATCAAATAGTGGTTTGGTATAGCATTGCTGTATAAATACATAAAGCACATAAACTTTCCTAGTTCAGCATTACTCCACTGAAAATACAGTTATTTAAAAAGCAAGTTACTCTGGTGTTTTGGTCAGCTTTATTATGGGGAAATTATACAAACTGATAAATAGAAGAGAAAGTAATATATCTGTGGGGTTTTCAAGTGACGTAATTAGAGTGATTGTAACGTGCAAGTTGGATGTGACAGTTTGTTCTGACCAGGAATTCCCATACAAATGGGGACTCTTACAATGTATTTCACTGCAAGAAGTCTATTCTTGGGCGTACAGATGAAGGATGGGTCGATAAGGCTACTTTATTTGACAATAAAATATCAAAACATTTGAAAATATTTTGTGTCAGAAACAAAGGAAAAAAATGAATATGATGACAAAGACAGGTTTCCTTTTTTCTACCCAATACAAATAGGTGAAATTATTGCTACAATTCAAAATATTCTTCTCCTTGAGAATGCATGAGCTAAACATGATGACACATTTGTGTTATTATTTTGCAAAATTTTGTCATAATGTATAAAATAAGATCATCAAGAAAAGGATGAACTTAACCTTCTAAGAAGGTAAAATGGCAAAAGTTTATTCATGCATATACAGATGGACCTTCATGTTTGCAGTGGAAAACCTGATGGGTAAAATTTAGCTTGTATATTTTCTGAGTCACTGCAGTAATCATCAGTAAGTACTAAATTGCAGAAACATAGAATGGTTTGGGTTGGAAGTGACCTTAAATATCACCTAGATCCAACCCCCCTGCCATGGGCAGGGACAACTCCCACTAGACCAGATTGCTCAAAACCCCATCCAGCCTGGTCTTGAACACCTCCAGGAATGGGGCATCCACAACTTCTCTGGACAGCCTGTTTCAGTGTCTCACCACCTTCACAGTAAAGGATTTCTTCCTAACATATAATCTAAATCTACTCTCTTTCAGTTAGAACCATTACCCCTCATCCTATCGCTACACTCCCTGATAAAGAGTCCCTCCTCTTCTCTCCTGTAGAGAAGTACCTGTAGCCTTCAGGTACTGGAAGGCTGCTATAAGTCTCCTCGGAGCCCTCTCTTCTCCAGGCTGAACAACCCTAACTCTCTCAGCCTGTCTTCATAGCAGAGGTGCTCCAGCTCTCTGATCATCTTCATGGCCCTCCTGTGGACTTGCTCCAACAGGCCCATGTCCTTCTTAGGTTGGGGGCCCCAGAGCTGGACATAGTACTCCAGGTAGGGTCTCACGAGAGTGGAGTAGAAGGGCAGAATCACCTCCCTTGACCTGCTGGCCACACTTCTTTTGATGCAACCCAGGGTGCCGTAAGTCTTCCAGGCTGTGAGTGCACACTGCTGGCTCATGTTGAGCTTCTCATTTACCAACACCCCATAGTCCTCCTCAGGGATGTTCTCAACCCACTCATCAGCCAGACTGTATTTGTGCTTGGGATTGCCCTGACCCACATGCAGGACCTTGCACTTGGCCTTCTTGAACGTCATGAGGCTCACAGAGACGCACTTCTCAAGCCTGTGAAGGTCTGTTTGGATGGCATCCCTTCCCTCCAGTGTGTCAACTGCTCCACAGAGCTTGGTGTCGTTGGCAGACTCGCTGAGGGTGCACTCAATCCCACCATCCATGTCACCAGCAAAGATATTAAACAGTGCCGGTCCCAGTATCGACCCCTGAGGAAAACCACTCATCACTGCTCGCTACTTGGTTATCAAGCCAGTGACCACAACCCTTTGAGTGTCACCATCCAGCCAATTCCTTATCCACCAAGCAATCCATCCATAAAATCCACGTCTCTCCAATTTAGAGACAAGGATGTTGTGTGGGACAGTGTCTTCCTTTATCCACCAATGCTGTAATGTTGTTCAACATCACAAATCGGACTGTGAAGACATACTATATAGTGTGTCTATTGTCACAGCATGACAAAGAAACCACTGTCATTCACAATTATCTTTATTTCACAAATAGGGAGTAACCATAAAAAAGTATTCACAACAGTATGAGGCTTTCTGATGGGAAAGAATGGACTTGTTTCCTTCTGCTCCTTTCAGAGATGACTATTTTCTGCATAATTTTAATTTTATTTTTAAATTTTACTTAATTTTACTTATATTTTAATTTTATTTTTTTAATTTTTGCTTTGTAGAACAGTTGTGCTTATCAAAATTATATTTTATGGCTGGTATTTTCATACAGTTTAAAAGGCTGAATTATTTTACAGTGTTCAAGAACCATGCTTTTTTAATGTTCCCAGTAAAACTAAGGCATATTGGTTTATGGCAGCAATGAGCGCTTATACAGCATGGCAGAGGCCACAAGTCTCTCCACCTTGCGGCACCTTTCCCAAGATACCCGATTACAGTCTAGAAAAAAATACCGTTTTACTGACCCAAGACTGGTAATGGGTAATGCACAGAGAAGAATGGCAGCTTTTAAAGCATGTATACCTCAGTGGACCATAGCTTTACTTAAAATAAGACAAAAATATAAACAATTTTCAGTATCAAAAACATTAACTTGTTTGTAACTCCATTGCCAAATAAGTTCAAATCATCATTTACCAATGACGTTTGCACGATGGAGAGTAGACTCCTCATTATCAGTTGTTCATGCTGTGCTCTGACAGCATACAATGTGGTACCCCTTGGTATTTGAAAAAGACACATTACAGTTTGATTTGTATAGGGCATGATGCAAGATCAGATGGGGTTTGGATTTTCAGAATACAGCAATTGCTCTGGTTTTCATTCCACTGGGAATTAGGTTCAGTGATGCCAAGACTCCAAGGATTGTAAACCTTTTCCAGAAACCATCTTTCACATTCTTGAACTTCAGCCATTCAAACGCTTTTGCCCTTGCTTTTCTTAATGTATTTACCCTTAAATGCATTAATTAAAAAGCCAATTTAAAAATAGGCTTTTTAACTAATCTGCTGTTAGCAAATGAGTAATTAGCTCTGTTCAGAAAAAAATTTCCTGTGTATCTATTTTCCAACTAAATACTAGATAAGTTAATTTAGTTTTCACATGTTATTATCTGTCTTCGACCAAGAGAAGCAGTGAAGCTTCTTCTTATATCTCACCAAATATAACTCTAATTCTGATTTGGAATGTGGGACTTTTAAGCAACCAGTAATGGACAATGGCCCGTTTTAAATGGTCTTTATTATCAAAGCTACAGAAATAGAAAAAAAAGGCAAGTAAGAGTAATTGCCATAAACTCAAATCTCTTCTCCTTTTCAGAAAGGTTTTAGTTTAGGGATCTTCAGGGGCTTTTTTTTGTTTCAGAGAAAAATATTTTGAGGCAAGCCAGTCCTCCTCTGTAGACCACTAAGTGTTGGCCAGACATTTATTAATAATCTGTAAAGTGTTAGCTTATCACATGATTCTAGCTGTTTTCCTTGTTAATACATGTGAACCCCAAAACAAATGGGTAGAGGCACCTGACAGAAAAGAATTAGTAAGATTTATAATATTCAGAAAAGACTAAAGCAACACATGACTTAAGCATGTCAAGAATACGCTAAGTATTACTCTAATGTTGTTTTCTCTGAATTTGTCACAGTGGCACAGGGCTATTGTGGGACTGCAAAAAGAAAAGAGATGATGATGCATAAAATAATATGATCCACAGAGTCATCAAAGTTTGCTTAGAAGTACTGTGCAGTCCATATGAAGAGATAACCAAAATTAGACAGGATAAGTCCGAGCCAAAGTGCCACATTGCTTTCTTCACAGAATTTTTCCTAATTACTATGTGATTCTTGTCTTAAGCACATTCCAGTATAAAGCAGAAAGAATCTAAATTTACCAAGGAGATATTCCAACTTTAGTTATAGATTAATGAACCAGGAGGTTGTATGATAAATGAATTCACAACCATGTTAATTCTTCTGTCTTGTATAAAGACTTTGTGACAAATACATTAAATCATATTTAACTCTTGCAGGATGAAATTTTGTTTTGGGCTTGATACCTGTTCAGACTGTGACATAAAACAATGAGGAAATATATTCTCATTCCCATATGTTTTTAAATATATTGGGAATTTCACAAATTTGTTTAATACTTGCAAATTGCCCCACAGCTACTTATCCTCCAGTGACATACCTATATCAAAAGTGGCTGTGGTTTGATATCTGCTTGTATGATCAATCAATGCTATCCACATGATTATCCTACTAGATAGTGTTCCAGAAAATGATATCTTAACAAAACCAGCATGTATGCACTTGTTTTTCCAAAGTATATATAAAAACTATCATGATCACCAACAAGACAAAGTCATATTTCATAATGAAGATTACATTAGAAACTTACGTTTCATGGATTTAATTTACATCTATGAAATATTACTTGTTTAGTGCAAAGGAAAAAGTAGGGTATTTCAAATAACAAATTAACAATATAACAGATTGGTACTCATTCTAAAATATATTTTAAATGCCTTAAGTTATCATTACCCTTTGTATCTCTTGGCATGTTTTCATCTGACCTTTATCCTTCCAGAAACAAGCACCTAAAGGCAAAGCCCAGGTCTGTTTCTTTTGTAGCAGACATTAAAAAAATTACTAAAATTAATAATTAGATATAGCCAAAGATTAAATACTCCTTGAAGTATCTGTATTGTCTGTAGTTTCACTGCCTAATACTGCATTAAAGTAGCATTAAAATATGACCCTAAAGACAGCCAAGATTTGCCAGATATCTGTAGATAACTCCAGTAACTTCAACAAGATGCTTCCTATCTGCCAAGATAATACAATAAAAAACCCCTAACATTAAGGCAAAAGCACATCATTAGTTACCAGACAAATTATTACACTACTATAATTTTTCGTTTTAATACAAATTAGCTGAAAAAAATTTTACAAGCACAAGCACTGTAACACTGATAAAAATTCTAAGAGTCTTGGTAGTCTGTCTTTCATACAGGTTTTCTCTGCTGTTGAGCTCATTCACAACTCCTGTTTTTATCACTTCAGATCCTAAATACTCTAAATATTGCATTAAGTTATAGTCTTTAAGGACAAACCAGAAATTTCTTAAAACTGGTCTGACATAGTGAGTTAAAGAAACCTGCTAGGAAACTCCTAAGTTCTCTCTTTCACCCTTTTGGGGTGGTTGCCCAATTTCTTCATTGTTTGTTCTTCCCTTTTTCTCATTACAGGCACACCACAGTTCTCCCTGTGTTTGAGAGAACAGGTTTACATGTGGATATTGTCATGGAGAAATTATTTCATGTCATAATCACAGTGGTAGAAGACACTCCGAAATAAAGGTCATCTGAGACAGAATTTTTTTCCTAGGTGATTTTTCTAGTAATGCTGGTATTGCTCCTCATCTTCCTGAAGAAGCCAATCATCACCTTTTTTCTGGCACATTCATTTCCCACTCATCTGTTGCTCCAGCTCATGGAATGGTGTCCTTCACTTAATTGTGCAAAAACAGATTTATCACTTATGTTCTCTCAAACCCTCATCTCTCACTCCCCTGCAGCATCACTGGTGTTTCCAGTTCCTAAAGCTTGAATACCAGAGTAAAAATGTCCTAGTGAAAATATAGTGCAGATTACAAGCCCAGGAGATGTGGTGATAGACAGAACGAGGCACAGGAAGTGAAAGCCTCCTCTGTACAGCATTTTGCCAGATGGAAACATGTCCCTCATGACAAACTGTGAGGGAAGAAGTGTCTCAGCCTCCTCACTTCCAATATGCAGCTCATGGTTTCTTTCTGTGCACTCCTGACCACACTACCAGTCTCTGTAAATTCAGATATCAACAAACCTAGGCCATAGGGGAGCACAGATTTACAAGTCTACATCTCACCCAGTAGAAGGAATGGGGGATGTTATTACGTACAAAGATAATAAATGCTGTTTCAGTTAGTATTCACTGGGTGACATTTCTAACAGAGAAGATTGCTTAAGCCCATGAAAGTTGATTAGTAAGTTTTCGCCTCTATCCCAATCGCACTGCTCACCAATCAGCCCCTAAAACATAGTTTGTAGCCTACCATTCAAAAGCAAGCAAACATCTGTGAAGTTTACACTGAAACAAACATCATGCTGTATACACTACAGCAGTCCAGAAGCTTATTGACAGTGTCTCATACACCCATGTAGCAAGGGAAGAGCAGAGGCTGGAGGACACAAGCATTTGTCTTTTGTAAACCTGAGATCAAAGCATGGAACAATGATGTTTTTAATGTCTTTTGCAGATGACATCAAGGTTGGTGGATCATCGATCTGCTTGAGGGTAGGAAAGCTCTGTAGGAGGATCTGGACAGGATGGATTTGATGGCCCAAGGCCAATTGCATGAGGTTCAACAAGGCCAAGTGCCTGGTTCTGCACTTGGATCACAACAACCCCATGCAGCACTACAGGCCTGGGGAAGAGTGGCTGGAAAGATGCCCAGCAGAAATGGATCTGCATGTGTTGGTCAACAGTCGCTGAATATAAGCCAGCAGTGCGCCCAGGTGGCCATGAGTGCAAATGCATCATGGCTTGTATCAGAAATAGTGCGGCCAGCAGGACTAAGGAAGTGATCCTCCTCCTGTACTTGGCACTGGTGAGGCCCCACCTCAAATAGTGTGTTCAGTTTTGGGCCTCCCACTATAAGAAAAAAATTGAGGGGCTGGAGCATGTCCAGAGAAGGGCAATGAAGCTGGTGAGGGGTCTGGAGAACAAGTCTTATGAGGAACAGCGGAGGGAGCTGGGGTTGTTTAGTCTGGAGAAAAGGAGGCTCAGGGAAGACCACATCACTCTACTACTACCTGAAAGGATATTGTAGCAAGGTGGGGATCAGTCTCTTCTCCCAAGCAACAAGTGAAAGGACAAGAGGAAATGGCCTCCAACCGTGCCAGGGGAGGTTTAGGATAGATATTAAAAGACATTTCTCCACTGAAAGTGTTGTCAAGCACTGGAACAGGCTGCCCAGGGAAGTGGTTGAGTCACCATCCCTAGAGGTATTTAAAAGCCATGTAGATGTGGCACTTAGCAACATGGCGTAGTGGTGGACTATGTAGTGTTAGGTTAACAGTTAGAGTCGAGGACCTTTTCCAACCTAAAGTATTCTATTCTATGATTCTGCATGCTCTCCCACTACTTTTTTCAGTCCTCATCTTGAGTAGCTAGACTTTCATTACACCATTTGGCAACAGAACTTCAAATTACTTTCCCAACACATCAATTCCCTGTAACTTGCTGGCTGTTGCCCAACCCAGGTGGTTGTCTTCTTAGAAGTTCAGAAGCAGTGCTTTTTCTACGTTGAAACCACTGTCTGCCATCAGTTATAACACTCACTTATGAAAATCAAATGATTCTCAGATACACTGCATGGAAAACATCCAGCATACATGCAAAACGTAACCTTCTCCTGGTCCCCTTTAGGAGCTATTATTTTGAAATACATCAAAATACCAGATGAAGGCAGCACTCAGATAAAGCTACAGGATCGCTTATTGGAGTAGGTGCTGTCTGTTCTGATCACTACCCAACATTTAAAGAGCCGTACAATTGTAGTAAGAACACTTGCAGCAAGACTGTGACGAAGCAGTGTCCAAGACTGTGACGAAGCAGTGTCCAATACTGCTGGAGCAGTAAGGGAGAAAAGGCTTTCGTCCTGGAGTCCATCTTGTTTTTAGATGCCCAAAAAGACTGAAAATGCACAAGCAGAAGAGCAGCAATCTTTTTCTCACAGTAACGGGAAGCAGAGAACATGTTATACTTTTTCTGATACAAGGAAGTGCTGCCTGCGATCCCCACGTAAGAAGTCACTTCTGATTTGGAGCTCTTCCTCCTGCAACATCTTACCATTTTGAAGTCTCATATATCTGATAGTGCCTAGAAAACAAAGCAATCCCTCAACAAACAAGAATCTAAGCATCTCTATGATGTACTAGTAACTTGAGAAGACAGGTGGGGTTTGACCAAAACCTCACATGAGAACACCCACAGGATCTGCAGAAGTTCTGATGCAGATAAATAAGTTACTTAGCTCTACAGAAGAAGAAGAAATCATAAGTATAAATAAAATCAGTATGTAAGTTGGTGCTGCAGCACAGGATGCATACAAATTTCTGTCTTTTACTAAGAAAAAGAACTACCATCTATATTTACATTTACACTTCAATGGTTGAGATTAATGTACGGATCCACGAGGAACTCTCAAATTGCAGCCTTATCCTAAGCTACAGTAGCAGGTAATTCACTGCCACTCAAAAGCAAGAAGAACAAACATAAAATAGCATTTTTAAGTAATTTCTTGGGTTTGATCAATGAGATCAAAGACAGCCTAAATAAATGTCTTGCCTCGTATCACATTATGTCTACAGGGTGATGTCAAGATGTAGAGCCTTCCAACAGAGCATTTTTTTACCTATTATACATTTGTGGCACACCAACATATCTCAGAAGGACAACTGGTCTATTTTATAGAGCTCTCTTGGTATACTTGAAAGAGTATTGTTCGTTACTATTTTGCAATAGCTCTAGCCCTCAGATGTTTACAGTCAATCCCAGAGACAGCCACATGTGTCTAAGGCACAAGCAAGCTGGTAACTGACTCCTTCAGCATGCCCAAACAAAACAGATTTCTGTGGTAGAGAGAAAGCCATCTTTGGAAGACCAGATTGCACAGCATTTCCTAAAGCTCTTTAAAGAACTTCTAATCTGCAGGAGGATGTGGTCAACCCAACAGTAAAGCAGACTCCAGAGTTCATGGTTGTCTCATACTTTACATCTAGTTCCAGCAGCAGATGTTATGTCTATTTTCACCAGCAGAAACACCTTTACTTGGAAGACAAGGAGGGCAGAAGGGAAGCCTTCCTTGGGCTAGACAAACAGGCACATTAAGTGCAGCAAAGCTTTAGCTAATTACAGAGTTTTAAAGTATACAGCTGCTTGTTTACAATAAGAATATGTGTTAAGATCATTAAAAACCAAGTCCCTTCGTAGCAGGCCAGCATCTTATTTGCAGTTGCAAAAAGTAAAAAACATAAAACAGATAAAATTAAACTGATTCAAAGCCATCTATAAATAGATTTATTTCTGTCTGTAAAATTGTTTTTGAGTTATTTAGATCATTGCCTGAAAGCAAGAAAAAACCCAAAAGTCTTTAAACCCCCAAAGATGAACCCCACTGAAACCCATGTTGTATAAGAACATTAACGCCTAGAAATGTTAATGCACCTGGGAACTTTCAGGAATCTCTGCACTAGATTTAGCCTTTCCAGGTGCACAGATCTTCTCATGGCCCTTTTTACAGTTTCCTTTTCCATTAAGAATAAGAATTTCTACATCACTGTGAATGTACATAGGGATTTATAAAACACAGGAGAACACAGCCTCCACTCCAAAAACCTAACATTCAACAAAACCCAATTGAGCACAGGACTATAGCACCTACTTTCTCTAATACGGGTGATGGACCCTACTAAATAAATGCATTCACATAGACTTAAAAAAAAAAATAAATTAGAAAAAGCAGCTTATCTTACCGGTTTTTTCTGTTTCCACATCACCCACACAACAACAGAAAAAATCTCTAACACAGACATCTGACCTAAAGCCATTTTCAGTAGCAAACACAGGAACACCATCCCGGCAGGAGGAAAGCACAATTTAGCAGCTTGTGTGCACGCTATTCTTTCTTCCTGTAATAACAGTTTCTATGGATAAGGATTTGCAGCAAGAAGGTCCTGGTGCACTGGCAAATGTCTAGGCACTGCCTAGAGATGATGCATTACAGTGATCCCAGGATTTTGTGCATGCTTTGGCATGTTTTACATTTTGTAACCAGTTATGGTTATCTTTCGGCTGCAGATTGTGACTTTATAAATTCACAGTTGAAAGATCTAAAGGCAAATGAGTCAATGGAAAAAAATGTGACTCATTGCAAGCAGTAAAATGAATGGACAAGGCATATAAAGGCCAAACTCAAGAGCACAACTTTGGGATACAGTTTAGATACCAGTGATAATTTCCCAAGCGACAAGAAGATCTGGGAATTTTACAAAATCATTCAATTGAGTTCTAATTAATTTAACCTCTTTCATTTAGGGGAGGAAGAGCTAACCTCAAACAAATGTAATAGGCTTCTGGACCCTTTTCTAAAGCTGCTTCAAAAGTTTGACTGCTGCATTTGAATGCTTGCAAGGCTTTACTTAAACGTCGCTTCAGTGTTTTCAAATTCTTGAATGCAAAAGTCTATGTGATTGGAAGGAGTGCCATGATAATTTCTAGCCTTTTATTTGTTTCTTAACCTTTCCTAAAGCCAAGATACAAAGATATACGTTTATTGCTTCCATCCTCCAGGGAGGAGGAAAAAAGGCAAGAGTGTTTGAAAAGGGGTTGATATTTGTAGTGTATGCTTACTGCTATTTATCATTCATATTCTGGTAGTATCAAGAAGTACCAATCAGAACCAGAGGTACTTTTGCTAGATCTTTAGGCTCAAACTACAAGGGCAGTCATATAGAGACGTCTACCTCAAGTCTACTAGATCAGTGGCACTGGCATTCACAAAGTTCATATTCAGCTGCTTTCTCACCCCCTGTTTAACTGCATCTTCCACCTAGAGCTTTTATCTTGTTTCACTCTGACATCTGCAATACAGCTCATTTTCTAGGCTATGAACTCTCACTATGTATGACATAAAAGGAGTGTAAAAGAGACTGGGCAGCGGTCACCTATGAGCTGGACATTACAATGCCTACATTTCACTTGCAAAACTAGCCTATATATTTGAATTAAGACATTTTGGCTTACTGAACTTAATGCCTATTCAGAGATATTGTAGCACTTCATAATTACATTTTTATGTCCCTACCGCTCCTTTCCTCCTATTTTCTAACTGATTATTGTTTTTCTGAACTTATATTATCTCTCTGTATTGAAGATGTCTGTTGTTTAGTAGTATTTAAAAAAAATAAAATTGAATATTACTTGTTTAATTTCTAGCTGAGAACACCAAAAAAACGACTACGTCAATGTATAATTTCATCATGAGTCCATATCACGAATACTGTGTGCAGTTCAGACAAAAGGGGACATTTGAACAACAACTTAAAAAAAAAGCTAACAACCACGAACAATGGCACAGACTTGCTTCTGTGCAAGAAGAAAGTAAAAAGCTGGTGGAGATAAGCAGAGGCCAGTGAAATAATGAGCTACCATAAAAAAAAGGTGCATTCTCTCTATTCCACATAATACGGAACTCTAAGGGCATCAAATTAAACTACAAAGTGTCAGGTTTGAAAAGGTTTTTTTAATTGGTTATTAGAGGTATTTTACCACCTACCTACCAGACTTACAGTAAACTGAGGAATTCAGTGCTGCAAAATGTTGTGGATAACAAAGGCATATTAAAAACCACAAGTAATTTGGACAAATCCATTGGCAAAAAATTAAAATGTATAAATAGAGTTAAAAAGCCCAAAATCATACCACTACTAGACCAGAAAGCCTTTCAGCCTCAGACTGCTAGAAAAACATATTGAGGAAGTATCACCACACTCTTCTCTTAACTTTTTCATAAGCACTAGACACTTTCAGGAACACAGCACACAGGCAGCTGAATAACAGCCTATTCCAATATTTGAAACAATGAATGTATCTTGAAAAGTTTAACTCTTCTTGGCTGAGGAAATGGCACTAGAAAAGAAAAATCTCAAGAAGATGGAAGAAAGATGACCTTACACATTGAGTTCTTAGATTCATTCAGGATACCTAGACAGTTTGTTTAGAAAAGATTAATTAATGCATTTTCAAAACAAGTTGGACAAGATCGTTGGATTCTGAAGAGCTGCTGAAATACTCAAAGAAAATATTTATAGAAGTGAGCATCAGAAAACTGATAACGAGATCACAAATTGTCGATTTGAAAATAAAGCAAGGCACATGCTCTCTGGTTCCTGCTTAAGTCAGAGGCTTCAGAGCATTGAGGTGAAGTTGGTTTTATACACATCTTTTCATAAGAATAACAAGCTGCGTACATATACAAATCTGTACTTGTGAAGCATCCTTTCAGAAAAACAGGCACAACACACAGAGATCAGAACAGTTAATTATTTCTGTCACTGTTCTTTTCTGTTTAATGCCTGCTAGATTCCCTGTAGGATTAGTTTCAGTCCTCTGCAAGACTGTATTAATTGTTTTTCTCTGAGCATCTGGAATTCACACTTATTTGTTGCAACACCTGCAGAAGTTATTAGCCAGCTAAAGGGCATTGATCTACTGAGTGCCACAGCATTCAGCAGCAGCTTAAATGCCAATTAACATCAGAAGCTGGTAATGATAGGGCTGTAATAGTCCCATGTACTTGTATTACTACCCAAAATTTCTAGATAAGGAGCCTAAGACTAGGGCAAAAGACAAACTTAATTTCTTACCTGATGTGCACTTTGATGTAACTTGCTGGCTGCAGACAATAAGTATGCCAGCACATCAGCAGCATGGATGAGGAGGGCAGACCAACCTAAATTGCAAGCTGGCATCATCATACAGACAAGTCCAGAGAAATAAAGCCCAGATCATCTACACCCCGTAAAATCAATAACCTTTGCCTCTGCCCACAAAACGTCCTGCCTATTCCATGAAGGCAGTGAGAAGAGATAACATGCTTCTTATTCTCCCTTATTTTGCATTTCTGTCAAAACACAGGAGTCAGTAATTGCATGATTCATTAGTGAGCCAGAATTGCCTTGACAGAAAGCAGGTGGATCCACTGAAGTTCTCTCTCTGCCTAATTCCCTTTGTGGGTAATATATTCTCTGCATCCTATGGGTCTGGTCTCAAAAGAAGCTGCAGAGCATTGGGCTGAATTTATATCTTCCTAGATAAATTATAATGGATATTATGCAGTACTAGGGACACCTTGCAGAGATTTGCAAATTACTGTGACTTTTACAGCCTTATTTTTTATAGTTGGATGTCAAGAATAGTAACAATATAGTATAGAAATATAAAAATTACAATTAAAATTTGCAGGTGACAATTTGCCCACAAATGGAGATATGGTGCACATAAAAGTACTATTAGGTTATTTGCAGGTGTATTGCTCCACCTACATGTAACGCAAATACTGCTGCTGGCAGCTGAGACACTTCACTTATTTGTGGTTTGATCCCATCACAATCATGCAAACGAGTGATCTAGAACAAATTCTGACAGGCAAGACACAACCTCAAGATGTATAGTATATTACATTATTGCTGTCCAAGGCAAAGAAGGAAAAAAGGCTAAGCAATACGTTCTTACATACTGCCAAAATGCTAGCAGGCAAAAGTTCACAAGGACTGAGTTAAGCAAAGAAATCTGCATAGTGTTAGTGCTATAGATCTACTCAGAAGCTCCTAGAGATCTTCCTTGGAAAATAAAATTTCTTTTTCCTTTTTAAGTGTAAGGGTTTCTGAGGGAAAATCAATTTGATATTTAAAATTTAATCCAGTAAGGTATGTGCTTCATTTTAAGTGCAGTTCACCTAAAGGGTACCCTCAACTTAGGAAGTACACACTTAGTTGGATCAGGACCTGCACACAAATGCCACAAGGCACGACCTGCTGAAACCTCATGGTAGTTGTCCTCAACAGAAAGCAGAGTTCACCAGTTTTTCCAGATCTCAGAAAGAAAAAGATCAATTAAAGAATTCTCATCTTCAGCAAGGGAAGTAAGAGCAGGTGGGGCATGACAAAAATCAAAATTAGACAACTAAAGCTATTTAACTGAAAAAGTTAATTAAATAAGCTAGAGAATTACCTAGATGCACTCACTATGACTCAATGTGATCTACAAAAAGGATTGTGGAAATGACTCAAAATCACAAAGAAAACAAAAGGAGAATATTAGATTAATTCTAGTTTACCCAGCTACATATCCCATCAGACAACAGTGCTTCTGTTCTGGCTATTTTCAGATTGAAGTTTTCACTTTCTCGAGGAAAAAAAAAAAAAAAAAAAGGAACCGAGAACTTGATGTCATTTTTTCTCCCCTCCCTTCTGTCATCACCCACAAGATAACTCATTCAATGACAGACAAAGTGACAATGAGCATACAAAATGAAAAAAAAATCTGTGAGGAATATGCAGTTTATGAATAGCCCAACTATCCACAGTGCATTGGCATTATTAAAATATTATGCATTCAACAGTAAAATTTGTTCATGAACAACTACAGAACAGAAGAAAAACAAGAGGCTAAAATTTGTCATCTGCACTTTGCTTTAGTGATCATATGTTGTTTAGTGGTCCTAATGCTTATATCATACTCCAGTATTTCCAGTTTTTACAAAAATAGGAAATTACACAGGCTTGTATGACATGTATTATTTATTGTCTACACCTCAGCCAAAGGTAGAAGTATGGTGCCACAGCAGCCTCAGGCATTTTAAATCCTGAAATCAATGGTCCCACACTCCCATCCTGGCACATCTTCTGACCTCCTCTTATGCACTGGCTCTGTGTGGTAAGCCAGTGCAGGAAGCAAAGCCATGCGAAATATTTATATTTTAGTGATGGCAGAAGCACAATTTTTTATCCTAGTTACCTCCCAGTTCATCATGCAATGGAACTAGTGCGGGTACTGGCACAGGAAGAGGGACGAGAAAGTACAGAGGGCCAGGTGAGGAACACGACAGCCCAGACATGGGCAGGCTTAAACTGCTCTGGATTTGCACTCTCAGCTGTACCAGCACAACTGAGAAGGGGAGTGGCATGGGGCATGTGAGCTGTTGGTTTTGGCCAACAAATCCCCTAGTTGCACGCCTAGAGGTCCTGTGATTTTCCCAAAGTAACACAGAAAATCTGAGCCAAAGTCAGAACTGACATCCCGGTGCCTAGACAGTAGTTCATTACACCTTATTTTTTCAAACAAACAAACAAAAAACCCCAAACAAACAAAACCAAAAATACCCCAAAACCAAACCCCAAACATCCCTTACTTTCTTTTGCATGATTGTCTAGCACACTGAAAAGATCGGTGGACTATGGACATGACAGACCCACAAAGAAATGAGTGTTAATGGAGCACAAACACTGCTATCTTGGAAATAGCCTAGAAGAAACATATATGGTTCTAAGACTGAAAATTAGACAACAAATAGAATGCTACCAGCAACCGTGATATTACAAACTGAATTCCAAAGGCTGTCCTGTTGAGTCTCCCAAATCTCATCTAATCCACTATCAACTGAAGATGCCTGACATCTTTCTTGAACTTTCTTAGAAGAATTGACTAGACAATGTTTTAGCTCTCTGTTAAAGAAAATTTGTCTACAGGAACATTTATAACACAAGCTGTAGTTTCATTTTCTTTGATGGGATGAGCGGTATCCTGTGTAAGGCTAGAATGAAAGCTTTTTTGGCTTCCAGTAACAAAACCAAAGCACAAAATGCCCTATTATTCCACCAATCCTTTTGCAGAAAGCAACCTTACCATGGCACTTTCTGTGTTGCAATACTACTTCAGAGTAAGCATGAGCATCACTCCTTGCCTGAAGTTCTCACATTTCTGACTGATGTTTCTTAAAAAATAAGTCACATCCCTACATTTGACTGGAGAATCACAGAGCAGATGTAGGCTCATTGATCAGTTGTGTTAGAGTAACACAAAAAGTGGTTCCTGAAGTGATTGTGTTCCGATTGAGTATTCATCTCTGCATGTGTGAAAAAGCTGCTGGATGTAAAGATGCACCTTAAAATCTCATTAATTTGAGTGGAACCAGGTTCACATTAAGAAGAGTCACCCCTCAGCACAATTATC
>JAOXNO010000020.1:50643401-50659754 GCA_028565335.1 Limnodromus scolopaceus | reverse complement strand
GCCCATGGCAGGGGGGTTGGAACTCGATGATCTTTAAGGTCCCTTCCAACTCTAATGATTCTATGATTCTATGATTTTCAAAGATCCATGTCAATTTAAAATGTTGCCACCTTACACTATTTTTCACATTCCTTTTCCTAGGTATAGCTGTTAGCACAGCTCTGCTGGGGAAACATATAATTAGGCTAAAGAAAGGAATCTGTTTTGGGCACGTCTGGTGTATATTAGAAAATACTTCTATACAGCCCTTGATATTAGCAAAACTGTAGAGCTGGAAATCTCCAAAGGAGGATAAATGAGGAGCAGCTGGGATAGGTAAAAATCTCACTGCTTGATCCAGAAGACAGCATCTGTCCATGCTATTTTTGCCCTCCAGCCCATGATTCTCAGGGAGAAAATTATGACCTTCTAAGTATTTGCAGGATTCAGCTTCTAATTGGCCTCCCAGCACTGTTGGCTTAGCACAGTCATCACCTGTGGGATGTTCTGAATCGAGTAGCACAGCCTGGCTTCATTTACATCAGGATTTGGCCTGACTCATTGTATTTGAAGAACTGAAGGAAGAGTATAAATGGGTACACTGTAAAAGGCAAATTGACTCAGCACTCAGCTGCCCTCATTCTTTTGAAATCCTTTGACTAGAAACTCATTTAGTCATAGCACAGAAGCAGTTGGTCTGCTTACGCTTTCCTTACTTTGTAAACTGTCCCACTGACACCCATGAAGAAGTGTGTAGCATGAAATGTCATTACAATTTGTCCTTAGCATTGTTTCAGACACTGGAAGGCATGAATGACAACACAATTCCCAGTGCAATAGTTCAAAACGAGACAAATCTACCTAAAAAGTCTATTATTCATATTCAGATAAATGGACTCTATTTTCTAGACAAAACTTCCAATGACATACTATAAAAGATACAATCATTCAATCTCCCAAGTTGTTTTTTGCTTCTTGTCTAAAAATATGTCTTACAGAGACCTCACTTTCTCTGTTTCATTACAGCATTTAATACATTTTGGGAATGTAATGAATAAATGCTAAAAGAAATCTGAGTACAGAGCTTTGTAGGAGTCTCCCAGACCAAACAGAAAAAATGTACCATGAAGCGTGTCTCACCATGCAGGGCAGACGCCTGAACCCAGCTGACTGGAGTTATGAAGTCATTTAGGGAGATTTAGATAACAGAAGAAAGAAGATGTACAACCTGATTGTGTAGTCTGGATTTGTAAACTAAAAGTTGAGCCTGCAGAGAGACTTGAGTGAGCAGAGAAATAAGCTAACAAAACCTGAGTATTTCTAGTTTGAAACAGCTAGATACCACAAGCTGTAGTACTTACAGTTGCGGAAAGTAAGGGTGTGATGCTGTTTGTGCAGGGTGATTGTGTATTAAAAGGGACCAAGATCCCCTCTGAGGGGTGGCCATGCTCCAATATGTATTGTCATCTGATCTGTAATGTTCCAGCATTTACTGATCACTATATTGCCTAAGTAAGGTAACTTAATTGACTGATTGAATAGGTGTTCTAAGGGTCTATGTTTCTGAATGGTGGGAAACATGACCTTTAGGGAGAAGATGACTATAAGGTCTTCAGATTTGTGAGCGAAGTTGTTTTTTCTTCATTTTCTCTCCACCAGCCTTGTCTAACACAGTGTTAACTGTTCTGAGTTGATTTGTTTAATTCTGCACATATAAGGTAAAAAGTATATCAGGCTCCTTGCCTGACTTTCTTTTGAGCACTACAGAACAGTTTAAGCATGTGCCTACTTGTCCTGTATTACAGAAATGGGGAGATCTAGGAGTCTCTGCAACACAGAATTTTGTAATCTAGGGTAAACAGGTAAATTCAAATTCTCCTCTTGTTTATTCCTGTGTACCTAGGGAGTAAATTCCCTGAAGTGAATAGGATAATGCTGGTGTAAATAGGAAGAGAAGCATGCTTCTTTAGTTCTTGTAAATATTGCCTTTAGAAAATACTTTTAAAGTGTAGAGCTGATTGAACTTTGAATGTTAAAATGTTTTCATTATGGAACAAATAGAGTATTTGAAAAAGGCTTTTTAACTTTTTCTCTGTAATGTTTAAAATTACTCTGTGGGAACTAGGTCTTTAAAAAACCCCAAAACAAAACAAAGGAAACTGAAAACTCTTTATCCCCCAGAACCTTAGGGGTTCAAATTAAGTCAATCAAAATCAAGACCTTTTGTGGGCTGAGAGTAAATGCTGTTTTCCTCTGCAATCTGTGACCTCAAATAGGCCCTTTTCTTTCTAATCTCATGCTTTACATGCTGTGAAGAATGAAATGCATTTAATTCTTTGACTCAGACTCCCTTTATGACTATGTGAAAGAGCTGCTGAAAACTGCAGGTATAGTTTAGTAGGAAAGAATAAAGCAAAAAGTGGTCTCATGCACATTTCCATACTCCTAGGGCTCTTATGTACACACAGCATGGGAGATTACCTACAGTGATAAAATTCAAGGGCTAGAAAGAAATTAGGTTCTGGAATGACAAGAAGAAAAGATAACCCTATTTTCTTAGGGTGGAAGAAGACTTTTGTATGTCTCTAGGACTACCTCTTCAGTGTCCCATAGAATAGAATAGAATAGTTCAGTTGAAAAGGACCTACAACAATCATCTGTTCCAACTGCCTAAACAGCACTGCAACCTTTACACCAGAGCGGTTGCATTATTTTCCTCTGATTTATGGGAAGCTGCAACTCTTTTTTTATGCTGCAACTCTTTTTATGCTGTTCACCAAGGCAGATTGCTGTTTGCATGCAATGACTATTTGGTTGCTTCTCAGGGAACTTCTCTGCTGGACCATTTCTTATGTGTCTACCTGTGGCTAATAAAAATGTTTCAAGGCTTTGGAAGAAATACTTTTAGCCACTGCTGCTTTACGTAACAAGATGAGATTGGTTATATCTATACTGGTAAAAGAAATGTGCTCAGGACCACAGCCTGGAACAAAGCAGTTCATACATACATGATGAAATATTTTGTCTCCAAAACAGGCTGTGTGCATGAAGAAGGTCTACTGGGAACAGTACTCTGCATGCTAAGCTACTGAACTTGGAAATGCATGAAAGCCATTTCAAGAATCATTCAAATATTTTTAAACTATATAATATTATTGCTAGCTGCCAGGAAAGTTTCCAGACACTGTTTAATTTTCTAGTAGATATGCAGCTATAGAAGACCAGGGGATTATCTGGCTGTGATAACTACTCATTTGCATTTATTTTCCTCTTTTATCCTCAGCATTTCTACGTAAGACTCAATCTACCTCTTTCCGTTCTTATACTAGTGCTCAGTGCTTTGTCTCCTCTGCCCCCTAACACTAATCTTCTTTTTCCCTGCAGTGCTCCTATTTGTAACTCCGTATCTCTTCTCACCTCTCTTGTCAGTTCACTCTTTTCAGCCAAGTGGCTGAGAAGTGAAAACTCTTTTACTGTACTCCCACATAGGTATGATTCTTTTCCTCACCTCTTTCTATCTTTTTTCTCCCCAGCCTAGAAAGAAGAGGTTGCTCTCCCATTTTCATCCTCTCAATATTTATCTTCAACATTGCTGGCCATTTCTTTGTCTTAGTGGTCAGCAATTGAGATGCATAATTGAAAATGGATATATAAGTTATAGAATTATGCTAGCTCTCCATATCATAGAAGATAAAGACTTCATAAGAAACAGAGAAGAATCTAATGTAAAACACCTTTCTGAGGCAGTGAAACAAGTCTGTTATGGAAAATTCTCATCTTTCCTCAGTGACCTAATGCCAAAGACTCCAAAGCCCTGGCATTTTCTTACTGTGCTGACACCCATGTAGAGTTCTGCCCACCACTTCAGGTAACATCATTGTGGCTCTTTTCACAATGACAAAATTATTTCCTCAGTCTAATTTTCCTCCATCTTCCTATTAAGATATTCATAGAATCATGAAATGGTTTGGGTCAGAAGGGACATACAAATGCCATAAACCCAACCCACCTGCCACGGGCACAGACATCTTTCACTGTATCAGGTTGCTCAAAGACACATCCCTTGAACACTTCCAGGGATGAGGCATCCACAACTTCTCTGGGCAATCTGTTCCAGTGTCTCACCACCTTCAACATAAAAAATTTCTTATGTCCAATCTAAACAAAGATCATCAGAGGGATGGAGCACCTCCCTTATGAAGACAGACTGAGAGAGCTGTGGTTGTTCAGTCTGGAGAAGAGAAGACTCTGGGGAGACCTCATAGCAGCCTATCAATATCTGAAGGGAGCCTACAGGAGAGCTGGAGGGGGACCCTTTGTCAGGTAGTGTAGTGAAAGGACAAGGGGTAATGGTTTTAAATCGGAAGAGGAGAGATTTAGATTAGATATTAGGAAGAAATTCTTTACTGTGAGGGTGGTGAAGCACTTGAACAGGTTGTCCAGAGAAGTTTTGGATGCTCTAGTGGAGGTGTCCAGAGGAAATGGTATGAAGCTGCGGTAAGGGAGATTTAGATTAGATATTAGGAAGAATTACTTTACTGATAGAGTGGTCAGGCACTGGAACAGCCTGCCCAGGGAGGTGGTGGAGTCACCATCCCTGGAAGTATTTAAGAAACGTGTAGACATAGCTCTAGTGCCCAAGATTATTGGTTTGTGGTGGGGTGTTGTGTGTGCGGTTGTGGGTGTGGGGTTTAGTTGGTGGGTGCTTTTCTTGTGTGGTTTTTCTGATTTTTGTGGGTTTTTTTGTTTTGTTTTGGGTTGTGGGCGTGTTCTTGTGTTTGGGTGGTTTTTTTGGTTGTTTTTTTTTTTTTAATGTGGTTGGACTTGATGATATCAGAGGTCCCTTCCAACCACTAAGATTCTGTGTGATTCTGTGATTCTGTGTGATTGCTGGCTTATGGTCATCCTGTTGTCCACCAAGACTCCCAGGCCATTTTCTACAGAGCTGCTCTCCAGCAGGTCAGCCCCCAACCTGTATTGGTGCAGGGGGTTATTTCTCCCCATGTGCAGCACCCTACACTTGCCTTTGTTGAACTTCATCAGGTTCCTCTCTACTCAACTCTTTAATCCGTCCAGGTCTCGCTGCATGGCAGCACAGCCTTCTAGTGTGTCAGCAACCCCTCCCAGTTTTGTATCGCCAGCAAACTTGCTGAGGGTACATTCCATCCCTTCATCCAGGTCATCGATGAATATATTGAACAGGACCAGACCCAGGACTGACCCCTGAGGAAAACTGCTTGTTATGGACTTCCGATTAGATTCTGTGCCACTAATCACAGCCCTTTGAGCTCTGTCATTCAGCCAGTTTTCAATCCACTTAACTGACCATTCATCTAACCCATGCATCCTAAGCTTACCTATAAGGATGCTGCAGAACACGGTGTCGAAAGCCTTGCTGAAGTCAAGGTAGAAACCATGCACTGCCCTCCCCTCATCCATCCATCCAATCATGCCATCGTAGAAGGCTATCAGGTTAGTCAGACATGATTTCCTCTTGGTGAATACAAGCTGACTGCTTCTGATACTACTTTCTTTTCTTCCACGTGCTTTTGAGGACTCCCAGAACAAGCTGTTCCACCATCTTTCCAGGGATGGAGGTGAGGCTGACTGGCCTGTAGTTTCCTGGGTCTTCCTTCTTACCCTTTTTGAAGACTGGAGTGACACTGGCTTTCCTCCAGTCCCCAAGCGCCTCACCTGTTCTCCACAACCTTTCAAAGATGATAGAGAATGGCCCAGTGATGACTCCTGCCAGCTCCCTCAGCACTTGCGGGTGCATCCCATCAGGACTCATGGACTTGTGGATATCCACTTTACTTAACTAAGTCCACCCAATAAAATCATAAATCTAAAATGTATACATACTACATCATGCTGCCTATGTGCTAAGAGAAAATGCCTTGAGCACCTTATAAGACCCCACAGTCACAGTTCAGTATTTTCATTTCAAGTCCTCAATTCTATCAAAATCATGACATAGAAGTAAATATCAGCATGCTATGGAACTATCACAAATGCCATTATGACTATTGCTTTAGCCCTTCTTATCAGAAAGACAGGACCTCATAAAGCAGCCATTGACATGATGGTTCCAACAGGAGCTGTAGGTTTCCAACAAATTGCAGTGTACTGACATAGCCCTTGCATGGCATGTTTGGAATTTCACATACAACGCCTTTTAAAAAAGCTCTGGCAACAGCCTACACTGGCTTTATGAATACTTGCATACCACATTCAAAAAGCTTAGACGTTTTCTTCCCAAAAGACATGACGTTGACAAGCCGTTGCACCTTCAGTTTTCAAATGTCTCAGCAAATCACTATCTACAGAAGGCTAACAGCAGACTGAAACATGCTCCATACTTAACACTCCGGACACCACCGCTTTAACTTGCAGAATTGTATCCATCAGCAAGGCACACCAGACAGAGACGATTCTGACATGCTAAGTCTTTATTGTGTGAATGTTATTCAGAGCATTTATTACCCTTTATAGAGACACATTCAAAAATAACCCCAACATTAACAGTGGCTACATTGATGAGGAGCATGTTAAATCTATTTGACAGTAATTTGTATGCATGCAGTTAACTCTTGTGGTGGAAAAATCTTAGCCAGGAGGCCAGCCCAACTGACGACCGCCCAGAACATGGAGATGTACATGATAGACAGACTGCCCACCCTCAGGCCCTTCATTCACAACCATCCGGAATCCATTGGTCAGGCCCAGGTTAGCAGCACACTTCTTGCCAACAATCATTAAATGTCCAAGAAGCTGGAGGAGAAAAAAAGAAAAACAAAACCAAAAACAAACAAACAGAAAATACACAAAAAGGGGAGAGGGCAGGAAGGGAAGGAATGAAAGCAGAGAACCATTCAGATAAGCTAGTAAGCTAATTCTTAGAAATTCAGCCACTGCTCTTCAAATTGTTATCTGCTTGCAATTGACACTTTCCAATAAAAGCTATAAAGACTGACTATGCATAATATAGCGGGGAAAAAAGGAGCTATAGATTTTTTTCAAGTTAGACAGTAACAGACTACAAAAGCGTCATAGAAGTTAAATTTATCTCATGGTTAAAGATGTCATTACTTCTTCAGGCAATATTCTGGTGGAAAAGAAACTTTATTTTATCATGTAAAGGCTTAAAAAATCTTTGAACTTATCTTTACAGTTACAAATGAAATATTCAGCACTTCTCAGTTAACTTTGACCTGCAAAAAATCCCAAGCCCTTATTAGAGTAAGTACTACTGCTTGTAAACCACAAAAACAGACATTAAAATTGTACTCCAAAATAACAATGCATTTTGCATTGCAAAAACATACCCAGAGATACATTTTGCTTTATATCACTATTTTTACTGGAAAATCTCAACTCCATTCCAATTCTAAGCTAGAGGAAAAGGATTATAGCATCGGAAAACTACTCTGCCGCCTTGAAATGTCAAGAGGAAAAGGAGGAGAGTCTAGTAAATTATGAAGTAATTAGAGGTACAGTTTGGCATACAGAAAGCTTCTAGAGTACTTACAGATTCATCAGAATCTTCTGCTTCAGATAACCTGACAATGGGCTTCTTAGGAATCACTAGGAAATGTGTTGGAGCTTGGGGTGAAATATCATGGAACGCAAGGCACTGGAGGAAGAGCAAACAGTTAAACAGTTGCCTTTCTCTGAAGCAAATTATGTTTTAAGTAACTCAACATGCCCCATCTATTTGAGCAGATTATCAGATACTGCAAACATAAGCAGAGGTGTTGATTTTTCTTAAATTATACATTATCCAAAGTCCTCTAATTTCTATGCACAAAACACTTACTTACCAAGATCTGCTGATATATAAAAAAAATCATTATTCTGTGTTAAGCATTATTTGAAAGCTATAGTTTTTTCTGCAAGTTAATATGCAGTTAGGCTCAGGATTTATTATTTCAACATATGCCTGACAACTAACAGAGCTGATGGCATGCATACCTATAAAAAGTACACCTACGCTTATTTTGCTTTTTAACACCCTTTTAAATAAAACAAATGTTAAATAGTTGTTAATCATCTTCTAGTTATGTCTGAATATTGCCTTCTTCAAAAATAATAAGGCAATTTCAAAGAAACTGAAATTATGTGATTGTGGTCATATCACATTTCTGTTCTCAATAACACCAAATATTTCAGAAAAATATTATTTCAAAGTAATGTATTAAGGCTGCCCCTATTTCAGACATTCTCAAATTGAGAGAAATATATCACTTTTGAAACACGAACAACTATCTGTAGTAAGTAGTTGACTCCCAGATAATTTTATGGAAGTACCAAAATTACTATCAATCAGAAACTGCATACAGCACCTAACTACACCTGCACCTAGTTCTCAACTTAGGAACTTCCAATAGGTAAGAGAAATAAAAGGAAACACAAAGAAAGAGACAACAAAGCTATGCCACTTTGGGCAAATGGCCAACCACAGAACCAGGACTTGCTACTGCAACCACCACAATCTGCAGATGCTCACACTGAGTGCGCACTCTGCCACTGCTAACCAAAGGGCATCTCTGACTTATCTATCACAGCTAATGGCAAAACACCTTGTAGTTAATGGTTGAGTTATGCCACAGAGTCCATACCTATAAATACTTACAATACCAAGAGGAACTGTGGTCTTTGCCAAGAGTAAAGGTGGTGAAAAGTTCAAACTTTACTTATATTAACCATGCCGTATCTTGTATACTTCCAATCCAACCTATTTTAAGCTATCTTTAAGAAGATAATGCCCAGTTCTAAATCTCTGATGAACTGCTTGTTTCTCCCAAACAGAGAAGGGTGATAAGCAAAACATGGATGAATAAAACTAATTTGCATCTTAAATAAATAAATCTTGAGTTGATAATTTTGGAAGCAGTTTTTGCTATTCTATGTGGTCCACATAGAGGCAGAATGCAAATGACCAAACTGAGCCAAAGACCTTCACAGAGTCAATGAAACTCTAAAAGCATTCCACAAAAACAATTCCACATACTTTAAGGTAAAAAAACAACTGAGACACTGCAGGGAACTGACCTTCCAAAAAATACTTTGCACTAATGGCAGAGTAGGCTATATTCGCAAGTCCTCATCAAAGTCAATGGCCTGGTTCTCGATCAAGCATAGTGCTCGCTTTACGCTGATGCAGCCATTACAGCTGAGCAAAAATCTCATGCAGGGGAAGGATGCACACCCTCACATGATCAGAGAACACTAACATAAGCACGATTTTCAGAAAGTAGTGAAAATTTCCAATTTCCATTTTTGAGAGTATATGGCAGCTGCAACACTTCCATATCCATCACACAAACATCGTTCCAAAACTATGCATAATTTTTAAGCACACAAATAATGCAAAAAGCATCTTTAGTGAGCCTGAGCCTGTATACTACACTGCTGATAACCACGTATTTCAAAAGCAAAACCTCTATTAATGTTCAGTATTTAAATTTAAAAAGAAAAAGAAAAGGGGGCTTTTACTGGGTACTAGCCTGCATTTTTTCATAAGCTATCTATTTCACTTAGCTCCCAGCACACTGTGGTGCACCAGCACCACTGAATGGTACCAGTCCCAACTCACCCCTGAAATGGATTTTTGCAGCCTACAAGATAACCAGTTCCCGATTTTCGTGAAGAGCAGAAAAAGCTGTCATTCTCTACTTTAATAATCCCTCTCAGAGGTTCATAACCAAAGCCTGGCAGGCAGAGCTGTATAATCTCCAGAATGCTACTGAAAGGCACATCAAGCCCTGCACTTCTGACAGGCAAAAAGCAGCTAGTTTCAGTGCACTGGTTAGACACATACGTCCGGTATCCACCAGGGTGGTTAATCTAAGGTTTCACGACCACCCTCCTACACCAGCTATGAGAAGCCCCCTCCCGGTAAAGCCTGCGCGGCCTGCAATGCTGTAAGCTTGAGACACAGCGAATGCCAGCAGCCGCCACCGGCTGCGCTGGGGCCAGAGGCCTGCCTCCACACACAGACCGCTGACACAGCGGGCTGGGGCCGAGCAGCACCTACAGCCCCGCACCCGCCAGGCCGCGCACGGGACGTTGCACGAGGGCGCGAAGAGGCCCCGTCAGGCCCGCCCTCCTCTCCGCGCTCCCGAGCACCTCAGCGGCACCCCCCGACCCAGCCGGCGGCAAGAGGGGGGGCGGCCGCGCACCGCCCGCACCTGATCATCCTCGTAAATGATATTGGCAGGGATCTCCTTGCGGATGATCTTCCCGAAGATGGTGTCGCCTCCGGGGCGGGCGGCCTGCGCCTTACTGATCTCGTCAGCCATGGCAGCCGTCCCCACTCGGCGCCCGTCGCCCCGTCGTCCCTCCGGAGTCCACGCCCCCCGCGGCGCTCATTGGGTCGACGGATCACGGCCGACAGCGTGTATCTCGCGATTGGTAGTTTCGCCTGTCTTTTTCGCTAGTCCCCGCCCACTCTGCTGTCCCGCCCTCGCTGAGCCGGCGTGATGGGCCTCAGGGGGGCGCGGAGGGATCCCATTTGGGGAGGAATGCAGTGCTGGGGCGTCCTGTGCATGGGCTCCGCGGAGTAATCAATGCTGTGAACTGTCTGTCTGTCATGGCTCTGGAGAGTTTGTTGGACCCAGAAATATTTCCCGATCACATTCACCCCCACCCGCGTGACTTCTTGGGACTGTGTCCTGCAGTGAACAGACAGCTTCTGGCAAGGCTGCTCTTGGCTTTTAGCATACAAGTTTGCAGGAGAAGCACAGCCTGCTGTGAATCTTCACCTGGAGGCCCTGCTGTCCTGGCGGAAGTTTCCAAGATGAAAGCTGCATAGCCGCTGGCACCGAGCACGAGGCAAATGGACCACACCAGTGTTTTAAGGCCTTTTGGGCCCACAGGGGCCCATGAACATAAGGGCTTGGGCTGAGGCAGGTAGGTGCCTCTTACAGACATTTGCACTCGCCCCAAAGCTTGGAGGGTGAAGCCATAAAATACACAGGGTTTAGTTTGATGTGTTGGGCAGTGCTGGCATCGGGATGGCTCTTGCAGAGGAGAAATGACAGGCAGTTTAATATGCTAGTCTTTCTACACATAAGCCATTTCCTAACCTTAGAATGGACCAATCAGTATGACCAGGCAATAATTTCCTGAGGGCAACATACTGTTACACAGCTCCATATCTGGTCGTAAGTGATTTTTTTATATATATGTATGATGAGAAATGAAAAAGCGAGAAAACCAAACCAAAACCAACCAAAAGAGTAACAACAAAGATTTATGTTCTAAACTTCATGGTTAAAATAGATTGAATCTGATTTCCCTCAAGCTTTGCCTAGCAAGATTTTAATATAAACACACATGTTTGCCTCATGACAAAAGTCTTGCAGGGAAGGTAATTCTGGAGGGAGGGACTAAAAATTATTAAGTGGTTTAAATCTAAAATGGTGCCATATTCAATTATCCAACTTGTTACAAAAAGAGCAGAATTTGTCATGCATATCTGGTAGTAACTCTGAAATTATATATCTTGAGATACTCTAAACAAAGCTCTGACAAAGCACGTTAAACGCTGGGATGATTCTGTGTCTCACTTGATGGTGCTGTATTAAGATATTTTGACATGTATATGTCCTACGGATAGTATTAAAGTATGATGGCTAAAACACAGATGGAATTGGTGCTTCAGGAGCAAATTTATTTGCTTTCTATTGTTGTCTAACCAAAAATATGAATAATTTTATTCCCCTATTTTCTTAGGAATTAAACATATTTTGTGACAGAAGAGTTAACATTACTAGCTAAACAGACTAAGGAAGAGTTTAATATACATATACATATTCAGGATCCGTTTGTACATGTTAGTGTATTTAAGTAGTTCTATGAGCCGCCATGGGGTCAGTCTAGAAAGCATATTTCTATGTTAAGAGAAAAAATAAAGAGACAATTTAAGAAGTTTCTCTGAAAGTGCAAAAGCACTTTTTTCATATAATTGGTTGCAACATCTATTTTTGTCTCACTTTGTAAATGGCATATTTTATATTATTTTGAATATAACAAGGCCTTTTCAAAGCATTTAAGGCATTCATTCACAGCTGTAATAATTATTCCTGCAAATAGATCTATGAACATGGACTATTTCTCTAGCTTAACAAATGAAGTTTCTTTATGAAGTACATAGTCCAAAATAAGTGCATTTAGGAAATTTGAAATATTAAAAATATTTAGTAATAATTTAGTATTCCCACACTTTAATTAGTTTTGAATATGATTTCAATTAAACAATGAAATAGACTATATATTGAAGCTAGAGGTCTAGTGAAGCAGTAAAGCTGATTACAATTGAAATCCTTATGCTACTTGTAGCTAATGCTGGATGATGTGTTATTGAAGTATAAGCTTGCGTTTTTTATGTTTTCTGGTGAATGTCAATTGAGTTTTAAAGTACCAGGCACAGCCCTGGGGTGGCCAGGCTGAGGCTGGGCTGGTCAATCAGGCTGTGGGCAAGGGAAGGTAGGGCTTTGGGGAGCTTGATGTGGGCAGCCAAAAAGGTGACCTGGTTAGAAAGGGAAAATGATGAATCAGAAGAAAATGTCATTTGAAAAACACCAGCTGAGAAAATGCTTGTCAGCCTGGGAGCTGTGGGCCTGGGAATCAGAAGCATCCTTGAAAAGTGCAGCTGGCCTTTTTTAACTACAGCTGGGTACCTAAGAACAGTATCTGACATACCATCAATAAGCACAGAAACAAGAAAATCTAACAGCAAGTTTTTGTCTGAAAAGGTGAAAAATAGTCTGGGAAAGAAGAAAACACCCTGAAAAAGTAAGAATTCATAACTGCCATTGCGTGTTCTAACTGCAAGAACAGTTGGCAAAACAGCTTGGCAAAATAAAAATTGATCGTAAGAAGAGCAATCATCGTCATTGTTAACCTGAAACAAACGCTCCCCAAACCAGAAGCAGTTCAGAGAGGAGGTACTGCTTTATTTGATGTCGAATGCTAGGTGGGAATCCACAAATCTAGCACACCTTACTGGCAACATTCATCCATTATTTATACAAAAAAATTCTCATAATTCTGCCTACCTCTCATAACTCCACCTAGGCTTACATATGCATTAGGATGATTGAATAGCCTTTTTGTACATGTGTATTAAATTTTGCAGCACTGGCAAAACAGTTCTGCGCAGGCATGAGTTCCTCAGTGGTTGTTTGGGTAAAGATACCTTTCCTCACATTATCCTTTTAAGGTATTGAGTCAGCTCAGGACAGTAAAAGTTTACTGTAAGTTGGCCAGCTTCTTAAGGATGATAAGAATGATCCTTGAAGTAGCCACAGCTCTGTCCTAATTGGTATAGGAGTACATGTTTTGACATATGAAAGAACCTTGAAGTGATTAACTACTTCTTATTATCCCATCCTTATCACTATCAGCTTTGTGACTAACCATTTTCTCACACAGTAAGAAGCTCAATAATTAACTGTTTTCTCACACAGTAAGAAGGTTAGTAGGAAGTAAACAACATTTTAGTTAACATATGATGATAAACAAAGAAGAGGCCTGTCTTTGGTAACATCATAATCTATTGGCTGTTCCAGGTAGAAGACAGAAATTAACAGCACCCGTTAGCTGCTGACAGTGATGGTGTCCTACAACTTCTTATGTCTCTATGATATAAAAATTACTGCATTTTTTTCCAAAATGGAGCCTCTCTCTCGGAAAACATGCCATGCTTCATGGAATTCTCCCTTCCTAAACAGGCTCAATTCTCTGCAGAATTTTTTTGGCACCTGGGACTCCCACTGGGGACGCACAGCTGGCTTCAGACTCTGTGCCACAGGTCATCTTTGAAGTGAGACTCTGTTATTTCATGGTCAACCCCTCAGGACCACCATTGGTCGTCTGTCCTCCTGTCTGTGAGATGGTCGGGTCCCTCTCTGGGATTGATGTAGAATCATAGAATGGTTAGAGTTGGAAGGGACCTTAGAGATCATCTAGTTCCAACCCCACTGCCATGGGCAGGGACACCTCCCACTAGGCCAGGTTGCTCAAAGCCCCATCCAGCCTGGCCTTGAACACTTCCAGGCATGGGCCATCCACAGCTTCTCTGGGCAACCAGTTCCGGTGTTTCACCGCCCTCACGGTAAAGAATTTCTTCCGAATAGCTAATCTAAATCTACCCTCTTCCAATTTAAAACCATTACCCCTTGTCCTGTCACTACACTTCCTGACAGAGTCCATCTCCAGCTTTCCTGTAGGTTCCCTTCAGATATTGGTAGGCTACTATGAGGTCTCCCCAGAGCCTTCTCTTCTCCAGGCTGAACAACCCCAGCTCTCTCAGCCTGTCTTCATAGGGGAGGTGCTCCATCCTTCTGATTATCTTCGTGTCCCTCTGCTGGACCTGTTCCAACAGGTCCATGTCCTTCCTGTGTTGAGGACGTGGACCTCAACCATGTGTCACAGAATCATAGAATTGTCTAGGTTGGAAGGGACCTTTAAGATCATCAAGTCCAAAAATCAACCTAACACTGCCAAAACCATCACTAAAACTTGTCCCTAAGCACCATGTCTACCCATCTTTTAAATACCTCAAGGCGTGGCAATTCCACCACTTCCCTGGGCAGCCTGTTCCAGTGCTTGACAACCCTTTCAGTGAAGTGTCCTCCACTCTTGGATGGTTTGGCCCCTCTGAAATCTAACTTGATACTGTTATTATATATCCATACAAGTATTCTGTCATAATGTATCTGCTGTCTTATTGTTGATGAGTTGCTTCACTAATGGTAAGTTTGCAGTAGTTTGCAGGAGTAAATACCAACTTGTTGTTGCTGTTACTGACTGTTGCTATAGCACTGCTTGTTGTTACACAACTGATTGCTGCTGTTATTGATTGCTGCTAGTAATTTGTAATAGCTTGGGACAGTTAAATATTTGCTTTATTAATCATAGGTACAGTTGCTACTGGTGATTTCTGTGGTAGTACACTTTGCTAGTGCTGGTTATTGTGTGGCAATCTGCAATAAAGTAGAGCAATTCCGAGGACGAAGCCTCCATGTCCACGTGTATCACAGAACCCCGCGGACCCGCGGTCGCGTCACCCGTACACCCCCCGGCCAGGTCGCCCTTTCAGCCGCGGCCGGGCTGGAAACCGGAAGCAGGCGGGAAGGGCCGGCGGGAAGCGGCGAGCTGGCGGAGCAGCAGATGCCTCCCGGAACAGCGGTGGCGGGGAGCGGTGCTCGGCCGGGCAGCACAGGCGCCGGGCAGGGCGCAGACCGTCGAAAGCGTCATTTCCGCTTCCGCAACTTCCCCGCTCCTCCGACCGGAAAAGGAAGGTGGTCGCCATGGCGAGCCGCGGGCAGGTGAGAGTGCAGCGCATGCGCGACCGGGAGGTGGCGGGGAGAGGGCTATAGGGGCCGCCGCTCGCACTTGAGGAGAGTTCTCGGCCTCTCTCCCCGAGACACCACCCTGGCCGCGTCTCCTAAGGCTGGCGGCGGTGCTCGGGGAATGGGGGTTCGCCTGCAGACGGGGCCGGCGGGGAAGGGGCCGGTGGGGAAGGGGACGGGGAGGGCCCGCCCCTGTGAGGCGGCGGCAGTGGCGGCCTCCGGCGCACCCTCTCCCTCCGGCGCACCCTCTCCCTCCGGCGCAGTCTTACAGTGGCTGCGGAGCTGGTCCTGTCCTTCCACGTTTGGCCCGCGCTCTGCGTGAGGATTGCCTGCTGGCAATCCCCCGTGCTCTACAGGGTGGGCCAGGCGTCGAAGGGGAAGGCTGTTGCCGGCATTGCGCATCTGAGGCTTCTGTCCTTCGTGCATTGTGCTACCTCTCAAATTTGCGACCTTAGGTTTTAAGTAGTAACTAGGCACACATTATATGTTTAGGGGAGTTTTTCCTTGTATCCCATTCGACGATAGGAACTTTTATCCTAACAGTTACTGGTATTTATAGCATCAACAGGCAGAAGCTTTCAGGGCAAGAAGGACACAAAACTAGGTAATAGAAAGTAGGGTTTTGCATGCAAAGGCTGTCACAGATAAAGGAAATGAAATGACAATCAAGTCCAGGTTAAAATGCAACAAGAGAATGAATTGCAAGAAGAAGACAAAAACTATTTAAACTTTTCATCTTTCCAGTATAGAGTACTTTTCTGGGAGTTGAGCCCCTGTTCCAGAAGTGTTCTAAAGCCTAGTATCAGGGGTACTAATGTACTGAGGTATTAGGGGAGTTCTGTGTTTCATTAGGTGACTGTAGAGCTCAAAGGAGTCTGTGCATTAATGTATTTTGTTTCAAAGTCATCTAATCATGGAATTGTCAGAGTTGGAAGGGACCTCTAGAGATCATTTAGTCCAACTCCCCTGCTAAAGCAGGAACGCCTAGAGCACATCACTCAGGACTGCATCCAGG
>JAOXNO010000020.1:50620220-50643301 GCA_028565335.1 Limnodromus scolopaceus | reverse complement strand
TTTATCCTGCGCTTTTGAGAGTTCCTCCTTGAAGTATGACCAGCCTTCCTGGGCACCTTTGCTCTTCAGGACTGTCTCCCAATGGACACTCTCAACCATTCTCCTAAACAGGCCAAAGTCTGCCTTACAGAAGTCCAAGGTGACCGTTCAGCTGGCTCTCTGGCTGGCTGGTATAACTAATATAGCTAATATAACTACTATAATATAACTAATAGCTAATATAACTAATAGCTATAACTAATATAGCTAATATAGCTACTCTGTGGTTGGTGTGGTGAAGAACTTTCCAGGATAGGTTTGCATAAATACGCTAATAACTGAGAAAGATGCATGAAAATTGTTGATAGCAGAGTTTCAGAATAACCATAAAACACTTCTTCACGTTTCACCATAGATATCTTTGACTCAAAACCATTTATAATATTAACTTTACTACTTGCAGTAGTGGTGAAAATATTATAGAATAGAAGTATTTCAGGATGTTCTGTCCAAATAATTTAGTCAAATCTCTGAAAAGAACAAGAAATTTATTTGGTTGCTTTTAATTCTGTCAGTTTACTTTCCACAGATTCAGCCATCTAGAGAATGCTGCAATTAAAGGCAACATGGTTTCATTCAGTTTCTAATTATTAAGGATACAGAAGCTGAAAAAGAGTTAGCGGAGTCCATGTTCTCTTTTACGTGTCTCTGCTGAGATTGATTTAACTGATTGTCAAGTCATATGCTAGCTCTTGTAAGAATATGACAAAAATGCTTTACTTTTACATTCGTGAGACTGTTATGCAATTCAGAATGCACTAGTTTGTCCTCTTTCCAGAAAGATCAGTAATGCAGTAGCATATAATCAACAGGATGCGAATCATAGATTACAATAGAAATTATGACATGGTCTAATCTGTTATGGTGAAGTATGATTTGCATTTGTTCATATTTGTAAGTTGTCCCTTAATAGCACCAAAGTTGTGGTAGTATTATATTAATGAAACTGGACTGGAATACACTTCCAGTCCTGAACAGGAACGTTGTCTCTGCTTACTGTTTTATGTCTTCTTCCTAAAACCTGTCTTTTTGTGTGCCTACACTTCTGGAAGAATTATTTCAAGGTGTAGCCTGCTGAGCAGAGGGTGGGAACTTAGCTTGAAAATCTAAAAATGTGTTGACATCTGTTGGAAGTAATAGCTTGCCTTTTCTTTCTCTGTGTTTGTCAGATTTAAATCAGAGGCACACTCTTTCCATGGCCTGCCAGGATGTTTTTATTGGCCTTTTAGGCGACAGTCTTGTTTGTATCTCCAGCTTACAGATACAGAGCATTCTGATAAAGAATATGGCCATTTCTCAGTTACAGCCCTGTGTTTCCTTTACATTCTAAAAAAAAAACAAACCCTGGAGTATTAATTATGAGAAAACAATTTAAAGTTATGATGAAGGGTACCTCATCATGATTGTGGGATTGTGCCTTCTAGACATGCCAAAACACACTAGTAAGTACCAGAAATAACTTCAAAATGTATGTCGTTATCAAGATAATTTTTTTTTTGTGCTTGTAGGAGGTTCTATTTATTCTCTGACAAACACTAGAAAAGTCTGATAAGGACATCGGGATTTCTGTAATTCATTTCAGTCTGTATGAATAAGCAGCCCAAGCCGCATGACTCAATTGTGATCCTTAGGGGTTTTGCTTTACATCCGTACTGAGAGGTGTCATCACTACATTGTCAATCTTAATTTTTTTGAGTGTTTGCTTTTACTGAAGTTTTTATTTGCCCATCTGGCAGTTATACTTAGGAAAGGACTTTGCTTTGTGTTTGTTTTGCCACATCAACTGTAGAAGATTATGCCCAGGTATTATACAGAGACATGAAAAATAATTGTTGAACTAGTTAATAAGCAGTTTGAGATCCTTACAAAATTCACTTTTCTCAGATTGGCTTGTAAGCATGAGAATACTTTAGCCGTATACATTTCTGTCTTTTTTTTTTGTAATCGGAGAATTACCGAATCAAGTCACCCTTCAAGTGACTTGACTTTTAGACTTATTCTGATTCTTTTGGGTTTAATTGAGTTTGTCACAATAAATTTGTTTGTGTCAATGTATTTTCAGGATTATACTCCCATCATGCCAAATGACTATTTTGGAGTATATTGCTAGTACCCTCTAGCATCTTCAGTTAGTTTGAAACATCTAGAACTGTCTACGTTTTTGATTTCCTCACCTTTGCTTTGGCTGCAAATTACTTGATCAGGAATTGCGGTAAAGCATCTTAGATACTTATTCCATACCAAGTTCTGTACTAATGGTAAGAATATGAAAGATCAACCAGAACAGTCTTAGTTGCAACATGTTCATTTTAATCTAGGATCCTGCTAGCAAACAAGCTAATTCTTTCAATGTTATATTGGCAGGTTTTGAAGCTTTTTAAATTATTACACAGAACCCGGCAAGAAGTTTTTAAAAATGATACCAGAGCCCTTGAAGGTGAGATACCTTTTTTGTGTGGTGGATGCTTACCTTGGTGAATGCTTGTGTGGTGGATGCTTGTCTGTCTGTGAAATACAGTCTGTCTGAATACACAGAAAGAGAATTCTTAACATAATGCTCTTTTAAATTATTCCCTTCGCATTTTATAAGCAATCATTGGAGAAACCTGTGTGTCTATAACCAGACATTCTTTAATTTGAAACAAAAACCTGGTTGTTAGACTCAAGCACTCAAGCCATATTTCATAAGGAAAACATCTCTTTTAGAATTTTAGTGATCTTCCTTGCTGCTTTTTTTTTTTTTTATCATCCTCTGTTCAGTCCAGCCAAAGCACGTTAAACTGTGCTAAGTGTTTGATTGATTCTCTTGTAAGTATGGTTGCTGCTCAGAAGATAAATGCTGCTTTTTCTAGGAAACCAACTTTTAGTAGTGACTCCTGTATGTTAGTTACATTTAAAGCTCAGGATGCTAGATAGGCAATCATATTTTATTCCTATACAAGTTAACTTAAAATATGACATCATCTGAATTCCATGGAAATCGTATGTTAAAATACTTCAGGTAGAGCACACCAGGAATGGGCTATAAAGGACTTAGGATTCTGAGCTTTGAGGCAATGACAGAGACAAGATCTATTTTTTTGTTCACACTTTAGTTTTGTTCTGTACTTATTTTAGCTGCAAGAAAAAAGATAAATGAAGAATTCAGAAATAACCAAGATGAGACATCTGAAGAGAAGATAAATGAGGTACTTCCTATTTTCATTGTTTTTTTCCACTTTGCATAAGAATAGTTAAAAAGGAGCTTTTTACTTAAAGGATCTCTAAACCAATGTAAATACTTATTGGGACATTGTGAGAGCCAGGTGAATTGGAAAGGCTTTTACATGGATCTTTGTTTATAAATATATCGATACTTCCATTGGTATTAATTGTATATTAAAGAATTTTGCACATACAAAAATACATAAGGAGAGAGTATCTCCGGGTAATTCAATGTGCTTATTTGAGCTTATAATAAAATTATGGAAAAAAAATATTCTATGTTGCTATTTTCCTGCACATATTTTATATACTTTGCTCGTAATATCTAAGTTGTGGTCACTTAAGTTCACCTGGTCTTTCTTGTGTAGACAAGCACAGAAAGATACAGACAAATTAGATCATCTGCTCAGTTAGTGGCAGTTAAAGGAGTAGAATATTCTTCACTATACAAGTAACGTTTCCTCAGTTGTTACCTTAATGCTTTATACTGAGTCATTTTTATAAAACTTACTGAGGCCTGAAATGAAACTTTTAGATATTTTTAATTCTTAACTTTGATACAGAATGAATAATTTAGTCCTTGTCTTTCAGCCTTTTAACAGAGTATATTTACATTGTCGTTGGGCACTGGTTGGAAGAAATATATGCATAGTGAATAGACTCAGATATAGAGAAACTGAATCAAATTACTTGTTCAGGACTCAAATTCTCATGGGACTTGTGACAATTTGGACACTTGCTTGTGTAAACGTAGGGATGTTAGTGTTGTGCT
Organism: Limnodromus scolopaceus; assembly: GCA_028565335.1. Classification (NCBI taxonomy): domain Eukaryota; kingdom Metazoa; phylum Chordata; class Aves; order Charadriiformes; family Scolopacidae; genus Limnodromus; species Limnodromus scolopaceus. The sequence continues at coordinate 50,639,286 of JAOXNO010000020.1, read as the reverse complement.
TTGGACAGCAGCTAAAAAATTAATATTAACCGACCAAATGTGTATTTGCCAGAATGGAAAGCTGCGTGTCTTCTAATATGACATCAAATACTCCATAACTAGGAGTAACTTAAGGAGGTCAGAGTAACCATCTGCAGTATTAGAATGTGAGATGTGGCAGATGAATCTACTGCAGCATTTTAGCTCAGACCAGAAGTACACTTCTGAAGTTACCTTGGTTATCTCCACTTGCTGTGATTTGGCTTGTTTTGTGTAGCAGTCTCAGAGCAAATGGCAGAATTCCATTAAGATGAATCTTAAGTGGAAGGTGTGCTTCAGGAGCATGCAGCCGAGCTGGTAATGGGCATTCATTTGGGAGAACTGGAGGATACCGAGTCCAAACCCTTAAAAGGGGCACGGAGAAATTCAGTGTAGATGTCGAGTCTTGAACTCTAACTCTTACAAAAATCCCCTTCTGTTGGTACACACTACTTCCTAGTGTAAACATGTCTCCTGAAGTGTCTCACTTGTGCAATTTCATTTATTTCTGACACAGGTATCATATTAACAAGTATGAAGCTTCTCTTAATTGCTCAGCAAAACTAGTAAAGATGCTTCTACTTATCTTTTTAATGAGGGAAGGAATAGTAGGCCTTTTGTCAAATATTAATGCCTCTGCTAATCTTTAGGTAGTGCCTTGTTCCTGTGCTGCTTTTCTGTGAAACCTCAGTATTCTTAATTTTTGTCATGTTTTACCCGTATTTTTGTCTCCTTATTGCAAGAGCAGGAGTGTTAAAGAACCAGATTGCCCTTTCACTAGGAATAATCAAATGTTATTGAGGCATTCACCAATGTCTTTGATCATTGGAACTAGTCACTTGTTTCATAGTTGCATTCTACCTTATTCAATTGCAGTTTTAATTGGGTATATAGATTTTATAGCTGAGCACAAGTTTCCTTCCTCTCGTGCTGTATGTCAACGTAGATTATATATCATCCTGTAAGTTACTACAGGATCCCCAAAGGAAAAGAGATGTACAGATAGTGCATAACTAATTGAATAATGGAACTGACTGGCTTTATTATTTGAATAGCTGTCTAGTATGGAAAATACTTCAGGAATAACTACATATAATTTAACTTACCGTCTTGTGTTGTTTGGGTTTTTTTCCTTTTACTAGCTTCTAAAAATGGCTTCAGATGTTGAAGTGATCCTCAGAACTTCAGTTATTCAGGCAGTTCACACTGATTCCAACAAAATATGTGAGTAAAACTACATGCTAAAAAGAAGTTTAAAAATGTTGTAGTTCAGTAAATATAAAACTTGAAAACTAAGTGAGGGGATAGAGAGGGCAAAAGTCTGTTTATCTGACATTTCTCAGCCCAAGCTCTTAATTTATGCCTACTGTCACTACCTAGGCAGGTGGAAATTTCGGAGGTACAATGTTTCTACACAAATATTGTGGAATATGGGGGCCGGTAGAAAAGAGGCAGTAACTGCATTTAATGTCCTTACTGAGAGAAAGAAGTTATAACTTGCTACCTTAAGTATTAGGCGTGACAACAATTAGTTAGCAAGTCAGCATGCATGTACTGGCTAGTCAGTCAGTGTATGTGTAACGGTAGTAGCTACAGTATCTGTAGGTGCTTGCACTACCAAATAGGTAGAAGCTGCCTGAGGGGAATTAGCAGGTGCGGTATTATGCTATCCACAGAACAGGTTTTTCTTTGAGGATTGAGGTTCTTTTCTAAAACCTTGTTCTGACAATGTATGTTTCAGTTTATGCCTTGGAAGATTTGTGACACAATAATGGCCTATCAAATTCTGAAATTTTGGTTCCCGGTATAGAAGTTCTTTTATCTTGCAGTCAAATACAAGAGAAGTAGTAGATTCAGCATACAGCTGCGTCCTAGGGAATAGGAGAAGTCTTCAGCAGCGTACATTGTTTCGTTTCACTTTTGCTTGATGGTGTCTGTAAAGCTATGTAACTGTTTTTCAGTGTTGGAGTTGCTAAAGCATTTAACTTGAGAATGGCCATCACGGTCAAGGCCGGAGATAGGTCTAGATCAGTGTTGAGTCTTTCACAGTGATCCTAGGCAATGGCAGTAGAAGAGGAATAGAGCAAGTGAACTTTCACATCTCCTGGCTGTTTACAACTGGCAGCACTTATTAAGCCAGGGATGGTTTCTGTTATAGTTAACCTCAGTGGGTTTCTGTCTCATGAACTTGTTTCTGTTAATCTATGCAAATTTCTTCCATCAAGGAACCTTTGACAAAGAATTTACTCTGGTTTTTATGAAGAAACACTTGCTGTAATTTTGAATCTGGTCCTGCTCTTCAAAATCATAAGTTTGTAAGCCCTGTATTATACCCGTTTTGTTTTGTTTTGTTTTGTTTTTTTCTCCCTATGGAACAACCTCTCTGTGAAACAACAGATGAATGCCTGTGATCATTCTGTTGCTATTCACTGCATCCTTTTCAATACTGCTATATCTCTCTTAAGATAAAAGAATCATAGAATGGTTTGTGTTGGAAGTGACCTCAAAGATCATCTAGTCCCAACCCCGCTGCCATGGGCAGGGACACCTTCCACTAGAGCAGGTTGCTCAAAGCCCCATCCAGCCTGGCCTTGAACACTTCCAGGCATGGGGCATCCACAGCTTTTCTGGGCAACCTGTTGCAGTGTCTCACCAGTCTCACAGTAAAGAATTTCTTCCTAATATCTAATCTAAATCCACCCTCTTCCAGCCATCGTCCGTTGTTCAATCACTACACTCTCTCATAAAGAGTCCCTCCCCATCTCTCCTATATGACCCCTTTAGATACTGGAAGGCTGCTAGAAGATCTCCCCAGAGTCTTCTCTTCTCCAGGCTGAACAATCCCAGCTCTCTGAGCCTGTCTTTCTAGGAGAGGTGCTCCAGCCCTGTGATCATCTTTGTGGTCCTCCTCTGGACTTGTTTCAACAGGTCCACATCCTTATGTTGGGCCCAGAGCTGGATGCGGTACCCCAGGTCGGGTATCATGACAGCAGAGGAGGAGGAGAGAATCACCTCCCTCGACCTGCTGGCCATACTTCTTCTGATGCAGCGCAGAATACAGTTGGCCTTCTGGGCTGCTAAGATTATTAACAGCTGTCTATCAGAGCTGAGCACAGTCATCAAGCTATGGGCAAACCAGGCATTTATAAACACAGTGATGGCACAGTATGTTCTCTTTCATTCTCAGTCAGTTTCCTAGTCAATCCTAATTCTGAATTTCGTTTTTGGCTTCTGTGTGTACATATATTTCTTTATTTTGACAAAAATATCTTGTATTCATTAAACTCACATGAATGGTCTTAGTCAGTTTTGAACCTATCACTTTCTTTTTGTGAAATTAGTATTTTTTTGACCTGTGTGCATTACATGTCTCCACATGTAATTTTGTCTGTTATTTTACTGTCTTAAGCTTGTCCTGCAATTCTTCACACTAAGCCATTTTCTTAACTTATTCAGGATGCTGTTGTTAAAACCCATTATTTTCTAGGTTACTTACAAATATGATGAACAGAACACATGCACACAAAAATGCCTGTAGAACTCCAGTCTGAACGTTAGGATACCTGTTCATTTATTATTCACTTCTAGAGTTTAACCAGTGACTTATCCATGCAAGACCTTCAGTCATAATAAAGCTGTTATTTTCTTAAAAGCATTAGCTGACAGACTTTTGGGAATCCAAGCATGTTGTGGCTGCACCGCAAGAGCTGTTCAGAGAACTCCAGCAGGCACTGCAAGGCAGAACTTCCCTTGCAAAAGCCGCATGAATTTGTGTTCAAATACTAGTTTATATTGTAATACTGTGTTGAGTGTGTAGGGATGAGGTTAGGATGGCCAGAGCCCACCTGGAGTTGATCTTGGCAAGTAATGTGAAGGACAGCAAGCTTCTATAGGTATATCACCAGCAGTAGGAAGAGGAGGAAAAATGTGGGCCCACAGCTGAAAAGGGCAGGGAACCTGGTAACAAAGGACACAGAAGAGATTGAGGTGTTTGGTACCTTCTTCACCTCTGTCTTTAATGCTAAGGTTTGCCTTCAGGAATTGTAGGCCTCAGACCATTGAGAATGTCTGAAGCAGGGATATGAATAACTTTTGGTAGAGGACAAAAAAGCTAGGGAACATTTAAACAGATGGGGCATAGACAAATCCATGGGATCTGATGTGATGAACCCATGGGTGGTGAGGGAGCTGGCTGATATCATTGTGAAGCCACTCTCAATCTTGTCTTTGAAAAGTCGTGGTGATTAGGGGAGTTGCCTGAGATCTGGAAGACAGCAAATGTCACTCCTTTTTTCAAGAAGGGCAAAAGGGAGGATCTGGGAAACTGGTCAGCCTCACCTTGATCCCTGGGAAGGTGGTTGAACCAATCCTGGAAGGTGTTCCAAATGTTTGAAGAACAGAATGGGTACTGGGAGTAGTCACCAAGGATTTATGAAGGGGAGATCTTCTCTGTCCAGTCTGATACTCTTTTACAGTGAAATTACTTGACCCAGCAGACTAGGGGAGAATAGTGGTGATAGTCTTCTTTGACTGTATCAGAGCTTTAATCCCATCTCCTTTAAAATCTCTGTAAACAAAAATTGATAGAATTGCCCCCACCTAATTCTACAAACTTCTTAGATAAATGGTGGCGATGAGGTTTTGTGGAAGAGGGAGGTCTTCCCGAGTCTAGTACAGGCCGGAAAGACTTTTGCCTGCGGCAAAAAATTTGTGGAGTGTATCTGTAATCAGGTTGCATTTGACCTGCTTATGAAAACAGGATGTGATTGTGCAGTTTCTTGGCCATTCTTGGTTTTTGGGTGGGTTTTTTTTTTTCTATATCTGCTTTGGATAGGTCTGAGCTGTCTGTTTTGTGTGTGTTTGGAATATATATTGAGGTGAGAAATATTTAGTCTTGGTAATGTAGTGAATCACCAATTAAAAGATCAGAAATGTTTAGAAAAGAAATCTAGAGCATCATAATAGAAGTTCACAGAACAAGAATGGACAGTATAAAAAAGTGTATAGAATGGATAGATGTTTTTATTTGTCCTAGCATAATTAAAATGTAAAGAACATTCAGTGAAGTTGGAATTTATTTTATTACTAAAAATACAAAAAAGCAGAAGATCAAACTTGATGCTTAGCTTGATACTGTAGTGAAGGAGTAAAAGCAAATCTCCTCACAAAAGGAATATATACCTTTATGCTATGGCAAATTGATCAGTAACAGAGCTTTATTCCTAAGTGCTGCTCTTTGAGCAGGTTTCTGGTGTGTTTGCATCCTTCCTAAGAATCCAGCTTTGATTAGTCAGATGGCACTCTGAACAAGGCAATTCTGGTGTAGTTCTTATTATATTGTTAATGCCATTGGTAGCACAGAGTATGCTACCAGAAAATTTCTGAAACCAGAAACTCAGAAATGTTAGGGAGTTGACATAATTTTCGCCATATTTTGATAGCAGTTCATGCCAAATAGCACGATTGGTACACTATGTGAAATTATAACTATGAAAGGGTGGTGTTTCCAGTGCTGGTCCACTCTGTTGCCTATCTCACTCTACTATTTCCATCCTTTCTTATTTGTAAAGAAAAGTTGTCTGAGATTAAAAAGAGGAAAAATCTTGGAAGTGGGACTTCAACTTCCAGTTGAATCTATTCCTAAGTGGTGGTGTGGTATAACTGCAGACAGCAACTGAGCCCCACACAGCAGCTTGCTCACTCCCCACCCAGTGGGGTCGGGGGGAGAACTGGAAGGGTAAAAGTGAGAAAACTCCTGGGTTGAGATAAAAGCAGCTTAATAGGTAAAGAAAAAGCCATGCATTCAAGCAGAGCAAAACAAGGAATTAATTTGCTACTTCCCATTGGTAGGCAGGTGTTTAGAGCCATTTCCAGGAAAGTAGGGCTCCATCATGCGTAACAGTTACTTGGGAAGACAAACCACCATCACGGTAAACGTCCCCCCTTCCTTCTTCTTCTCCCAGCTTTTATTACTGACCATGATATGTAATCGTTCTTTGGTCAGTTGGGGCCAGCTGTCCCAGTTGTGTCCCTCCAAATGTGCATGTATATGATGAAAATATCAAGTGCGTCTTCTCACTTTCTGGCAGGAGGTTGGTTGTAGGAAATGCCTGCATAGGTATCTGTTTAGGTAGCATATTGGACAGGTATTCAATGCCAGTACAGTTTTGCTAAAGGAAGGGTTAGCAGAACAAAATCAACCTGGTTGATCTTTAATCTTTATGCCCTATGGTAACTTTTTTAGTGCCAATAGAATTGCAGTTAGCTCCCTTGTTGCTTTTATTGTATCCTGTATTAAATGAGAGGCTTGGGACAGATTTATTAACACACATACACAAACACAAATTGGGGAAGTGCAGTACTAAGGCCAGTGCTTGAGTTGCTATTTGTTGGCAAATAACAATAAGTGACCCCAGTTGAAAAGTTAATGTTACATAGTGCTTCATCTAGTGCTACATGTTTGTTTTGGAAACTTTGTAGGTGAAAGTTTACTGTGCTGTAATATGAAGTACATTGCCTTATCTGGAAAAAAAAAAAAAAAGGCAAGTGTTGTGAAATATTTACATTTGGGCTTACATTTTGCGTACTTACATTTTTAATTAGTACTTTGTGCTTGCTTCATCCCAAGCCGTGGCGCCTCTCCCCTCAGTTAAAAAATAAGACTGAAGTAATCAAATATGATGTTGTATGAAAGAAGAGCGGGGAGAAAAGAAATCGGGTAAAGTTATTTTCAGAAACTACTGCTGCAGCTGGTTTCCTTATGTGAGTTACCATCAGAATCTTTTGACTCTAACTCTCTGTATTATAGCCGACAATATATAATTTAGCTACACCTGGTGTTTGGGGTATTTTTGCAATCCTGTGTCTCTAAAATAACTATTTCATAACTGAAAGGAAAAGCCAAAGACTTGTCTTAGACAGTGAGAACAAATATTGTGAGGGGAAAATTTTCCCTAATCAAATGAAATTATTCTGTGCTGTCATAAAAGCAGGGCACAGCACAGTGCTATTCTTTAAAAAGAAAGAATTTGAGAAGCAGTGGCGTATAGTCATGTTGGGGCTCACTGGTAAATCTGTAAAAAAAGAAACTAGGCAGAGATTTTCTTACTAAAAAGAAGGTAATTTCAATTAGAAGCTTGTAAGTCATATTTGACAAGTTTTCTGGTTTTTTTTGGAATGTTTCAGTCTGAGTTACGTTAGTAGTATGTAGGTGTCTCAGTTCTATTAATTTCACTTTATCTTCAGATTAAGCTGATACAAGTAGAGCTTACATGTAGTAATATACCACACATGCAGTATGTTCAGATGATTTTGATTTGGTGTGTAGGCAGTGTGTCTAAAATTTAGCCTTGAAAACAAAGGTTAAAAAATTCTTCTTTCAATCTTTATTTGTTTGGACTTTTGTTTTTCAATACTTTATGTCCAACTCTGTTTTTCTTTGGTGTTTCTGTTTCATCTACCTATTCTAGGTGTGTAGATCAACATGTTTTGTCAAATTTACTCACAAGTATTTTATCCAAGAGAAATGAAATTGAAATTTTACTTAAAGCACTTAGAAACTTGTTAAATGCATCAGTATTGGTATACAGATACAAAAGGAACATACCTTCAAGGGAATCAGTTTTCTTTCTTATAAGGGTGCACTTTGGACGGAATGTTACTCATTACACACATATGCACACAACCACATGGTTTTACACGTTTACTGTTTCACAGCTGTCTGACCAAGTCAAAGTGCAACATTATGATTGCAGATGTTTGTGCTTTAGTTTTCGCTACTGGAGCAAATCCGACATGACACAGCTCCTTCCCTTCATAAAGAGAGGACAAGCTGATTTCTGAGGGACTTAATGGCAAGAACTCAGTCAGGAAGAGGTTAAAATGATATATAATTAGAAAAACACACTGCACTTCTGTGACGATATAGTGACCATAATTTTCATTTGATGCTTTCTTCTCCTGTTGGCCTTTAAAACAAGGGGGACAAGATGAATATTACAGATCAGATTACAGGATGCTGGGGGAGAGGGCTAAGTCAAATTTAGTATTAATTTTTGGACCGTTTGAACTGTTGAAGTAAATATAATATGACTCAGGCATGATAAAATTGCCATTCTCTCATTTGCTAAAAGTTATGGCAACACTTTACCATTCTTTTATGAATTCTTAAAACTATTAAAATATTTTCAGTGTTTTTAAAAGAAAAAAGGAGAAGCCAATATTCTGACCAACAATAGCTAAAAATCTTAATATAATTTTGTCTTGGGTATATACCGTGATTCTGCTTGTACAAATCCTCGTTTTAGTAACCTGATTTTTTGTAGTAACTTGATTTTTTTGTTGTAAATGTAAAAACAATTTTAGAATTTTAAATAGTATTTTCGATAAAATTACATTCTTATAGGTTTTTTTTTCTATTACAGTGCTTATACCCAGGAAAGATCTGCTACAAGACAACACTCCTTACTTTGATAAACCAACAAAAAAGCATGAATCCTGAGGAAAATATGCCCCTCTCTCCAGAAGGTTAATATCCTGTCGTGAGATTTCTGAAAAATGATAGTGGATACCTACTTTAAAGCTAAATTTTAAAAACAGCTAAATATTCTTACCAGGAAAACAGAGACTGAAATCAAGTCACCGATTTTACTGTGTGCTGAGATACCATCATGCACTTCCTTTGTGGAAGATACTAATACTTCCATGGAAACGTAAGACACAGTTCTCTTAAAAATACACTGCTGTTACTTCAGACAGGAATGTTTTAATTATGACAATTTTAAGACAGAGATTGTTTCCTAAAGTTTTTCAAAACTAAATACAAATTAAATGCAGTTCTTAATCCTGGTAATATTTATAAGTTTATTGTGAATCATATGCAGCTTTGAAGTAATAAAAAACTGTCTTGTGGCACTTAGCATTAAATTTATGCTTTGCAACAAAAATGTGTTTTCTGAGGATGTCATTGATTGTACTCTAATATACTATGATGTTTGAGAGCGTTCGTAAGGTCTATCTGAATAGAGTGGGAGAGTGTGTGTAGTGTTTTTCTTCTCCCCCACACCTTTGAATGAGCAAGAATGGCAGGGTTTGAGTTCTTAGATGACAGTGGAACAGGAGAACCCAGCCACAACCTAACCTAAGGATGGTTTAGATCACATGGTTTATGAATTAAAGGTTTTTCTTTTTGTCTTGTGTTTGTAGAGTGACTTACTGAGGCACGTTGCAAAGAAAAGAGGCTTGTTGCTTAGTTGCAAGTGATCTGACTTGCCTAGAGTGAATTTTTGGTGAGTTTTTACTAAGCCCTTATCACTTCCATTTTTTTTAAAGGAGAGTTACTTGCTTCTTGCAGAGTTCATCACAGTGATCTGTTCATTTCCATTTTAATTGGAACCAGATACAACTACAGTGACATATGGAATCTTCTGTGTGTGAAATTGATAACAGGCACCATACTAGGATCTAAATACCTCACCACAGGAGTGAGGTAGCCCAGTAATACCCCTCAGCTGTATTACAGGTCCCAGTGATTCTGTTTATTTTTAATAAGCCTCCAACATGTCAATATTGCATATCCGTGTGGGTTCTGATATGGCTTCGCTGTCTGAATAAAACAGAAAACTACTGTCTGCATCCAGTCTGTTTTCCTCACACAGCATGTCTGTGTGGTAAGTACTCCTTTCTTTAAAACTATTGCTTCTGGCTGCCTTGGGCAGGGCAGCCAGCAGTGAATATGTTGTCAGTAACCCTCTTTCAATTGCACTGATGCTCCCTGCATCATAGCTAGAAGGCAGCAGGCAAATGATGGGAAATAGAATGAAATGAGTGCAGTTCTTGGTATTTGTTGCAGTCTAGTGGCTCCACTAAAAACCAAATGTCTTGGACTGTAGGGAATGTGCTGTTCTAGGCCTCTTGTGTTGTTTAATTTCCTAAAGACAAGACATATTCTGTGTCTGGTTTCCCATCTCTGCAGCCGGCCTGCGTTGACTTTTTTTTTTCCATATGGTGCATGAGAAGTACACGCAGGAGAGAAAATAGAAGGTAGTTGCAGTTGTAAAGAGACAACAAAATAGAACATTACCTCAAGTGAAGTGGCTAATCTTCAAGCACAAATAATTTAACATGGGTCTGGCAAAAATGACAAATTATACAACTGTTAAGGTATACATCCCATGGCATGCTGTAATTTGAGGGAATTAATCTCTCGTAGACCCATTGCTTTAGGTTGTGGGAGTAATGTATAAGGGATTTTATCCTTCAGATCAATTTCATAGAACTGAGGCCTGGTAGGTCTTCACTCTTAGTAGTGACATAAAATATTTGTATTGCCTGTTACCATGCAGAATACATACTAAAAGACTTAGTGATGTCAACAGTAGATGGCAGTCTTTGGTGTGATGTTTGAGGAAATTGCAAGTGGAGAAACTATTTTCATGTTGACTATTGCTTCGGTATTGTTCTGCTGTCATGTGTTTAAGGTTGTTATTTTTAACAAGAATTAACGCATTAATGGAAAGACACTGTGGTAATACCAGGTTACAGAATCAGGCTTCAGATTGTGTGCTTCATCTTACCTACATTTTGAATACTCATAATAAAAATTACGAATGCATCACCTGAATAATGTACACAACTGTTGAAAATAAAGGACATGGTACAAAAAAGTTGGTAAAATTTAATGGCCTTCAGAAGAATTCTCCTTACACTCCTGTGCAGTGTGTTTATGGTCTGTGCATTAACATTCCATGTTCCTGCTGTCCTTGTGAATTTTGCAGTGCTGAGAAAATGAAGTTGATAGGCAAAAGACTACTAAAGTAAGGGGCTAACAGGGTTATTTGTTGCTCTTGTTTCAGTGTAATCTTAAACAGGAATACAGGGGGTATCCAGACCAGGATAAACAGGAATCCAAGTAAGGAACTGAACCTAAAAATATCTCAGAGTTGGACACTGCCTGGTTCCAGCAAGTGCTTGCGTTCTGCAAATTTAACTTTCCAACCTTGAAAGACTCTGACAAAACTGCTTAATGAGCTGATGGTAATTAAAGGCTTCTCTGTGCTAGTTGTTGTTGGTGGCTGTTCCTCCTCCCCTTATTCCATGCTTACCTGTTGGTTCACATTCCAGTCATCTCCCTAGCTTCCATTTTCATTTCACTCCAGGTGTAAATCTGTTCTTGATACTGCTGGCTTTGTGCTCATATATATCTTTGTTTTCCTTAGTTAGGTCATAAATACTGTTATATAGTAATAAATAATGTTAAAAGGATAGGAAATATCATTGCACTCCCTCTGCAAAATCTGAAGTGTTAGCTGAAACTGTTTAAAACATTACATGGGCTTTCACTTAATGACTTGGGAGGGGGGAAAGTTGATTCTTTACAACAGTAACTGGAATTTAATAGGCTCACAATACATGATTCCATCACAGTAAACTTTTTCAGGTTTACTGGAACTGCAGAATTTTAGAGCAGATGTATGTACATCAGTCTTAAAAGATAAGCCTTAAAGGTAACAGTTCTTTAAACTGTTAACTATGTCGTATATCAAAAAAAAATACGTAGAAATCTTCTGCAGGCAGGTAGGAGATTCTGTTGGAAAGGGCTTACTGCTTATTCAGATCTGCTACGGTTTGGCTGCTCTAGCCAGTAGGTCAGCATGGTCTAACCAGTGGATGTTGCTCTCCAGAGGTGCCTTCGTGACATGTGCAGATACACTAGCAGTGCTGCTTAGCAGGACCTGGTATTTTAAAGGCAAGTTTCAGGTCTGCTTGAGGCAGTTGCATGTTTACACAGTTTTTGCAGAACAGATTTCACCTCAGAGATTACACATAAGAAAATTCTAAGCACTTTAGCTTTTGAAATCATCTACCAGAGATGTGTCTGTTAGAACCTTCTGCCCTGCTGTTCTCCTTCATAAAGCGCTGACTTTATGCGCACTGTAGCTTTAATGAAAGCATTAAATACAGCCAGGGAATATTTCCCTTTTAAATAATAAGTTTTGGTTTTGTTATAAACACTTTTCCCTCTCATTTATTTAACAATTTCAAGATACAGGTTTTCTTTAGTTTTTTTCTGCAAGCAATAACTCAGGATAGGGATCAAGCATAGTATTGGTACATTTGCCATAGCCCAATGTTCATAAAACACAGATAGTAGATTTCATCTATGAATTGATTTTGTTTGCATGGGTAGGATTTGTGTTGAAGTCTTTATGTTCTTCAGGTGAAACAAAATGGCTTTTCTAATTTAGCAGGGCCCAATTTATCCCCTTCTCTGTTCCTATGCACTTTGGTAAAGGAAGAATGTAGTTGCTATTTTTAGAGGGAGTGCTCTTATACACCACAAAGGGACTCCACTAGGACTTGATCTGGAAGTAGCATTAGAAGTTTAATGTGGAAAAGTGGCTTGTACCTTCCCCAAGGTGCTGAGTTCTCAGGCAGTTTTTCAGGTAATATGAGATCAACAAACCTGTGGCAATTTCAGTGACTAAATCTAGCATTAGCATTCATTCTTTTTCTTAGAGGTCATGCCAGCTGAAGGAGCTGAACTAGTCTGAGTGCTGCATAGCATCATCAGTCCTGTTTGTATCATACTGGACCTGTAAAGTAATTTCACTTCAAGTACTGGCAGTGCTTTACACTTCCTTTACAAAGGGAAAAAAATACTGACAATTGAAAACTAAAAATAAAGGCTGACCAACTTACAGGAAGAGCTGAGTTCTAGTACTTCCCTGTCTTAGATAACTCTTTCCAAACTACTTGCAACAATTTAATCCTAAACTCTGGATTTCGGTGGGCTCTCAAATCTTAGATCCTTAGGTTTATGGGAAATCACTTACTTAACAGAAAGCACAAATTGCAACATGAATTCACTATTAAGACTGGTATTAAGACAGCTACAATTGTTTGATGTTTTGGTAACTCCAGTAGAAATCCAGTCATCTTTGAGGGTAAAGTATATGTTGCTTGTATGGGCTAAATCTGTGGTGTAGGCATCCAGATCTCTAATTCTCTTGAAAGACTTCACTAGTGAAGCTTTTATGACAGCTTTATTCAGGTTTTTAAAAGTTTCCTGTGACTTCTGTTTTTTCTGCCAGGAAGAATAAATCTGGGGAGAGGAAAAGAGAGGAAGGGCACATCTTTATACTTTGATAAACAGCAATAAGTTTAAATAATTTGCTGGGTTTATAAGTAAATCATTCCATTCAATTAGCACTTCAATAATCTGGTTTGCATCAGATGGAGGGGTAAAAGCATCTACTTTTCAAATTATGCTTTCCTTTTTCTTGCAGTATGTGCTTCAGCTTTCCATCTTATCTACCTGAAAGGCTATGGCTTGAGTTCAGGATTTTTGAAGCACAAACTCTGCCCATGAAAAACAAGTGCTTTTAAGGAGAAGGAATAAACCTGCGCTTTTTATAGTTAACTGTGTCTAGCTATGTCACAACACGGAGTATGGCTTTTGGGCTGTAGTTCATTTGGATGCCATTTCAAAGACTACGTATATAGTAAACTTTCTGTAGCAGTTTGGCCAATGTGTTATACTGGATCAGCAAGGAAGAAATGTCCTATGTAACAACATAATACTGAAAAAGGGAGTACCGAGAAGCAGTTCTTACCTACCTAGGAAATAGTCCCTGAAGGAATTTCACTTTGATGTTAAGAACATGCCAGATTTGTTTGGTCACTAGTATTTAATTATGCATTTGGTTTCCTCAGTAAATTTCCTCTGAACATGTTTTGTGGAAATGCAAGCAGACAGGTGGTCTCACTGGAACCTGCAGTGTTGTCCAACAGTAGCTGAGGTGACACTGGATCCTGTCAAACCAATAAATGAAATGTGAAATGAATGAGCATATGAATGAAGATGAGAGCACTAAAATTCATATAAGGAAGACCAAATGGAATATCAGACTCCTTATTATAACATTTAAGAGTTCCCTTATAGGGGAAAGAGTGGTGATTGAAATTCTGCTTTGGGATTTCCTTCACTGTATTTTTTAACCACATTTCAATGAATGTTTGAAACTACAAACACTTAAAATGGAGAAAAGGCAAATGGAGAAAAGAAAAATGCTGGCATGTGCGTTCCATCATCACTTCAGGGCAGAAGACCCCAAGTATGCAAGAGGAAAGGAGTGCCAAAAGAACCACCCAAAACCCAAAGTACAGAACATTGTTTCTGTGATCAAGACACCCAGTAAAGCTTGCTGCAAATTTCATCACCTTGATCTTGTACAGTTCCATTTATTTAAAATTTATTTTTCTAGCAGATGAAGTAGTTACCGCAGTAATTTATTCAAATACACACAGAAACTCAAAGCACAGAAGTTAAGTCAAGTGATCTCTCAGGGATTTCTTCTAAATGCCATTTCCTCTATTCCATGTCAAAGAAAGAAAATAAATAGGGAAAGCTGAAATTGTAAATAAATAAAAAAGCACAAAAGCATCTGAACTGAACTGCCTGTAGCATCTGGCATGGTTTTGAAACTAAAATCCCCTTGGACCTTAGAAAAACAACCTCTGTGGAAGTAATACGCCTCTGTAAATTTTAGCAAGAAGAAAAGAAATTTTAAGAATTTTGTTATTTTATTAATTATTTAGAGCAATGTTTCATATTTGGAAATCACTAAGTAACTAAACTGAGGGGCAAAAAGCTATCATAATATTAATAAAGCAGATAAAGAAAGAATGTTTTATATCCATTCCAATATGAAGTTAGGAATAAACTAAGATTAGCCAAACAGTAATCTCCAAGGAAGTATACAAATACATAAGGAAATTAAGAGTAAGGAGCTATAGTTCTGGTTGGTGTAAAATTGCACACTTTCACCCTCAGAAGGTAAGGTAAGGCTGGGATGGTTTGACAACATGTAACTGGAGATAAGAGGAAGTGGGGTAAATAGAGGCTGAATATCAAGAAAAGCATGAAGTGCAACCCCCACTGATGCCAGTTAGACTCTGCTCAGTATCTTCTCTTAGTACGTATTGCCTTCAGGAAAGCGGACACCCTTTTTGTTAGGATGTTTGAAGCCTCATCTCCCACAGTACTAAAGCATATGCAGTAGACACATTAGAATGAGTAGGAGTGAGGACTCAGCTGGGTGCTGGGGAAATAATGAGTTTTACTGGCTATAATATATGTATGTTAAAGTAATTTAGAAGCAACACGATCACCCACACCAAAGGCAACAGCAGCTGAAAGGGAAGGAGATTCTTACGCCTCCACCATTGCTTACCAGAAAATTAGGAGACAAGGAGAGAGACAGTGGAAAAGATGTTGTGCTGCATTTGGTTTGGTGGGAACACACCCCTCTATAATACCCCTGTGTAGCTCATGGTCTCTACAGGAAGTCTTCCTGCCAGGTGACTTAAGATGGAAATTGTCTGAGCAACTACTCTTCTATTTTTGTCTTAATAGTTTATGTATGAGCATTGCACATTTGACTTCTGCCCGTGCCCTTCAGGAACCCTGTGCAGAGCCAATTTCACAGATGTTGTCAAATACAGTGAGTGCGGCCATTTGAACAATGCATTTGGTTCTTTGAATGCTACATTTGACATAATAAAGTATTCTAGTTTTCCATCCATCTGTGTACCTGAACATCCTCAGGTAATCTTAGATGCATGCAAACACGTCAGACACAGACACCAACACACAGGTGTTTTACAGCTTTCGTCTGTGCTGTAGGCTGATTTATTGTATGTAATAATGTGTCCTCGCAGGAAGACAGGAAAATTGGAGATGCGAATGGAGAATTGATTCTTGGCATCCTAATTAAAAACCTGATTCCATACTTTAAAATTGCCTTCTCAGAGCTCCACACGGCAGACAGTATTTTGGCCCATTTCCACTGACCTTAAGGAGCCCAATCTCCTATCCCATGGATGAAACCGGGTGAGGATGGGTCCTGCAAGCAGGGCAGTCCCTGGGACACTGCTGAGAACTGCATGGTGTGGAGTGGTGAGGGCTAGTTGTGCCTGCGCTAAGCCCATAACTGCTATTAGTGTATTTAGGAGTGTATTGCACAGGAATTGGCAGTGTTGCACTTTCCAGTGTCCTAACCTCCTTGCACAGTCATCCTCAGCCCCCACACTAGTCACAGTTTCAATATACTAAATATTGGTGCTGCCTTGATAGCCTCTCCTGTAATCTGAGAGGCAGGACTGGATCCTCCCAACATCATCTAGCACCTTGGTCATTAGAACATGGCAGAGTCAAGGGCACTGCAGGCTAGTCCCTATCCCTGTTAAACAGGATTGGTTGGCAATGACCAGCCCTCTGGATTGCAGCTCTCAGTGTCTGAGTGTCCTGGCTTGAGGTAAAACAGAACTAATTTTCTGTTCAGTAATTTTACTTTTTTAGCAGGGCCTCTTCTAACTAACTAAACTCTGAAATTAATAGCATATGGTTCAGAAACTATTCACTCTCACAGTGATAAGACCTGATTATACCAAGGAATGGATTGCAGAGAGGCCCTTGCTTACACTTACTGCTATAACAACCAAGGACAGGCAAATTTGTTATTTGCCCCATTGGAGGGTCGGAAGCAGCAAAGTGTAGGGGGGTCACACCTGTAGGGAGGAGCGGACAGGACAGGTGACCCAAAACTGACCAACAGGGGATTCCATCCCATCCGCATCATGCTCAGTATAAAAGCTGAGGGATCAAAGGGTCAACTCTCTTCCTTCAATGGCCGACGTCTGAGGAGGACCCTGTCTCTTCGTCTGCCTTTGATCCCGATCTGAGCATTCCTGACTCCAGATCAGGAATCAGGCTCCTGTCCATCACCGAGTCCAGCCTGGGATGTTCCCCTCTGCCTGCTGGTGATGTGACCATGTGATGTGAGTTTTGTATATACTGTACACTTTTTTTTTCTTTTTTTCCTTTTTTTGCTATTTATTATTTCATTATGTATTTATATTTTCATAAAAGTAGTTTAGTTTTTTTCTAAACTCATAAATCTCTTTTTTTATCTCTTCCTCTCCTCTCTTTTCCTTAGAGGGGGGAGGAAGGGATCATCTGTCATTCTGATTGGTCAATCCGGTCAAAACCATGATGCTGAGCATGAGCAGAGGGAGAGAGGTACTGGGAAAAGCAGAAGATGACAGGGGGTTTGTGGGAGACGGACATTGCCCCAAGATAAAAAGCTGAGTAAGGCAATATTGCAGATTTCTGAAAAGATCAAAATGCTTCTCAACAGTGCCCTCCAGACCCCTGGAAATCCACAATGGTTTTGTAATTCCCTTCAGTGGCGTAAGAGCTTCCTGCTTGGATTTTCTTTGTTGGTTAAGCCAAGTGAGCGCAGCAACCTGAGGATCAGTTAGGAAAAGAGGATTATGTGATGATACTGACCACAGGAAGTCTTCCTTTTCTTCTTTTCACCTTTAGCCAAGGAACTTGGCATCATCCAACATAGGCCCATCCTCTATGCCTATGCAGCCCCTTCTCATCACACAATCTATCAGCAGGTAGTGCCCATAGCTGGACTGTTTGCAAGCCACATGCAATTCAGGAGGTCCAGATTTGCCCCTGCTGTTGCATTAGGTATTGGCAAGTATTGGTTTTAAGTTACAAGTGCTGTATAACTATGCAGATTATTATGTTTGCATTTTGAAGTCTGCATACAGGCTGAGAACTAGGTGCAGTCATTTCCCTGAAGATTTATCCATTATTCCTTCCTGGTAAGAACAGTACTCCAGGCTAGAAACTATTTTAGGGAAAGGGACACGACTCTTTTTTTTCCTCATTTTCAAGTTTTTTTGTGCTGGAGGCAAACTGCCAAAGACTGTATTGTACTTTGAATGTCAATACCAATAAATTAAGCAAAGGAAATGTGTCTGTTAGTCTTTATGCATGTCACACTTGCAAAACTAGTTAAATTGGGTACTTCAAAGGAGGATTTTTACCCTAGTCTCATTTTGGTAAGCCAGGTGTTGAGGGTAGAGCTCCATTATTAAATGGAAAATGAAAGTAACAACAAATTGTGCATAAGGTCTCAAAAATGGTAGTCTGTTGAATTTAATTACTCAGTGATATTTGACTGCTTCTTCATTGTCTCCAAAAAGATTAATTTAGTGGTTCAGACCAAACTTTGCAAATCCAAAAGCTGCTGTGTAAATTAATAATGATTACAATTATTTACCATTTTTAACAGTAGTAAAAGCAAATGCCAGGGGATGAGGCCTTAAAATGCAAAGAAGGTATTATAAATTAGTTTAAAACATAATGCAACAAAGGGAGAAATGGAGCTGGGTACAACAAAAACTTGACCTAGCTGCTTAGCCTAACACCAGAATATTTTATTTTAGGACATGTATGTATATACTGTTAACAGACACACATAAACTGAGATTGAGATACGAAATGGAAATGGGAACTAAGGAGAGATTTTCATGAAGAAAAAACCCAGAGGTGGTCAGAAGGAGACCAAGGGCAGCTGCAGGAAGAGAGAACCATGATGTGACCATAGCAGCCCAGCAGCATGAAGGTTGAGATGCAGCAGGGGCTGAATTCCTGGAGGGGAGATGGCTAGCAGTTGACTGGGAGGTCAGAAGACCAGCCTTGAGGTAAATGTAGCAAGGAGAGTGGACAAGGTCAGGTTTATAGCCAAGGAGAACAGTTTTAAGATCTGCTTTGTAGATTAAGTGGCAGTGGGAAGCCAAAGGGAAATAAGTTTCAGTAATCACGGTAGAAGATTGTGAGAATTTATACTGCAGTTTGGTTACCAGAACAGCAGAAAGAAAGTAGATCTTAAAATGTTTTATTGAAAAAATATTTTGTCTGTTCTTATTTCTTCGTACTCTGCTTATAGCAACGAGTAAGTATTTAGGATAAAATATCTTTGGCCATGCTAGGGTAGAGATACTGCACTGATTGTGAAATAGGGCTGTTTTCAATAGAAAACAGGAAATTAATCTCTGATTGAGATCTGTTTCTTATCACGTTTGTCCTACTTTGAAGTTCTTATATACAAAGTACTTTCCCTGCAAGCACAAAATTGTTTGCGTAGTAATAACGCCCCTCCCTCCCTTCTTGAGATTTGCTGTTGGT
>JAOXNO010000020.1:50607408-50620120 GCA_028565335.1 Limnodromus scolopaceus | reverse complement strand
GGATTTTGGTTCCGGGATCCAGGTTCTTGGTTTGATGTTTTTTTGGTTGTTTTTTTTTTTTTAATTTGTATTTAGAAATGTCTAGTTCAAAATCAGGTGTTAGCAGTGAATTCGGCTATGAAGGACAGAGTCAGCTTGAAGAAGTGCTAGACCCTTGATGCATATCAGAAAAAATAAGAGCTGATTAGACTTTTGGTTGTCATCCTTCTTTTTAATACCTTGTCATCTATTACAGAAAAACAGTATGATCATCCTTGTGCCCACTAGCTTATTCCTTTGAGAAACTATCAAAAGTATGGTTTTACTGCATTATTAACCTGGAGGACCTCCTCCTTTCTTGGGTGCCAAATACATGTGGGTTTTTTGGCAGCTTTCTATTCTAGGCTAGGTTTGAAAGAATACTTGGCTGAAATTGAATCTTGTCTTGCAGCAGCATTTAATTAGCCTTTGTCCCTCTGAGATTATGATTAAAAGCTGTCAGTAAATCTGTTATTTACCTCAGTTTTCACAAGCAATTGTTACATGGAGCTGACAAAATACTCCACCAGAATATTGTGAATAAATTTTGGTAGAAATCTGTGAGAAACTCATAATTCCTAGTAAGTCTGCAGGGCCAGTAACTAGTAAAACAGCAACCATCTCACTCTTGAACACGTTGTGTTCAGCTTGTACTGATGAGCCAAGCTTTTTTGCTTCACAGAGTGAAGTCAGGATTATGAGCTAAACTACACATGTCCTTCTCCACCAGGCAATGCATAGTATTATAAGTACTGTTTAGCGCAGATTCCACAGTGTCAAATGCTGCAAAGAGCAAGGCTGATTGTCTATCCCTTATTTATCCTAGCCAAACTACATGAAATGCTGGGTTAAATGTTACATCAAGTTATTCTCAGATTTTGTCACTATTATGTTATAGTCCTGTCTCAGCAGAGATGAGTCAGTGTTTTTAATGGTGAAATAATTCCCTAAATTGTAACTTAGCTATAAAAGTGACATAGATTGGGCAGAAATTACAGTGGGAAGCAGGAGGAAAGAGGATGCAACTATTCACCTTTCCCAGCTTTCTTCCTGTTGTTTTTTTTTTGGTTGGTTGGCTTTGCCAGTCTCCCAAGATGTTTCTGGTCAATGAAGCACTAGATAATTTAGTTGTCAGTGTGCAAATCTGACTCCAGTGACTTTAGGCTTCATCGTCTCTCTGAGGCCAACAGCCAGCTGCTGATCTTGGTGACAAGTCTGTGAACCCAGAAGGTTTCTGTCAGCCACAATGGAGCCATTCCAGATAAACTGTGCTTTAATAGATGGGAATCTGGCCTGCTTACTCTTTCTTTTTACTGTAGTATTTGTGGGAAGTGGAAACAGAGAGAATTCTTGTCTGAGCAGAATAGTTTCCTTAGTCGCCTAATACGAGTATATAAAGGAGGTAAGTTGCAGGCCCCATTTTCTCCCAGTTGCAGAATCTCGATGACGCTGACTGGTGCAGGAGAAGGACAGAATTAATCACAGTGTATATTAAATGACTTTCATCTAAAAATATGTTTTACTTAAGGGCTTCATTGGGTCGGATGAAAATGCTTGATCCTTGAGTTTACGGATTGCTTCCTTTCTCTGAAAAAAAAAAAAAAAATCTCAACACTTGGCGGTCTAAAGAAGTTGTAGCAATGTTAACAATTAGATTTAAAAATATAATATGTTAAACTGTCTAGTAAATTCAATGCAGACCTATTGCATGGCAATTTTATGGCTTGTGTTTATGCAGGCAGTCTGTCAGATTAGATATCTACAAAGGTCTTTTCTGTCTTGAAATCAGTCATCTGAGTCAGTCACCATTACAAAGTTAGCTAATTCTCTGTTTTAAGGGTAATGGAGAACTTCTCACTGAAAGTACTGATCTGGCAGCATGTTAATTGCATAATTTATGCAGTGAATGGTTTAAAAGTGCTTCTCCTCCAGGTCCACTGACTTAACTTGCATAGAACTGGAGCTATTGCTGGAATAGGGCATAAGAAACTGCCAGTGCTCAACTTCAGTGCTTAGTTTTTATGTACATTGTGTGCATACGTTAAGTTTATATGTACAGTCACGGTATAATTTTGCATACAAATGACAAATACAATGTTTTCAATATGATTCCAGTATTGAGGTACAAACTGCACAATTATACAGGTGCTTTTTAAAACAAAACAAAACAAGAAAAAAGAAAAAAAGGAAAAAGATGAAAAAACCCTCACAAAACAAACATCCCCCCTATATAATTACTTTGTAATATTACATAGCAAAAGAAACCTTCTACTGGAAGTTGAAGAACATTACTCTATCCTTTCTTCCGTTCATGCCTCATTTACATGCTGTAATTGCTGTTAACGTGGTGATTTCTTTCCTCATCCCTCTGTTATACATGGAACTGTTGTATTTATAATGAATTTTGATCTTTCAGAGTGGTTTGTTCTTTTTAAAATCTTAATATTCACAGGATTTCAAGAATTTAATGTTTTAATTGTTACTTTTTCAACTGTCACCATGAAATAACACTTAAAGCAACATTGTGTTTCCACACTGCCCTTTGATTTCTTTTGTCTAATTTTCACATAAGAATATAGAAGGCCTAGCAGACAGTTATCTGACAACTGCAAATTTTAAAATAACATTCGTAGAACTTTGATTCAAAACTATTTCTAGTTTGTAAGAACCATGCGTGTCCTGTGCCTCCCCAAAGTCCTAGATACTAAACACTTTCCACTGGTGAACTTTGCAGAAGATGTAGTCCAATTGTGTAAAAGGCTTTTGTTTTCCTCTTTAATAATATGCTAAGAAATAGCTTAAGAAAACAATTTCTGTAGTAATGTCTCATATTCAATCTTTAACACCAACAAAGAAAGTGTGTGTGGTGTGCTTCTACTCCTCTGTATTTATAGTTGGTTTTTTTAAGTATACATTTCAAGACAGAACTAAAATACGCAGGAAATAATGCATAAACATTGTAGAATGTCAAGTCTTTGAAGCTATCTCTATAATACAGTGTGAAAGTGCTCCAGCCATTTTGCGAGATTCACATGCAATATTTTCTCCTCCATATTAATAGTTTGACTAGTGAAAGGGGAGAGTTTGTCTTCCAACCATATTTTAAGGGTTCCCCCTGGCCCTGTGTAAAATTATTAATAAGCTATTTACTTTATATAGAATGTAATATTTTCATACTGGGTCACTACTTTCACAATGAAGTAGTATCAATTTAGGTTGTTCTACCTGAAATTTTGAAATTGTTATTTCAGAAACTAGTGGCACTTCCTCAAAATAATCTCAAGTAATCTCTAAAATAACCACTTATTTTAAATAAGATTAACCAACAGGCTACATAGATTCCCAATGCCCTTTATTAGTCTTCTTGGGATCACTCTACAAAAAATGTGACTAGAGTTACCCTGCAGTTTGTCTTAGGAAAAACTTTTAATTAACTGAGGAGCTTTGCATATGCTAGAACTATGAGAATGGAATTAATTTCTTTGTTATATAGCTACGCTAATTTAAAGCTCTGTTTAAATGAATTTTAGCACTGCTGCACAAAAATATCTGCAGCCTTGAAAGTTGCAATCTTGAACATGACTTTTCTTCCTGTACAATTTACTACTCCTGATATGGAATCATACATCATGCCTACTTACTGTCTCTAGAAAGATTTTTTTTTCTCAAGTAAATAATTAATTAATACTAAATAAATACATAAATAAGCCTATTTTTTTCACTGCAAATAATAAAAGTAATAATTAATATTTACGTGGGAAGAGAAGAAATGAAACCCCTCCAAAACTAGTGTCGCAGAAGGTCCTAGTATAGGCAGAAATTATAAACATAAGATCTAGCAGCAACTTGTGGTAACTGTTTAGCTACTTAGATGCTTATCTAAAGTCAAGTTTTACTAGGCTTGCTTGTCTCCAACTAATATTGTATTCCATCTCTACAATGCAACTTTTAGAAGTTCACGTTGGATGAGAGGGATGGTTCGGTCCCTGCAACAGGCTCCCGAGGAATGTGGTCATGGCACCAAGTCTCTCAGAGTTCAAGGAGCATCTAAATGATGCTCTTAGTCATGTGGTTAAGTTTTAGGTAATCCTGAAGGGAGCTGGACTCGGTCATCCTTATGGGCCCTTTTCAACTCAAGATACTCTATTATTTTGTGATTCTATGAGTAACATTGGTCCAAGGCAAAGATCCTGTGTTTAGAAACTTGAATAAAAATAGTCTTCAACCTACTTGTAAATTATGAGATCTTTTTGATGGTATATGAGCTCACTGTTCAGCTATGAACTTTTTTTTTTCTCCCCTTATGGTTTAGGGCAGAAAAATACTTAACTGCACACTTAATTCTAAGCTTAGATCCATTTCTGCATCTCTCAGTACCTTGCAAAATCAGTGCCTAATGCAATGAATCTTACGCCACCTTATGGCCTAAAATCTCCTGATAAATAGTTGCTTCTGACCTAACCCTGTATAGACGTAAGATTTAGCAGGCAAAGCAAAATCCTTTCTTCAACTGACTACGGCTAGCTGAGGGGAAAACATACAAGGTCTTAATTAGCATATTTTTTTCATATGAAATATTTTTCCTTAAGTATGTAAATTGCAGTTGTCAATGTTTTATAAAGGCTGAATGGCTTTTTAAGCTTAAAATTTCAAGAATTACCAGAGAGATTTTTAAAGGCAAACACTGCAAAAAATGCATTGCGAAAAGCAGGAAAGCCTTCCAACTTCTGTGATTACTAATCTTTACTATGATTATGTAACAGATTTCTATGTCAATTTCTATGACAGAAACTGTAGCTTGGATATAGATCTCCTGTTACTTCAGAGAACTTGAGAGTTTATTTTGCTTTGTATATGTGCCAATGAGATGGTATTTGTACCACAGTTTCATTGTTAATTGTTTAAGATACATACACCCACATGTGGTTACCTGTTTTTCAAGAGCTACTACTGAGATGCTGTGCTTCCTATTGAACTTAACTCCCAGGTGTCCTGAAGGGTAGGACTGACTCATAAGCCCCCCAAGGATCAGAGTTGTTTTATCTTGAAGCTGCATTTTACACTAAATTTACTGTACTTGGAGCACCGAGGCAAACCCAGTCACCATACCATTCACCTCAAGGGGCACTATGCCACACAGTACTGCAACTTTTTGCCCTCAGCACTTCAGCCTTCACTATTTTGCACCAGGTTTAAGTGGGCTGATTTCACTTAGACTTATTTAGAGTTTCTTTTTACCTCACTTTACTTTTTTTACAAGTGTCTCTTGGCTTCCCAAGAATAAATCAGGGCAAGTGCTACTGTCTTCTCTAGCTCTGTAACGCAGAACATGGAGAAAAAGGGCAATTTTAATTTCTGCTTTCATATCCTGCTTCCTTAGTCACAGCATGTGGTGGTTTTCTGCCTACTAGTCACATAGTCCAGGAACAGGTGTCTATTAAAATCTGCAAATGTCCTTTCTCAATGAAACCTAAAAGAATAGCACCTATTGAGGTACAGTTGTGCATTCCTTACATTCAGGTGCTTCTTAACACAAGCTAAGTATTTTTATGTGGTCCTGTACTTGTCTCCTTCACTTTTCCTTTACTTGACACTAAGTCTCTGCAAACTGGCCAGTTTGGAAACCACTTTAATACTTTGGATTCAAAAGTTGATGACTTCTTTGTTCGTTTCACACTGAGCTTAGCACAGAAGGAAGCTTAAGGAATAGAAGAGGGAAAGAGTAAATAGGAAGCCCTTGAAACAAAACCACTTGAAAGTTACTAAATTGTGAAACTAGTAGGTAAGAAATGCCCCTTTCCTGAATCTGTTTGTGGCAAGAGAATCCCTGGCTGGAATGCAGGTCTCCTCTGCCTGTGCCCCATGCTGTTGTCATTGCTGCTCAGAAAACAACTTTGTTGCTCTTAAGAAGTGTCAGCCTAAAAACCTCAGAGTGCCTGTGCAGCACTATTGATAACCCCATGCATCAGTACAGGTTGGGGGCTGACATGCTGGAAAGCAGCTCTGTGGAAAAAGTCTTGGGAGTTCTGGTGGGCAACAGGATGACCATGAGTCAGCAATGTGCCCTTGGGGCCAAGAAGGCCAATGGCATCCTGGGGTGCATCAGGAAGAGTGTGACCAGCAGGTCGAAGGAGGTCCTCCTCCCCCTCTACTCTGCACTGGTGAGGCTGCATCTGGAGTAATATGTCCAGTTCTGGGCTCCCCAGTTCAAGAAGGGCAGGCAACTGCTGGGGTACAGCAGAGGGCTACAAGGATGATTAGGGGCCTAGAGCATCACTCTTATGAGGAAAGGCTGAGAGACTTGGGTCTTTTTAGTCTAGAGAAGAGAAGACTGAGGGGGAGATCTGATCAACACCTATAAATATTTAAAGAGTGGGTGTCAGGAGGAAGGGACCAGTCTTTTTTTTCAGCGGTGCCCAGTGACAGGACAAGAGATAACGAGCACAGACTTGAATATAAAAAGTTCCCCCTAAACATGAAGAGGAACTTCTTTACTTTGAGGGTGTCAGAGCACTGGAATAGGCTGCCCAGAGAGGTGGTAGAGTTGCTGTCTCTGGAGACATTCAAAACCTGCCTGCACATGTACCCGTGCAAGATGCTCTAGGTTGACCTGCTCTGGCTGGGGGCTTGGACTAGATCGTCTCCAGAGGTCCCTTCTAACTCCATATCATTCTGTGATTCTGTCATTCTGTGATTGTATGGGAAAAAAAAATAAATCTCTTTGCACCTTCCTCAGTCTGATCAGAAGAAAAAGATTCTTTACAAGGAGTGATTTGTTACCACAAACTCTCATAAGCAATAGTTTAGAAATTAAACAGTCTCACATGGATGATAAAACAGTAGCGTTGGTTGCTTTGTATGTACATTTTGAAAGGGGAAAAAAACAGGTTTTCCCTACATAAAAAACTCTGCACCTTGTGCCTATACTGACACTTAAGCAACATGGATGGGACTCAGAAAAGGGATTTTTTTTCTCCTACTGTGTATGGTATACAATGACAAAAATGTAGAACATTTCAATTCTTGGCAAAGCACATCCACTTAGTGTGATAGATCATAGAGCTTCGGATTCCCCCTGAATGACCTTAGGCCTTATGACCAGAAATTGATTGCCTCCTGCAGGAATATGAATTACTTTCAAGAAACACTTCAATACAATTTGAAAGTAATTCTGTTGAACTTTAGTAAGGCCTTGCCTGCAGACAGTGAGTTTTTGGGAAACAGGAAATATATTTTTCAGACTGTCTAAGTGCAAAATTGTGAATCAGGAGAGAAATCTCTAGCCCTGAAAAGGCTGGGCTCTTGAGTATGATATATTAATATATTCAAGTTCAAGTGGCTTCTGTAACAGACAAATTGGTAAAAAACAGATCAAGCAAGTGGTCTGTGAACACTCTGTCCCAAGAGATGTGGTAAGGAATAGGGGAGAAACACTGGAAAAGAGATGCAAAAGACCCATAGTATCCTGCCTGGAGTGGCGAAAATAACACTGCTGACTTCAAAATATTCCTGAACAACTTGGTTTAAATTTGAGATGGCTTACTAGGAAATACCATACCATCCAAGAAAATAGACTTCCAGCATGTACAAATACGTTTTTTTGTGGTTCATCCACTCCAATTTCAGTGAAGTGCATATTAACTTAACTCAAGCAAATATACACATCCTCAATGAGTCTGTTCAAACATCAGCTGCAGTTATGGCATGGTTAAACCTCCTACTCATGTATCTTTCACATTTGTCCTCTGTTCCAGATCAGGTTGTTAATTCAACTTGTGAACCAGTAAGGGTACTCATGACTAATGGGATTTAATTTTAAAATAGGTGTTGGATATTTATAAACACCAAAAAACATTGCAAAATATCTGAACGGTGCTGGAGTTGCGAACCTAACCCAAAGGAATCCAAAGTTACCTTCTTTGTAACTGCTTCTGAAACACAAAGACCTGATGAATTTTACTTTTTTGGAGGATAAGGGGAAGGTAAAGGAGGAGAATCTTTTATGAGCGTATATCCTTCACACAGGCCCAGTACTATAACCTTGCTATTCCTGTGTAGGCTCCTTGAGGGGAGAATAGCAGCATGTGAGCAGCCTAAGTCCTGGGCAGATGAAGAGCGGTCTGGTTTATTCTCCTTTTGGGCTGTCACAGGGGAACATATATAGGAATTAGCTACTAGCGTTGTGAGAGAAAACAACATAACTTTCAGTTTCCTCATGATGAAAGATCTCAGATGTACTTTCCTTGTCTTGCTGATTTGGTCTCCAGAGTACTATATCTCTGCTTACTTTGTCTCTGAGTTGTGTTACACAGCAAGCTATGGACTGTGCTAAATGAATTCTATCATAAGGGAAAGTAAATACTAGTCATTAAAAAAGCAAAGCAGTTTTTTTACATACACTTGCCTTCCCAGAAGGTTTCTCAAATCTTAAATTGCAGTTATTTAGAAGTATATTGTTGACTAATGTGAATGTTAGAAAAGTCAAAAAGCCAGTTCTTAGAGCTAGGTTTTGTCTTAGTCATTAGCTAAGCAAAAAAAAAGCCAAGTGTGCTTCATGGTAGTTATTTCAAGAAATTAATTTGTGAAACAAGAGCCATAAGACTAATAGTGTGAACCACCTGAGAATTGTAAGAAGCTGTGACAGATTAGCTACTGGGACTGTTTTGCTGCTCCTTTCAGACAAACGAGCTTTAACTAGAAATTTAACTTCTACTCTTACTGACTGTAATAGATGTGAAGTTTACTTGGACCTTTCTCTGCATTACTGATACTGGTCTTTGAAGCCCAAAAGGCAGAAGACAGGTTAATTAAGATATTTCTGCTTCCTTTCCTCATTCAGAAGTTCTCTATTTTCATTTAGGGATCAAAGTCTCTATTTTTTACGTGTAAGAGATATGGTTGAATTTGTTTTCAAGCCTTTCCCATACTAAATGGTTATACGAGCTTTCTTTTTTCCCCAGGTGCATCTTGCCCTGTAGTAACATGCAATATCCTCAATTTTCCAGTAGTTAATGGTTCTTGTTGCCTTTGCTCATTCACAATGACAGTTTTGGTGCTAATTACTATTATCTGTTGCTGCTTGAATTCTTGCTGTGTGGTACACTGTGTCTATGCATTTGTTATTTCTTTGTTTCACAGCACATGGAAGAGCTGTAAAAGTCACCAGCAGCTACACTGAAGCAGTAACAATAGACTGCCAGGGTGGAAACTGGCAGGTGACTGTACATATGGAAAGCAACTCCAGAAAACATAATGGGCATAAAGTTCCTATTTGAAGAGGTTTTTTGACTGTTTGTTTGCAATTTTTTTCTTAACTCCTATCATGAATAGTTCATGTTGTAGAAAATACACTTGTTTCATCAAGATCATTCACTCTTAATGGCTAGTTTTCTCCAGTCTATCCGCGTTCAGCAGAGGCCCGTCTTATACTTCTTGTCTAATCTCCAGCAACAGAGGTCCTGAAAGAGGCAGAACGTGAGCAGCACAACGAGGCTGTAATGTTTCCTGAAGATTTGACTAAGCCTTTATGGCACCTAAAGCAATGGAGTTGTCTCTTTTGTTCAGATAACTTACCTAGCCAGACATCCCATGAGAGAGTTAACTTCTTTCCCAGTAGGTTGTCTGTGCTAAACTTTGGGTATGGATAGCCCTTGACTGGATAGTCAGTTGACTACATGATTTGCACAGCCATTTTTAATTGTATCTAGATATCTGAAGTGATTTAACAACTATATATTAAATGCACTTGAATTTAAATTGTTCATGTTTAGTAATATAAACATGCATTGACATGACTCATGTTATTCATTGCCTTTAGAAAAAGTGGCAGTTGTCAGCCAAATGGAAAAAGTCAACTAGTCTTTTAGAGGTAGTGTTACAATCAGGAGCTGAGAGTCTAGTGGATATGTAAATGTGTGACTAAAAGGATTAAGGGTGCCTTTCGCAAATACGAGCAAAAGCAAACAGTGAAGAATACCATCAGAAAGAACCAGTTTTCAAGCCTGCAAAATAAATGGAGGAGTTGGAAAAGCTTCTGCATTTACCTTTCCCAATCCACTCAAAGAGTTATCAGTGCAAACCAGCCATACTGGTTGAACAGAACAACGCTCCAAATAAAGGCATCATCTGGAAAGAATGACCAAGAATTCACTGAAACTTCACTCCTGAGTGACCACTGAACACCACTAGGGACCACCCAAGACCTCCCATGAAGCCACTAATGAACTTAATTTGCATGTGCCAGGGTGATGTGAATATTATAATGAGTTCTGGGAAATGTAATGACCATGCATATTCTGTATAGATATAAGTCTCTGTGAATCTCACATTCAGTAGACATGTTGGGTGGAGAGATCCCCCATGTCCCTAGTGCTGAATGAAAGAATGCCTGCTTCTTAAGACTACGTTGGCGTTAAGGAGTTTATTCCCAATTTCAGTGACAGTAGCTTTATTCTGCCAGCCTGTAACTTTAATATTTTTTTTTTTCTATTTAGGAGCTACTTTCTCCAACCACATGGTTTGTGTTAAATTAGGGAGTTCATACTGGCTGCCAAGTTTCATAAAATCAATGTAATATTTTTTTAACCAATGGAGTTGAAAACCCCAAATTATAATGGCAGAAATGCCATTATAATTGCCAAATGGCAGAAACCCCCCCATTGGAAAAAAGCCTTACTTGCCAGAGGGTTTAGATAAGCATGAGGGAGCTGAAAATCAACGGTGTCCATGAATTTATGTCTGATTTTTTTTTCAAATTACTACTGAAAATGCCTAAATTTAAAAGCTTCAGCTAGCTCAGATTTTGAGGCTCAGCCAATTGTACTTTGTAAGTTTTGGTTTATTACTAGTTAACTTTCATTGCAGCTAGTAGTTGGCTGTTAACCAGAGGGCCCAGTAATGGAAGTTGGTTTGCATTTCTCTAGAAAGTTTGGATTTTCTTTCTCAGCTGAGTCTTTTCTAAGCCCTTCATGGGGAAACTCTGTCACTCATTTCTAATGTCCAGCATTTGAATATTTCAATCCAAATCTGTAGTAGTTTCAATACATATTGCTTTCTAAAGAAAACAAAACAAGTAGAAAGAAAATTCTCTGCATTACTTAACTGAAATTTTTAAATTCAAAGATTATTTTAACCCTGAAATGCATGTCTACCTAGTGTCCTGTTCATTCAGCTTGAGAATTTCAACATTTACACAGAGAAACACTCTTTTCTACATTTTTTTTTTTAGGTAAACTACCATTATTAAAATATTAGTAGTGCATTTAACTCCATCATAATTTGGAAGAGATGAGAAAATCAGTAAAAATTTGTCTTGATCCCCCTCCCCCTTCACACCACACCCCCCTGCACTCCAGCATTTTGTGGTATCTTGTAAATCTCCATTTTTGTGCTCAATTACTGGCCTTACGCCTGCTTGTTCTTACAAATTGAAGACTTGCATCATGCACTTAACTGTAGTTTACAAGCAAAAGAACTGGCACAATTTTGGCAGCTTGGTCTGGTTAGAAAACAAGCGTGCAGCCAATTTAAAATTATTCTAATTTTTCTTCTTTAGATGAGGCTAAACATCTCTCCAAATGGAAAGCAAAACTTCCTTTCCACTGTCTGAGGAAAGAACAGAGTGGGACTACTGCTTGCCTTACAAATTTAAAAAATCTAGGTTCAGAGCTTTAAAATCCACACCATATAGAATTACTCTAAATCGAGAGGTCTGCCCAAAACAATAAAATGGGATTGTTACTAAGTGTCATGCTAAACTGGGATTCTGATATCCCAATCTATAATATTTCTTCATGTTCAGAGCACTTCATTAAAAGTACTCTGAAATAGTTTCAGAAGGATAAATACTACATAGAAAGCAACTTTTAAAAAATAATATTGAAAAGTATAGAATGACGTTTGCCACATTCCAAATACACTGGTATTTTTTTCAGAAAGTTATCTTGTATATTTCCGATTGCATATACAACTTGTCTATTTATATGCTGTTGTTGATGATGATATTATTGTTATCTTTATAGATGATGATGATGATGATGATGATGATGATGATGATGATGATGATGATGATGATGATGATTATTATTATTATTATTTACTATTGTATTACATCTAAAAAAATAAAATAAAATTTGGGGGAGTCAAAAGTCTAAATTGCAGCTGCTGTCACGGAGATAAGTTTGACCTGAGATATTTTTGTTTGGAAAAAGCTACTCTTTTTCTGTATGTCTGAAAAGATTTAGTTGAAGCCCATGTATTTTTAGGGATGAAACAAAATGATGTTTTAAATAAGTGCAATTAAATGTGTCCTTTCTGAGGAATTAATAAGAATAACTAAAGAAAATCCAAGCCACTTATCTTCCTACCTAGTTGTACCTGAAAAGAATTTTGAGTGTGATGTTTTCTTGCAAGTATATTTGGAGGAGGCCAGAGAGGGAAAGGAATGGTAGTGAGGGGTGACTGTTGATATCCATAGTGAGACATCTCCCAGTGCCTTTGCTCTTAAATGCAGACACAATGCAGGGATCCTTGTGAAAGCAAAACCAGGGGAGTAACCCTTGTAACCCCTTTCTACACTGCTTCCAGCAGCATGTCATTCAATTCAATATTCCTTGTGCCAGTGAGAATGCCTCTCTCTCTCCCTCTCTCTCCCTCCTTCTTTCCTTCCCTACCAACCCACCCCCCAAAAAAACAC
>JAOXNO010000020.1:50577042-50601581 GCA_028565335.1 Limnodromus scolopaceus | reverse complement strand
TTGTAATGCAAAACTAATCAAGTGAAAACCAGAGATTCCTGATTAGTCATCAGAGTGAGGAAGAATAATTACTTGATTATTATTATTGAATGTATAGGAACTGAGACATAAATCACCACTACTGTGTGGCTTAAGATTAATTTGGTCTCATGCTCTAAACGATAAAAGGTCTGGTAAATAGTACCCAGCATCAAGTCGGAATTATTCTAAAGTGAGAAGTAATAGAATCGCAGAAGCAAACAACCACAGACTCCTACCCAATTTACTGAGCAAGTCTCCTTGGCTTTCTGCACAAGACCTTGCCACAGAGTTTCACTCCAGAATTTGAATTTTCATTTTAATACTGATGTTTCTGCAAAGTAAAAATAAATATGTGAGAAACTGAGCCAACTTAAAGCCCACAAGCACTGACTCACCATCACAAGGAACTTCAGCTCCAGTGGTTGGTGTCTCTTCCTCCCTCCAGCCTTCACCAAAGGCTATTGTTCCCAACACTGCAGGAGCAGCCAACAAGAATATGTGTCTGCTGCTTATTCTCCTCCGCTAAGGTCATCAGCAATTTAGATATGTCAGGCTGAAGTAATGGTATGATGTGCCATCCTCACTCTAGAAGCTGTGGGTCCATGGATATCTGACCCCAGCGCAAAGCTGCTGCTTTTTATTTTCTTATTTAATAGTTATTTTAACCTCAGTCAGTTACTCGATTTGATTAACTTATGGCTTTAGAAGCAGTCTCACAAACTTCACAACTACCAAAACTGGGGGAGAACATGGCAGGGGGAAGAGGCCAGAGGACAGGGAGACAGGAGGTGCTTGCAACAGTTTTGCAAGGAAACATCAGTATCTCCATAGCCAGCAGCAGCGCAGGGGACAGTATTGACTGAGGGGGACAGGAGCTGCTTCTATGACTGCAGCTGAGCTTCCTGCAAGTATAGTTAAATGATGTCTGTCTAGTCAGCATGTGAACCCCATCATTTGTCTCGAGGATGAACTAACTCATCAGTCCATACCAATTTATGTCTCTAGTCAGCTGTTCTGCAGAATAGACTGTTAATCTTCCTAGCCCCATTCACAAGTGCCTTCTTAGGTGTTAAACTGCTCAAAACCACCAGGCTTCTGAGTTCAATGTTTGTTTCTATGTTAAAGTGCCCATCATCAGTACATAAATCTGCACTGAGCTAAAAATATAGATGAAAAAAAGACCACTGAAACAAATTTCATCATTGTATGCTCCGTATAATGAATAAGCAATTCAATTTTTAAGTGTCTGAAGTTCTATCCTGTAATGCTGGGGTGACTTTTAATCTTCTTAAGCAATTTGACTTTACTCCTGAGACCTTGATAATACAGCAAAACTTTTACAGGGTCCTCTGCCAACCCAAATTCCTATAACCTGTGTGTCTGGGAAGTTTGTCTGTCATGTAAATGCTAAGGTGCTCTTATATCGAGATGGCTTTTTGCTGAAGCCTGTTATCTGACCTCCTTAAGAGGGCATACTATATGTATGTGCTTATATATAATTAAAGACAAACACAAACAACTCCTGACTTTGCATATATGTCAAGTACGTATGTTATCCTTTTAAATTGCTGGTCCACACTCTACAAGTGATGAAGATGCCAAGTTCTGTGCAACTACTCATGGGAAAACATCCTGTTTCTGCATAACCTGGGAAGACCTGACTATTAAATTATCCAAAAATGGGCTACAGATGGTCCAAGGGACAAGGAGGATTTTATACCTTACAAGAAAACCTTTGCCAGACTAAGCCATTATAGTGTAAATTCCTTTTACTAGTGTCTGAATCTTTTGGATAGAATAGTGCTTCCTCCACATTCATTGTCAGGAAACAAGGTGTTATGCTGTGTGGCAGTACCACAAAAGTTATCCAAAATGTGCACTTTAAGATACAGAAGCTAGATTACAAGCCTTCCTAACTCACAGTGCTGCCAAAAACTTTGGTTTATCTGTGCAAGGAATGAGTGCAGTGTTACCACTAACACTTATACCTGGCTCCATAAGGTAACTCTCTGCTGTCCTGGACAAAGCCTTTATCTGATCAGCAGTTGAATCCAATCTGTGAGTGCTGGGTCAGCAGGTAATTGGAAATTTGTGACTGGTTTGATGATCCAGGAAAACTAACGTGATGTCTCACAGGTTTGTATTTGTAAGACAGAGGTATGTTGAGGTCAGTAAGCCAAAGGACTCAGAGAAGCATCCCCAAATTGCTTCAAGTCCTGTGTCAGCACAGCACTGTTACTATTCAGTATTTTGAGATTTATTGCCAACAGGAAACTTCTAAAGCAAAGACCCCCGGGGCTTGTGATTGTACAATTCTAAACAGCATAACAATACTTTTTGTAGCTTTTATCACTCTTTTGCCTGGAGTTAGCGAACTGCAGTTTTGGGAGGTTTGCTTCCTCAGAATGATTTAGGACAGGGCATTTGAGTTACGGAGCTGCTCAGAAACAATGAAGAGAGTTATCTATAACAAAAAAAAAGAACGAAAAGGAAAGGGCTTTGCTTGGGCAGACATCTCATTCTGTTGCTTTCCTCCTGCTGCTGCTACTGTTATCCCATGCAAACCAACAGGTTCCTTCTGCACAGTGATTTGCAGCTCCCATAGCTGTTGCAGCGCATAATTCATTGTTTCTGGCACATCTTCTCCAGCTGTTCCTTGGCAAGAGCCTAACTCTGGTGGTGCTGGCGGTTCAGTCTTTAGTGAAATGGATGAAGCGGGTATGCTCTTGGAAAGGCATATGTAATGATAGTCCAAGCAGTCCTTTGGTGGTAGCTTTAGGCAAAAAAGACAGTCAGTGTATGTATACACAGTCCACATTTTGTGCTCTTGCCACTCCACAGAACACAATAATGTTTCCAAATTTTTGTCTCTCTTCCATTAAAGAAAAATATTTTAATAGCTTTTATAAGCTTCTAGGATGTTCTTTTTCAAAACTTCAAAATATATATAAAGTCTTTTTATTTAAATTTATCTTCCTTATTCTGTGGGGGTTATTAACTTTGATTGTCTTTAACACCATTAGGCAGATACCATAAATTGTTTGGGGATTAAACACATTCATATTGAGAAGCAAAGTTCTCTTCTTTGCTATCGAGCTTCCTGCCTGATGCAAGGAGAAATTCTTCAGTCTTCATGCTAAATCAAGTGCAAAGGAGGGGAAAAACTCCTGTGGTGTATGCAAAGGCAAACGGATACTTTAAGTCAGATGCCTTACCCAATTTTCTCTCTGTAGCGCTTCTGTGCTTCAGAGCAGTAACTACATGGGAAAATGTTTCCAGTGCATGTTCCATGCTATGACATACCTTATTTTTCAGTAACTGAAGGTGGAAGACTATGCAATTCTTGCTACTTGCAAAGCTTGCTATGGAGCTTTCGGCTGTTCTGGAGCAAGCCTGTTTCCTGTCCCCTCCTTAAAATTTCTTTAAATCAACAGTTTCTGCTATTTCTTAGATGTTGTGTCATATTTGGTTAGCAAAAGGGAAAACAGATTTAATTCTGTTGAATTAGGTTTTTCTCTCATAGGTTCTGTGTACAGAGAAAAAAAGGGATCTGCTGCCTTCATTGTCAGAAATCTCTGTTCAGGGATAGTAAAAAAATTTACTGTTAAAAATAATCTCAGTTTTTGGAAGGCAGTATACGCTTGCTGACAAGAGTGAGTTGTGTTGGGGTAAAACATATTTAATATTCCCATTTTTATCTTTCATGCTGAAAATAAATGGTCAATTTTTAACAATGCTGCTGGGAATTCACAGTACAAGACAATTTTGGAAGAAAACATCACTGTTCCTTCACCTGTTGTCCATGAGTTTAACGCAGAATGTTGCTATCTTTGTCCATCAAGACAGGTAACTCTGTTATTGCTTGGGTTTTCTGACCCATATCCTTTTAATTAGTTGCCACATAGGAACCAGACACCCAGACAGCTGATCCCCAGGAATTCTGTCTTTACCAAATGCCACAGGGTTGTTTCTTGCCAATAAAGCAGCAAATCTAGTAACTTAATGTATCTCAAGACTTACAGCAGCTTTCTTGATGTTGCTAAAATGCAAATTTTTCAATAGTTTCTGAGTTACAGATAATAAAATTAGAGAAAGAGGGTTTTTTTTTAAGCTGCCTTTTTGTTGTTGTTGTTTTTCTCTTTAGGGATTTGAAAGAAAACTGGCATATTGAATATGCAACACTTTGTGAATGACCTGATACATTGCTTTGGAATGAAGTGTTATGGCCCTCATGACCTCTTCTGCCCCACTTTTTGCTAAAAATTTCCCTGACAAATTTGATATGTGTGTATTTCCACATGCATTTGTGTATAGTCAGGCATATATTTGAACTTGGGGAAAGGCTTGTGTTTCAGCAACCTACTCCATGTACTTTCATCAAGCATTTTTTACATGCAGGGAAACTATGTCTTTTCATACATGGGAGTAATTAAATAATTGTTTGCAGTAGCATAGTTTTGTCGACTGAGAGGTTCGGTGTTAGACAGGCTTGCTCCAGTCAGTGACAAACTTGCCAGTCAACAGAACAGATGACTTAAGGTACAAAATAAATAAAACCTTTCTTAAGTGAATGTTCTTCTGCCTTTCTGTACATATTCTCCATTAAATGAATAAAATCTATATATGACTGTTTGTCGAGCCTTTCTTCAGCATTAGGATTTGATTCATAAAATCCCAGAGTTACTCTCTACTAGTCTCTGTGTAGCAGAAAATCCTTACTGGTACCATTTCTGTATGGATGGCCTTACTCTGAGCTAAGCAAAATTCATCTTTTCTTTTAGCAAAGGGGTCTCAGAAGGACAGAATTACTTTTGGTGCCTGTGACCAAGAGGAAGGTAATGCACTGGATCTTCTTTACGTAGTAAGGGGACGGGGAAGAGGAAGATAAAGTAGATTTGGGATGCTTGCTATGAAGATTTCCTAACGCCATTGTGTAGCAATATAAGGAATGAAAACATAAGGAAATTCTGTCTGGAATGAATGCATGATGCATTGTTTCTGCTCTAGGTCTCTACCAGATATAAGCAGATACATCTCTGAAGAAGGCAGGCTATTTTAATATGAGAAAACACCTTGGAATGGAGATTCTGTCATCCAATTCCTACCTTTGTAGAAGCTTTCTTCTAAGAAATATGTAGTCATTGGAAAAGTTCCCCAAGAGCTATTTCTAGGAGAAATGGCAGAGTAACCATTGTGGTTTTCCTTTTAAGTAGCTTTTTAAATATGTCAGATACCACTTACAATGTACTAAGTTCTCTGGCTTGCATTTACATCACTACTGTGAGTTTGTTTATGGAAAAAGGAAGAACTTGATTAATGCCAATTTAAAGCTTGGACTGGCACACCTCTCACCTAAAGAAAAGCTTACAGTGATATAAAACTTATTTATCCAGCAGTTCCTGTTCAGTGTGGAACTGTAACTGTCAGTTACAGTCTGTGACAGAATAGAAAGGGATGATAAAGCCTGTAGATGTGACACGTTTTAAGGACTTATGAAAGGAAATTGCAAACTCTTTCTGCAGAAATACTTCTCAGTTTGGCCTGTTGCCTCCTACAGAGGAGATTTCACCACAACCTGAAGGCACTCAAGGTATTTTTGAGGGAAAAAAGGGATTTTTTGTATTTTTGGTCTGGCATCTGAAAGTATCATTTTACCTCTTGCTTTCTTGGTTGAGTTTTCCCTGGACTACTAGTCATTACAGTGACTAGTCTAATTATGCATTGTGCCTCATTTATTTGTTCTTAGAAGATATGCTGCTAGAACACCTCATCCCTAATAAAACTCTTACCTAAAGAATCAAACACAAAAAGAAAATAAGGGAAAAGAGTTGACTTAGAAGTTTGTTTTGCAACAGGCACATTCCCATCACTACTGCCTGCAGAAGAGGTCTGCAGTGTTTGAGGAAAACACTGTATTCTGTAAAATTGATTGAAGTGCAAAAGTGGTATCTACAATGCTATTGTCTTATCAGTCTCTGTGCTCTGTCACGGACTTGGAAGATATTAACACTAAAACTTCATCTTCCTTGCATCTTTCCTCAAATTCCTCACTTCTCGAACACTGAAGAAAGACTCGTAGATTTAGTATGGGTGAGCAAGGCACACATGAATTTCCATCCCTGATATCATCCACTTCCTGAGATCTCCCACTCTGAAGAAGCTTCCCTACAGCAGATGGGAGTCAAGAGAAGATTATGCAAATGAAGTAATGAGCTATGGAAGTAACTCTAACATCTGAGGTCAGGACGTGTTCCACCAGATATCAAAGTGTACTAGTAGCTAAAATATTTCTCTTCCATACCTCTGCAGAGCAGTTTTTGCCTAATAACTCATTTCTATCATGAAAAACCTGCATTATAAGAGCAACAGTCATGGGACATTTTTTCTAGAAAAATTTAATATCGAACCCTAGAGGATACAGTTGCTGATAGCTATGGTGTGAATCTGTGTATACAGGGGTAATCACACTTATGGGACAGCTTACCAGTAATTGTAGTGCCAGATGTGTTGTCCACACGATCATTCATTGTTCCTCCCCTCCGTTTTTTTGGGGTTTTTTGCTGTGTCAAAGGTTGAGAAAATAGAGTATATGCTTTGCACTATCCTTTTGTGCTCAGGCAAAGAGGAACAGAAAGAAGGGCATACACATCACAGGATGCTGCAACAACAGAAGGCTAAAATAGTGGCAAAGATAGGAAAAGGAAAATCATCATGAGCAGTGCATGGAGAAGAAAAAAGTAAGGGGACTATCAGGGCAGTGAGGCAAGGTATAAAGGCGGTAAAGTGGCAGCAGCAGCAGCCAAGCCAAAGTTTTGGTCATGGGATCAAACATATGGCAGCAGCATCACACAGGGTCTTGAACAGGAAGGAGAGGAAACAGCCTTTTAACACTGCTGACCCAAGCTCAGAGCTGCCCTTTAAACCTCAGCAGAGCCTTAAAGATGCTCCTGTTCTGATGCATTCATTCAAGCCTCTTCAGTCACATTTTGTGCAATTCAGCTTGAGAGGAAGATTGGACTGTTTTTATCAGTGTAGGAGGAGTGTAAGAGCAAGTAGGAGTTTCACAGAGAAACCAATTGCTGCACAGATACCCTGAAGTTTGCCTTGCCACATATTGGTGCAAGAAAACAAGATTTATTGGTAGATTAAATGCATGTGTGACAATTTTTGTGCCCTATGTCTGCTGTGTGCATTGCTGAACTTCTTATTTTATGGTGCGCTATCTTTGTTTTCTTTTTACTGCAGGGAGCAGAGACTGATAGAGCAATTTTACCCAGTGGTGGCATTGCCACCATTTTCAGTGTGCAGGAAATGGCCAAGGCAGCAGAGCTGCATGAAGCTCAGGGCAGCCATTCCCATTGTAGCTGACCAGAGGATCCTAAGTGTAATTGTCTTCAATAGGAATCACAATAGTGATTGCCCTGTAAATTGGGCAGGCAGCTTTCACATCTGCTCTCGAACTAATGATGTATCCACAGAGTTGGTTTCTCATCTACAGTGACAATTTGGAGAAGCATGCATGTGAGCTTTGCTATTGTACAAAGTGTGCATTGCCAGGGCTGTGGGACAGGGAAGTTTCTTTTCCTCGTGTAGGGAACTATTACATGTGGTGCTAGAAATCAGCTTGTCCTGTGGAGGAGGACTGTAAGACAAAGCAAGTTCAGGGGACCAGAATGGGAAAGGCTCATTCACTCTGTCATCCCTCAGTGGAGAGGGACTGGAAACTTCCCAAGGGAAATAGCGCTGTTAGAGTAGTGTGAGGCTCTTGGGGTTACAACAGATGTGATGTGCTCCATGTGGTGTCCACTCCTCAAGCTTTGGACTGTTCATGCCATGCTGGTACTGTGCGTCCTACACTGCTAGGGTCAACTTTGGGGCAAGTAAGTTGGAGAGGGATGTAAGAAAAGGCACTGCAGGAAGACCTGAACTAAGGTTGGAAGCTAGTCCAGCTATCTAATATCATCGCATGTAACCTGCCTCACAAGCAGTTTAGAGCCAACGAACATTTTGAAAACCAGTACCAGGCTGGAGCATGACCTGAGAACCAGACATGCTTATGCATGTACTGTTTTGTCCTGTGTACACTCTCTTTGAACAGCTTATTTCAAAAACAATATATTTCCTACCTAGTCCAGAAGAACCTCTTCTTCCACCTAGCCAGAATAAAGGTTGTTACATACAACATCTCTTTGAATTATTGTATAGGGAAGTAACAGAGATGGAAGATGCCCAAAAGTAACAATGGTTTTCAACAGTGCTTGCCGGGTTAGCTGCATGTCAGGTGTAAGAAGAGGCAAGAGAAGGAGATACAGAATTTAGCCAGACTTGTTGATGAAAAAGAATTGTATCATAATCTGAGTTATGCATTTTATTCTCCCTCTCCTACATTTTTTGCTAACTAGGGCTTATTTCTGAGTGCAAAACACAGCAGAAAACATGTAGCTTTTTTTGGTTGTTGTTATGTGTTTGTTAGAACCTGCTACTGACTTGCTCTAGGGGAGAGAGAAAAAAAGCACAGTTTCTAGTTGTTTCTTTGGTTTGGTTTTCAGAGATTTGGGACAGTCTTAAGGGACATGCAGAAGAGCTTTTGTGTTTCTGAAGTGGTAATTAACTTAGAGCAGTAAAATGCTTCTCAGTGTGTGTGGTGGGAAATGGGTTCTGGCTGGAACTGGTGCTAAAATGCCCAGGAGCAAGGCTCACGGCTAGAAGTGAGGAGATGTAGTGCAAAAGGAGGTGGGGTTGCCAGCAGAAAATCAGGTGCACTGACAATTAGGATTTTCAGTTTCAGCTGAAGCAACAGTAGAGTAGACAGTAATCCAGCACACACGGCACCGTGTCAAACAGCAACTCTGTTTAAGTTTTAGAGAAGGCATTTGTTTTCTGCTTGCCTTTTTTGCCTCTTCTGTGAGCTGAAGGCTCCAAGAGCATTGTCACAGAGCTAGTCACAGTGGGTTGCAAAAATCTGACTGCTTCGCTGAAAGGAGCAACTCAGAGGAAGAGGGGCTCACAGTGCAGATGGGAGCTCAGGGGGAGTCCCAGGTAAACTTGGCTCAACCAAGCCAATCATTTTAAGCTGATTTGCAGTAGAGAGAATTTTAACGAGTGTTCAAGATTTAGTGGATAAGCAATGTCTCACTAGGTTTTTTTCTTCACATATGTGATTTTTCAGGACTTTAGACCTTTTAAAGACTGACAGCCAAATGATCAGTGAGAAGTGGGGTGGTTGCCCTAAGTTTGACATCTGAGATAACCTTCACTGAAGCTGCAGAGTGTTCTGCAATGGCAAGAAAGCAAAGTCAAGGGGGAGAAAAAACATACAGAGTTTTGTGAGGTTTTTTTGATCTAGATTCATATGTTTCTATTTTTCTCTTAGGAAAAAGCTTTGCACCACATCAGTGTGCTTCTCACTAGTTCATGTCACCTTCACCTGAAGACACATGTAGAGGACCAAGGGCAGCAGCACACCACGAAGACTTACATGGCGACTGACACCACCACGCACAGTATGCTGGGAGACCTCCAAACCCTTGTACACAGCTTTGCTAGGTGAAGTCACCAGCGTACTTTCAGAGGCAGGTCAGCTGTCAACCAGTATGAAGGAGGGTACCAGACACATTCTGTGCAGTGTCTTGAAGAAAATAAGGCTTAACACTCACCCATCCACTTTGTGTGAAAGAGGATAATGTCTGCCCACCACATTTCTCGAAAAACCTCTCAGGCAAAAGGGAGAGATTAATAACAGTGATATACTGGTCTACTAGCTTTTTGTGGCAATGTTTTGATAGCAGAAGGACTGCAGGGATGGGCTTCTGTGAGAAGATACCAGAAGCTGCACCCATGTCAGACAGATCCAGCTCCAGGTGGCTCTGAGATGGACCAGCTGCTGGCCAAAGCTGAGTTCATCAGCAAAGGTGGTAGTGCCTCTGAGATACCATATTTAAGAAAGGCTAAAAAAAAAACCCCGCTATACAACAACAGAATGAGAATATGTGAGAGAAACACCTCTGCAGACACCAAGCTCAGTGAGGAAGGAGGGGGAGGAGGTAGTCCAGGCGCTGGAACAGAGATTCCCCTGCAGCTCATGGTGAACACCATGGTGCCACAGGATGTCGCCCTGCAGCCCATGGAGGTCCACAGTGGAGCAGTTATCTACACTGCAGCTTTTAGGGCATCCCATGCCCAAGCAGGTGGACATGCCCTGAAAGAGGCTGTGACCCCATGGAGGGCCCATGCAGAAGTAGGGTCCTGGCAGGACCTGTGACACTGTGGGAAACCCATGCTAAAGCAGACTATTCCTGAAGGACTGCACCCTGTGGAAAGGACACATGCTGGAGCAGCTCTTGAAGAACTGCTGCCCATGGGAAGGAGAACATTGGAGAATTTTGTGGAGGACTGTCTCCCATGGGTGGGACC
This sequence comes from Limnodromus scolopaceus, assembly GCA_028565335.1. Classification (NCBI taxonomy): domain Eukaryota; kingdom Metazoa; phylum Chordata; class Aves; order Charadriiformes; family Scolopacidae; genus Limnodromus; species Limnodromus scolopaceus. The sequence continues at coordinate 50,591,147 of JAOXNO010000020.1, read as the reverse complement.
CAACGCAGGGAAAGAGAGCAAGTAGGAAGGAGTGGCAGAGACATGTGATGGACTGACCGCAACTCCCATTCCTCTTCCCCCTGTGCCACTGGAGGAGAGGAGGTAGAGAAATTGCTAGTGAAGCTGAGCCTGGGAAGAAGAGGGGGTGGGGGAAGGTGTTTTTACATTTGTTCTTATTCTCATTATCCTACTTCGTTTAATTAGCAATAAATTAAATTGATTTCCCCAAGCTGAGTCTGTTTGCCCATGACAGTAATTGTCGAGTGATGTCCCTGTCCTTATTTCATCCCATAAGCTTTTCATAGTATTTTTTCCCCCTGTCGTGTTGGGAGGTGGAGTGACAGGGCATCATGGTGGGCACCTGGCAGCCAGCCAAGGTTAACCCACCATGACTTGCAAACTGACACAGGGGTCAAGTACAGCCGGAGTGGAGCAGGACTACAAAGCCGGTTTCCAGCATAATGAATCCTTAGACTATATGGCAAGACAAGAGCCAAGTTGCTGAGGAAATAAGAGTTGCCAAAGGCTTCTGAAATAAGCTAAATCTTTCAGTTCATCAGCAGGGCATCACTGAATCGTTTAACTTTGTCACTTCTGCATCAAAACCCAGCCCTTTGCCCCCTCTGAAGGAGGCTGTGCTGCAGAGTTCAAAGCCAGTTATCAATTTTCCATGAGCTAAAAGCAGCTCACATAACTTAGCCTACCATCTTCCTTGAGTCCTGGTGCTGACAGTCATCTGCCAGCTGAGACTGCACACTGCCATGTTTTCATTAGCCCAGAAGGACTAGCCTCAAAAATGTTCCTTCGTTCAGGGACCAGCCATGGTCTTTTCCCATTTTCCTCTATCTAAGCAGGTTTACCTGATCAAAGAAAGCTAGTGGAGCCTGGGGGTGCATAAGTTGCTGAATTTTCCTTTTCTCACTCCCAAGAACTGCTGCCAAAGCCTGCTTGTATTTGTGGGCTTTTATATTGAGTCCTGTGCTCAGCCTCAGAGCAGCTGGGCAGCCACACTGTGGCTCTGGCTTTTCAGAGAACCACTGATCACTGATCAGAGCACACACCTTTTTGTTCACATTCACCTCCAGGCAGGCTGGAATTTTTCTGTTGCTTCCCGTAACCCATGAATGCAAACATCAAACCCACTTGCTGATTAAAGAACCACAATCAATCAAAATCAATATTCACTTTGATTTAACCACAGAAGCAAAATGACAAGACCTGAAGCATTTAGCTCTAATGAGGATATGGTGCCATGTTCACAATAGCATTCCTCCATTAATCACCCTGTCTGTAAAGAAAATTGATGGCATGTTTTTGACACCTCTGTTCCCAGAGATAAGGGCTAAAGAGTGTATTATGTCAGAGTGATGATGTGTGTCATTGGGGCCGACTAAAGGGGCGCCTTAGTGCTGTGAACAATCTCTGACGATCACACGCAGGCACACTCAGACAAAGATACTTGCTGAAACCAAGCAAGGTTGCACACATCTCTGCCTCTTCTACAGAGCTGGTCACTGTATCTGAGCAAAGTGCCAATGAGTAGTCTTGTGGACAGAGCTCTCAGTTACAGCAGGCACAACTGTGAGAGCTCCTCTTCTGCTCTCCGCCCCACTTTCCTTGGAGGTGTTGCTTATAGGAACCAGAAGGAAAAGAATTATCCCATCTATCTGTGCAAGCTCCTTAGTCTTTGCTCTTGTGGTTTAGTGTTTCTTCCATCATGCCAAGATGTTGGTAACAGGAGTCTCTCTGCAGCAGCTTGGCAGAGAACAGATCTCATTCCTATATCCCATCAAATGAACATTTGTGATAGAAGTGACTAACAGCTGTATCCGAAGATGTGTTAGAAGTGAAAGGTTATCTCTTTGTTCACTCAGGTAGCCCTAAGTGTTCTTATTGACATAAATTAGCAAACTAAAAGTTGCAGTGCACTCTGATGAGACAAGTTGTTCTACCCTGGCTTAGTTCCTGCGGTCTTTGGTCAAATAAATTATTTCATTAAAACAAATGAGACTTTTTTACAGGAGTGCTATGACCCTTTTTACTTTTCTCACAAGATCTATGTTTTCCTACCTTGAAGTGGTAGAGAACTCTTTTGTTACCCAGCTGCTTCTGAAGTCATCTTATCTTTCTGGGTACAAAACATGGGCAAGGGACAGAGCATTTAGTTTATGAAAAAAATATCAGCTGCTTTATATAATTATTAGTGAAAAATAAATTAGTTTTTCTTTTTCGAAGTGTCTATCCTGTGTGCACCCCACTAGAAAGCTGTGAAGTGACCTTTCTATAAGTATGTCTGACTGAAGTGAGGTCTGGGGTCCCAGTCATTTGATGCAATGTTAGCTCCGTACCAAATATCCAAACACTGCTAATGCTGCTTCAAGCACATTCTAGGGGATGTTTAGGGGCAATTTTCCTATGTTTATTATTTCAAGCCTCACTTAAATTCATTAGCTCCTGCTGCATATTCCTGATAATTCATGCAAATGTGGCTATGATGCCGTTTGTGAAGGGAGGATTAAGACTGACCTCAGATGGGAAACTAACAACATCAGTAGCCCACAAAGTCTAGGAAATAGGATGCAGGAGGCCAAAACCTTAAGTAGTGCACAGTGAAGAAATACAAATACAGATGATAGTGTACTAGAAATTTGGGGAAATGGCTGCGCAGAGGAAAAAGCAAGGCAATGGAATCCTGAACCATGCAAGTGTATCTGTAGTTTTGTAAAATCCTTTAAAAGTTTTGCAGCCCTCTGATTCTGGATCCTCTTGGCCTGATTAGAAGGGGCCATTTTCGTTTGCTGGTTCATTTATGGTCAGAGTATTGGACTGTAGGGTTCTCAATTGGGAAATCCATTGTGCTGTAAAACGGGTTTATATCATGGGACAATGAGCTATCTAAAGCAATTGACCACGCAGGGAGGTCAGTGCCTACTTTCCCACTGAGGAAAGCTATCCAAATGAGTAGCTGCACATACTTGATCACAGTTTTCCAAGCAGCGACAGCACTGATTATTGTATTGATAATAGCAGCTCCAGTTGTCCTTACATTAGCTGACTGGGATGGCATAACTCTGCTATACAGGGGCAGGGAGGAGGAGGACCTGACTTTTCTTTGTGCACAGGTGGCCAAGTCCCCTTAGAAAATCAGATTTGAGAAAGATTTTTCTTAACTCAGTGCAATACTATGTGAATTTGTGCTTAGAATTGTAGCAATGCTGCCCAGGAATGTAATGCAGACAACTCACTTAGTTTGGGGTGAGGCTGGGGCCATCTCAGCTGCCCTGCTCCAGGGCTCCTGCAGTTGCAGGTGTTTGGGTGAGTCCCCCCATGGCAGACCCCGCTGGCCCACGCCAAAGCTGAGCTGGGGGCACTGCATTGGCAGCAGGCTTAACCTGCTGGTGACTGCAAGCCAAATGCACCCTCGTGCCAAATGGCTTTAGCACTTTGAACTGGGACAAATTGTCCTATCAGTGCTGCCCTGGCCTCTGCATTGCTGCCAGACGGATAATTGAAGCGTTGCTGTGCAGGAGGCAGGTGGATGTCTCACACAGCAGCTGAGAAGTGCCTCGTGCCCCAGAAAACATTAGGAACTCATTCTTGGAGAAGAATGTCTCATTACAGTATGTATGTAGGGGATAGCATGGGCCACTGCATCTGCGTAGGTCAGAACAATTTAATTTTGCTTTAAGTGTTTGGGAATGCAAGGTTATTTTAAAAGGCTGAAATCCTATTTAAAATTGTGTTAGTAAGCAGTCATGTTGATGTAACTTTGCAGCTCTAGCTGCATTAGCCACAGTATTTCCTTCTGTCATGTATTTCCAGTGCTCCGTTTGCGATTCAGAGAATGCTTAGGAAGAGCATTCAGAGAATCCAGGAAGCTTTTAACCAAAGCATGCCATGGCAATTTATTTCCCATCCGAGGACTGGGCTGGGTGCATCTTGGCAGTACCTGAGGAAAACAGCATCCATACAATTGCATATAGATGTAAACACACAGAAGTAGGTGGTTCTAGTCAATCAAAAGAAATACTGAGACTTGGGCCTGTAGCAGCAGTATCATCCAGATGTTGTCCAGCTTCAGTAAGTGGGTTTGGAAATAAGACTTCTGAATGTTTTTTTAAGAGATGTGGAGCTGCATGGGCATCCGTAGCCCATATATGTTCACATTAAGAAAAATAGTTTGCATTTAATACAGACTTTGAAAATTGTCAAATAGTCTCATTTCCCAGCTGTGTTCACCATGCATCCTTGTTACCCTGGGCTGCTTCTACTCCGCCTGTTATAATGGCTCCTGGTTATGCCAGCTGGAAACCAAGCACCTGCTGCAACTTACAGAAGAGTAATTGGCTTGGAACCTACTACCTAAAACAGTGAAAAATGGACAAGCCTTGCTGCACTGGGCTCTGGTTTCGTGACTGTCACCAGAGCACCATGGGGAATTGGCCTGGGTACACTGCTTAGACACCTATCAAAGTTTACTTTGCCCTAACTTACCCTCCTTTCTTTTCACTCAACCACTGTTACTATCTACCCTCCCGACAGCTTCCCGGCCTTCCAAACCCAGAGTGCTGCTCACTGAAATGTGATTGTTGATTCCCTATTTCCATCTTCTGAAATGTTTTTCTCCTTCATGAATGTGAATTGAAATGCTGCACAACAACCCCACATCCATGCATTATCTCTGCTGCTTAATCCATACACGAGATGATTTTTACTGCTCCAGTAGGTGAAATTGTGACAAGCGGAAAAAGTTGTGGAATGCCAAAATGTACATTAGCATTAACCACCTGGAAAGTGTACTATTCTCCAAGGATTATGATTCTTTGCATGTTTTATTGCTAGTGTAAAGATGATTCCCAAAGGAAAAATCTTTCAGAATAGCCGTTTCCCATGTGTTGCCACATTTCATGAAATCTGAGGACTTCAAAAATCAATTCCAAGTAATACTTATCTTCCTCCTAGAGGCAAAATTTTAAGAACTAGCCTTGCATAACAGCTGACCTCACACATTTGGTAAGGGACCGTGGTGAGTGACAGCAGGTGGAAAAGAAAAACCCCAGTTCCTGTGAGGTGCATGAGGGCTCCTCACACCTTTGCTGTATCAACAGGAGTCATTAAACTGAGCTTCCCATCAGGAAATTCACAAATGCAAAATATGCTTATATTGCCTAGCAGGTATTTCAAATCAATTAAGGCCGATGTAATGGTGAGAGATTTAAAAAAACAAACCAAAAGCCAACAGCCCCGTTGTGGCACTGAAGGCACAGCACGGGTGAAACAAAGCACACTCCTGAAAAACAAGTGCCTGTAACTCTGACATTACATCACTGACTGACACTGTAACATCTGACTCATTACATCCCATTCTGGGGAAACTTGATCACTGCTTAGCAATTCCCTCACTCAGTACCTCTTAGCTTCCCATTTTGTGTGCCATCAGTCTCAGGCAGGTGAACTTCTTTGGAAACCCCTGTGCTGATTACAATTTTTACATCTTCGTACTGTTAGTAGAATAGTTTTACAAGGAAGTCATAGCCTGTGGCTGTAACCAGCATGTTTTTATAGACTTAATACAAAAGAAGCCTCAAACTCTCATGCCAAATACTGACCCTGTGTCTTTTACGTTGAAAGTGTTTTATATTCTGATGTGTTTGTGCTCATGGAATTGCATTATACCACTAAATCTGCAGTTTAGTGCAGATTTTATCATTCTATCACGTTAACAACTGTTTTTAAGGAATAAGAAAATGTAAAAGACTAAATAGTAGATCATATATTACTATGCATAATTGTGCAGTCTTCTGTGATTAGCTGTGATCATAGAGAAAGGGATATGGGAACACAGTTGAAATTCAAATAAATGCAGTATTCCCAAACTGCAAAATCCAGGATCACAATCAGCATGAAATCCTCACCAAAAGCTTCTGATCTGTGGGAATGTGTACTACCCAGGCCTCTTCCATTACACTGTGTTCACAAATATAAAAACCTAATAAATTTTGTTTGGTAAACCCTACGCTGCTTCCTACTAGTTTCACAAGGGGATACAGTATAGGGGTTTTTTTTTATTTTCTTAAGGCATACAAAGAGAGGAAATACAGTCAATTCAGGAAATCTTTTCAGCTGCACACATAGAGATCTTCATAGAATATGGAGATCAGGAAATACAATAAAATGCTGAAGATCTATAGAATCCTTGTGAAGTTCAAAAATCACTTTCCATTCTCTAGAAAGGGATTTTGTGGATCTGAAGGGTGAGGTTTTATTGGTATATCAAATCATGGCAGAGTACAGTGCTACTTGGGACCAAGACTATGTTCAGAAACTTGGTTTCTAATGCAGCACCGTCTTAAAAAAAGCACAAAAGGGATGAATTGACTCATATAACTGCTTTAGGCAGCTAAACAGACTAAAGACTAAGTGTTAACAGGCTGGCTTCTTCTTTCAGAGATCAAACCCCTTTATTTTTATAGATGGTTATATTAAAACATCTGCTCTTCCGGACACATCTTTGTAGACAGCACTAAGCTTCTATAATTTCAATAATTAAAGAACCCTCTAGTTGATTGATATCTCATGACTTTGTCATGATATTCCTTTCCCTTTAGAACTACCTTTTTTCCTCAACTACCAATTTCAAGAACTTGCCATGAGCTGAAGAATTAATTATCAGTCTTTAAAACAATTTAGTGTGAAGTTTAAACTAGTAAATCAGTGATTAAGGAATTAACTTTCAAAGTGTCAAATATAAAAATTAATTGAGCCAAATAGAAAGTAGACAATATAGTGCCTTGCAGGTCTATGTAATGCAGATGTGTAAATTATGAAGCTTAGTTGTATAATTAAGTCTTCTACTGACCACTACAGTAATCTGCATAACAATCAAGAAAATGACACACATACCAGCTGCAGTCAAAAGGAAATAAATCCTGTATATAAAGGTTTCCAATGTATGTTTTAAGAAACCTTCCCATGAAGATCCCTGCAGAAGCCCCTGGAATACACTTTAAGTCAATGCAACGAAAGTGCCAATAAAATTACGGTTTAATCCATTTCACAACAAAAGGGTCAAATGGTATGAAAAAACCTGAAGCCTGCAAATTACTTATTGACACTAATAGGTTACTCTTCAGAGAATTTTCGCCACAAACGTCCATAGGCTGCAAGTATTTTCTAATGAAAATGTAACTTATGAAAAAGAAAAAGTGTAGGCCACCAACTGAAAGAAAACATTTATTGAATCAAAGTCAATACTTTCCTTTTAATATCTACAAGCCAACACTGAACTGACTTTATTCAAGAATGAACACAATGTACAAAAAAAGTATGTTTGTTATAAAAATATGTCAATTTTTTTCCTGGCTATTGAGCTGAAAACATTTTGACAAGTGCAAGATAGGTTTGGCAAGCAAATTTAAGCCCCTATTACCAATGACAAAGTTCAAATAATTTTATAATCATAGTATATTTAGGACTCATTGATAAAGTGGCATTGAAAATGTCGACCCCTAGGAAAACACATATCACTGCACTGCCATGTGGTTCTGCACCCAGCTTAACCCCTTGATCTTCTTTTGTCATGAATCAGTACCTTTATCAGTGAAGACTATCCAACCTAATTCAAACTATTCAACCAGGTAATTGACACCTACCACTGGAATACAATCTAGGGAAGGTTAACTACCTCCATGGCCCTGCCTTTTGTGTGTTGTTTGCGAACTGAGAGAGAAGAGTAGGTAGGTTCATATGCCTTTAAATCAACCTGACAGCTGTTGCAATGTGAAATCTGGCAAAGGATGGAAAAACAATAATTTATGACAGCAATCTGTAGTTATGAAGACATGCGTGTTTATATATAAAAATGGGTCTGACTAGGCTCAGTTATTGTTTGGATGTTTTTGGGTTTTTTTCAGATAAAAATTTAACTCAACCAGGACTCTAATCATTGACTTCTCTCAAACCACCACCAAGGAGGAAAAAAGGGACCATTTACAGAGATAATCTGAAAACAGTGCAATATTAAAATACAATTTCACAACATGTGAAAGAAACATGCTTTGGAACCTGAGCAAAAGGCATTTACTGACTTAGTAAAAAGTCACCCTGTATGTTGTTTTCATTGGCATCTGTTCTGCCAGATTAGTATGTTGCTCTTAGCAACTTCCATGGCCCCTAAATATTTAGTACTCAGAATCTGCCAACTACTTAGAGAGGTCCACTAAACTTTTCAGCTAATATTTCAGGCAGTCTGACATGCTGCTACTGGAAATGACCATACAGCCTAAAATTAAGAAAAATTACAGAAAGAAAAAGCAGCAGCCAAACATGATGCTTTTCTTTTTTAAATAGACTAACGCGCTTCCACAACACTTAGATACGGTACTACACTGGTTTACAGTCTCAAGGTCAGCTCTTTTAAAATAAATATACTGAACATTTACAACAAATGCCTCATGAATGCAAGCTCTCTCTTTATTATTTCAAGACCAGTTGGATAAAAACTAAAATAAAGACATAACTCTGAAGCAGCTAAGTTACAAGTCCTTTTTCAGAAACAGGCATGACTTGGTGCCACAGCAAAATTTTTCACCAGTCTGCAGGAAGCTTTTTTTTTCTTCTAGCACCAAGCAGGCCACCATACACAGCAACCTCACAAAGCATGCGGTTGTCTACTCTGCTGATTTTGTATGAAATAGTAATTTGTGCTTGCAGGTCCCAGACCTTTCAAAAATGGGTATGAACAATAGATGATTGATGACATTATCGAAACTCACTCATTAAATTACTTGAGTAAAGAAAAGATTAAAGACTAAAAAGCAACAGAGTGTTGCGCATTAGTATTTGTGAGGGATGAGGAAAGCTAAGTTTGGTGCTTTAATTTGCCTTAAACAAAAAGCTAAAAACAATCCTATACAGCTCTATGTCCATGATACTGGTAGAGGCCAATGTGTGCATGCCACTGAAAGGCACGGTTGGACCAATCTGATAAATGGCATCATCAGAGCAGAACAGCAACTTTTCACTGGAATAATCACAAAGGGTGAACAATGAGCCATCACTTCTCTTGTCATGAGCACAGAAAGCAGTCACCAAGGCAGAAGAGGGGACACAGGAAAGAAGATACAGGAACTCACATAAACCTGGAAGACAGAAAACACACAATAAGCTGACTTTTGAACATTCTGAACATTCATTTTCCTTCTGTAACATTGCTATTCATTGATTTAACACAATATATATTATACTTAAATGGCTGGAACTGTTGCAAAGATGGTGCCCTAATCATATCACAGAATTCTTCTGAAATTTATTATACAACTAACTTCACTTGTGAAGATTTACCTACAATATCATCTTAGGTATAAAACAGGCTTATGGAAGGACTGATGCAATCAGGAGGACAATCTCTTGTTCACTGCATAAAAAAAAATAACATCCTTACACGGTACTGAAATTTTTACTCAGAATTGCATTTTTAAATTGGGCATCATAAAGACAGAGCTATTTATAGGGAGATAATTATTTATAGGGAGCTAATTCTTCCTACTACTCTTACGGTGCCTAAAAAGCAGAGTGCAGTACTTACTGCAAAGGTTTCCCCAAGGTTATCCTGCCTTTGTATCTACAAGCTGCATCTGAACATTTGCAGACATACCACCTCCATAGCCTCCCTTGGACTGCATTTGGTTCTGAATGGAGCTGACCTGGAGACAGATGGAGGGCAGAGAAAACAAGAAAGGCAGTTAGTGAGCTGTGATGTCTTCTTGTTTCCAATTTTATTCCTTTAGGTTTGGTTTTCAAGTGCTCCTTTACCAGTAAAGCTACATTACTTTAGCATGAGGACAGGTGCAGCATAGGCTTGCTGGAATTTTCACTTCTTCAGGAAGCTCAACAGGAGAGATGGAAGAACTGGTGCTGAGGCTGAAGTTTTCCCTCTCTACCAAAGAAAACTGCTGATTCAGGCTTCTACTGACCCACTTGATTGCTCAAAAAAAATTAATCAAATTTCTTACTGATATCCAACTCTACTCCACCTTACAAGCTATAAATTACCTTGTTATATGGAAAATGTTCTTTGCCAAGTAAGATAAACCAGAGAAGCTGACACTGTTAAGTTAAAAATATAATAGACAACTTAAAAAATATCTGGATACTGTCTGCATTGTATGGCTGACTTCAGATAATTAAAAAAGGACTTTCTAAAGCAAGGAGGAGTTTTTGGTTTGTGGAAGCATATACTGCTTTCCTTAATTGCTACTATTCTTTTAAATGGCAGAACATTTATTGTTTAAACCATATTCAATCTATCAACTTCTCTGAAAATAGCTTATTTTAGCCTGATACAAATAAATACATAAAAATCCCCAACACACACACATAAAGACTGTATGGCTTTCATTGCCTTTATCAACAAAAGGGAAGGGAATCCATAGTTCTTTCCTGTTTGTGTTGCATGAGTCAAAATAATAATGTCCAAGTGTCTGAAGGAAGACAACTCCAACCTTACAGGTTTGGCCTTTTTCTCTATGCACCCCAGAGCATACATAACAAGTACACAATGAGCACAAAATACCATATTCATTGAAGGCTATAGCTTCTGAAATTGAGCTTGCAGCAGAGCTTATGCCTGCAGGACACCACTTGCAGTTATTACACATATGCTCCTTCACAGAGACCTCAAAACATCACTAAAAGCTGTACCAATACAGCACTGGAGAAATATTAGCTTGCGTGATATTTTCCTTGTCTACAAGAACAAAATAAGTATATTAATTTGCACAGCAAAGCAAAACACATGCACAAACACAAAATGAATCATCACAACTCTCTCTCACACAGTGTTTCTCAAATCAATTTGAAAAAAAGAACCTGGTTTCAGATCTTAGTCTTCAACAGTATGGCATACTGCAACGCGGTGCAAAACATCTGATTTTTATGTACTTAAGCAGCACAAAGTAAAACCATTTTCAACCTTGGCGCTTTGCTCAAATAAGCGATACAGCTGCAGCAAAGTGATGTTATATTCACAATTTCCTTCATGGAAAAGTGTTCAGGGCCAATACTCTAGTGGTTCTGACATCACGGACTACAAACTCAGTAAGAAAGTGTGCAGAAGAGCAACCAAGTCACCAGGGTGGTATTTAAGAACTTTCGCGTTTCATCAAGCTGGTCATCTTCTTAAACAAGGATCTTCTGTTGCTCATTGGAACAAAAGGAATTTGAATTTAATATTTTTTTCCTCAGAAAAGAATTAATCTACATATAAATGTGTTCACAAGAACTACTTGAGGATGGCATTAATTTCATCTGAATGAACCCTGTCTTTAATGAAAAAGAGCAAGACCATGTCACCTTCCACCCTGACAACTTGCCTTCACGGCTTTAAAATTTTGGAGAACAGCGAATCAACACAAATTGCAAGGCACTTGCGTAAATTTTTATAAGTACTTCTTCTAAAGGTTAGAATATTTTCTCTGGTACTTGAGATACAGATAGTAGGTAAGGAGGTATCAGTCTGAAATGCAGAGGCTGTTACACCTAAAGTAAAGAGAGTGCAGCAAAGTAAACTTGATTGCATTAACTGTTTGGTGGCTATTTTGCATATGAAAAATTATGTAGGCGACATACAATGTTAAAAACACTGAGCAAAACCAGGTATAGCAATTGTAGGTTTATAAGGTGGTATTCTTTCTGAAGCATTATCCTTCTGAGGCAGTCTTGAGTTACAAGAACAAACACTATGAAATGCAGTTATTCTTTTTTTTCTTTCCTAAAGATGCCATTGCCTTCCTTTGATGATACATAACAGCAAGATTGTTCTCTCTTATATCTAATTTAGATAGGATAAGACTTTGCATGGGGGAGAGGATTGTGACAATTAAAGATCATACAATCTGTTGTGCTGCTTATCTACCTCATTAATTTCCTTCTTTCCTTTTCTTTCCCTCCCTTTTAGAATTAGGAAATAGCATTGATGGTCCTTGAGAAAGAAAACAAGGGAAAACGAAAAGAAGGATGGAATACATTAAATCAAAAACTAAACTGAGGAATATGAAGCAGAAGAAGAAAGTGAGAGATTTCACCATGGAATATGAAGATAAAATAAGAAAGTAAGTGATGAGAATGATAAAGGAACAGTGAACAGAAGGCTCCTACTATTTAAGTGTACCTTTGACAAAGGAGCAAGGAACTCTACAGAGAACGCAAACAAAAAAAGCAAAATATTTCAGTAGTCAGAATCTGTACTCAGAATCACAAGGATACCTAATGAAGAACAGTGCTGATGAAAAAAAGCACAGAGCAGATAGTGGATGAAGAACTAAATTTATATGGGAAAAGCTAATGAAACTGCAGAAGGTCCTCCCAAGATATTCAGAAGTGAGAAGGCACAAGGAGGTTCACAAAGAAGTCTAATATCCATACTGTAAAGGAAATAAAGCAGCAGAAAACCATTTGAAGGTTAACATTGTAATCTTGGAATTTACACTGCGAAGAATGAACAGGAGACTGGCTGCAGTATTATGACAGCAAGTCAACACAAAAGAGGCAGGAAAATAAGCAGTGTGGAAAAAGTAGAGATTTGTGCATCTGAAGAGAGAGAAGAAAAAGGATTATTTTTTGCATACAGATGCTTTCTATCTAGATTCAGAAAAATCACTGTCCACTGATGCAGCACATTATCCAAATGAAAAAAAGTGAGAGAGAGAGATAGCCAGTCATAAGCAGTCAAAATGAAAAAGTTCATGTAGAGAGAAAATAATTATTATTTACTATCTGGAGATGAATTGGGTATTATATAAGGCAAAGGTGAGGGCAAACAGGGGGAAAGTCTGAGGTGAAAGCAATCCCCACAAACCTGACATGAGGCAGGTCAGCTGTGAGAATAAGGAAGGCTCTCACTGGAGGAATAAGAAAGCAAAAAGCTATGCTTTGAAAAAAAACAGAAGCAAGCTGCTCACTTTATTTTAATTTGTAATGGCTTTAAATATTAATGTAATATATTGTATTAAATAAGTAAATAGCTTTAACTTAATGTTATCAAGTTGAAGTTGTCCATTTAACTTGCCTATAGATGTTTTAGTACAAATCACTTCCAACCCATTATGTTTTTTTTGGGAAAAAGTAGTATTTTGTTTCTCATGTCAAATTTTCTACCTTTGCCCTTCCCCAGTATGTACTGAGTTACAAAAGCTTTGGTCTGATCTCAATAAGCTGTAAACTAGTTGAAACTACAAATGACTTCACCTGCCTACATTAAAACTGCCTCCTTCCTTTATAGCTGTCTATTCTGATACCTCTGACAGAACTCTTTCTTCTCCTTTGTCAAGAACTATTATTCATCATTTTCATCTCAAAATATTTCTTTCCTTTAAGGAGAATTATTACAGTCAAGAAGTATTTTCCATCATTATCTACATTCCTATATTGCATAGTATTGGCCTTAAAAACAGATGGACATTTCACATAAATAAGAAGGTGTACAAAAGAAATCTATCCTCATAAGCTGATTTTCTGTATCTATCTTAGCCGCTGTTTTTCAATTTGAGAGAGATAATAATATTTATCTCTCCTATCATCTACAGGAAGCCACAACACCTTCCCTGTGACATCACTGCTTGCTCTGGAAATAATTCAGAGCGCAGAAAAGGACAACAACAAGGACACTCATTTGTGTGTACCATAAACACAAAAAAACCATTTGTGTGTACCATAAACCAAGGTAACTCAGAGTTTCATATGAGCTATTCTTAAAATAACGTACAGTATTTAAGGTAAGAAATCTAGTCAATTATAAGACAATTTTAAAAGTTTTCTCTAAAATAGTCTAGTATATTTTCAAATATATCTCTGGTTTACTTCATACATGCCATCAGAAAGACTTTTTAAAAAGTATTCTACACATAAGAAGTTCCACCTAAACATGAGGAGGAACTTCTTTACTTTGAGGGTGGCAGAACACTGGAATAGGCTGCCCAGGGAGGTGGTGGAGTCTCCTTGTCTGGAGACATTCAAAACCCACCTGGACAAGTTCCTGTGAAACCTGCTCTAGGTGGACCTGCTTTGGCAGGGGGGTTGGACTAGATGATCTCCAGAGGTCCCTTCCA
>JAOXNO010000020.1:50541824-50571476 GCA_028565335.1 Limnodromus scolopaceus | reverse complement strand
TGAGCAACCTGCTCTAGTGGGAGGTGTCCCTGCCCATGGCAGAGGGGTTGGAACTAGATGATCTCTAAGGTCCCTTCGAACTCAAACCATTCTATGATTCTACGAACATGTTTCCAATCAGAGTCAAATCAATATAAAGTGATACACCTTCGTTTTTTTGACACAGTTCGTCTTTCATTCTAACTATCTGTAGAAAAGGAACTTTTGTTCAAATTAATAATATTTCTGCTAATAATTTCTGCTTATTCTCCTTATTCTGCAAGACTAGATTTATTATTTTTCATGATGTTATTTTGGCTTCTCTTTTGTTTCAAGACAAAATTTTTATTTACTTGCCACAAAGACTCACATGCACGAAATCTAAGAAGCGACATTTACTGAGACATAATCCCTGTGCTTTAGAGTGCCCCTTTCAGAATAAAATGATGAGAAATTTCTTTTGTATTTTAACTTCAAAAGAGGCTTGACACATAATCAGGGAAAAATGAAACAAAACCCCAAAACACTGGGCTTTGGCACCTCATCTGATGCAGAATAAAAGCATAAACTTCCCAAGATTCATTTTCCAATCTCTAATTTCAGACTATTTAAAAAAAAAAAATTCTTTAAAAGGAGTGCAGATTGTGTATAGCAGGAGCACTTGAGGCTTCAGTGGGTCCCATTCACCTGCCAGAATTGTCTTCATCAAGTCAGCAATGCTTACTGTTGGCTTGCAGGCTCAGTAACTTAGGTAAGACAAAAATTAGGGGCTTTTTTCTTACACGTTTACTGTCATAGAACAGGCTTATCTCTCTTGGCAAGAAGATAACTAAAGAACGTTTAATTCCTCTCTGAAGTCTAGTTCAAGACTTAATAAATTTACTTGCTAACGCCCTCTCTCCCTGGTGGACAGAAGTGAATGATCCATCTGGATGGTATAAAGAGTTCAGCTTTGCAGAATGAGTTCCTGTGGTCAGAGAATGACCACTTACATTTATTACCTCCCAAAATTTTTCTCTTTTTAAAGCAGAAAGACAACTGTGAATTCATAAAAACTAGAAAGTTACTTAGCTTTTAAACTTGTCTCCACAACATGAGGGTAATTTTTTCAGACTGCTCAGTTACTGCTATCTCAGACACTGAAATGTGTCCCTGCATCAAATACAGTAAGAAGCAAATCACTCTCTAGGATAGCTCTTCGCAAGCTTGACTTTTAAATAACAGCAAGGTAATTTGAACATAATGAAATATAGTAACTTTTAACCACATCATCTAATCCTTTGCCACACTAAGAGATCTAGAGTTAATACCTCTTTCCAAATCCCAAACTCTCCTAAAACAAAATAAATCCCAGTAGAGCCACCAAAACTGCTGTTCTTACGGTAGACAGTACAAAAGAAAACAAGGAATACATTCCTGGTTATCCTCTGTTCCTGCATAGTGCATTTGTTTTTATGATTAGGAGTTAGTTGGCTCATACATCTAAAACAGTATGGACACACCATCAAGACAGTAAGTCTGTGATTTGCTAATTTTTAATTTTTATTTCTTAAATTGAAACTTTCGGATTTATATGGAGGCTCATAGTTACTGTGTTTGACCTTCTTTCACAAATAACACTCAAACAGGAACCCTTTTCTGAAGAACTTCTGTTGCCATTCATTCTAGTGTTAATTTCAGGCTAACCCAATGCAAAAAGCAAGTTCTTTTAATCTGCTAATTTACTGTCTTCACAACCAGTCAAGATAGGTATCTCATAACCTTATTCCAAGGACAAAGTAATCTGTTAAACTTTTTAATGATGTAACTCTGTTGAAATAGAGCTATTTGCTAGCTTTGTACTCAAGAACTCCTGCTGAAACTTCAAAAGCAGTGCAGGCCAAAGATAAAACTAAGATAGAAATCTAAACAGAGGATTTAATCAAAGACAAGAGAGTTAACCATTTCAAGATAGGGGATTTGGATGGTTACAGGAGAAACTGAAGGAGAGAAAATACCCTTCATTTTATTTTCCTTATTTGATCTCTCCTACTTTTCATATCTGCTCTAAAACGAGCACCAGCAGCAAAAGAGTCCTTATGCTGTGCCACCCAGCCGATCCTCCACATGCTAACACACAGGAAGAGCCAGGTACTTGCTCAGAATAGGAGGTATCAAACCACCCTGTAGAGGTGGCTTTCTGTCCTCCCACATACCCGCTGTTCTGCTCCCAAAATAGTCTGATGTGCACAGGATGGCTGGCTCCCTCTCAAGACAAGATGTGGTCTCAGTTACGTGTCTGGGTTCCCCGTATTGACCCATCAAAATTACCTAAAAAAGTCTTAATGAGTGTCTTTCATCAAACCCTACGTAAAGGGGCTGCAGAGGGAAGGGTGTCTGTTGTACATGTTTTTGGTTTTTTCCTCTCTAATTGGGAACCTAGAGATTCATGGTAAAAACAACAAAAAGAGTGTCCATAAAGCTGGAATGCTAATACACTCCCATATTTTTGAAGAAGAAAAGGCACGCCTCCTAAACATTTCCCTGAATATTGTAGTATTGTCTTTTTTTTTGCAGCATTTTAAACCTATGAGCTTACAGTGCCAACTTCATAATTTATTCAATCTGCAGTATATGAATGTTAATGAAATTAAAGAGACACCATCCACAGCAATATTAAAATTCCAGCCAGGCACTAGCATTTGTGCTAACATTTAATTTAATTTTTGAACTATAAAGTCACACTGACTTTACTGAACTGCAGGAGAACACGTACTCTCTGAAGAAGCAAGGATGATGAACTAGACCTTTAAGTTTCAAATGCCTTAGGTCTACCATAGAGAAGAAACACAGAGAAGTACAACTAAGATATTATGGAAGATAAATTAAAATGCTAGCTAAACCACCATATTTCAGTGACAGATTTATTCTAGAACAGTAACTAACATAATGGGTATCTAAGCCAAGCGTAGTGATGTTCTAACCAGCACTGTGATCTCCATCAGCTGTGAAACACCAAAGCTTCTACCATTACTAACATAGTTCCTATGTGGGCAGTTTCTAGCAGATTGCTTAAAGAGTCTTGAGTGCTTATGGATCTTACAAACTATGGCTTTATCAGTAGAGAAGCAGGAGGAAACCAGGAGAGGTTTTCATGCCTGCTGTTAGGCAACAGAGACGAGCAGCAGTCCTTCAGCACACTCAGCTTTCATCAAGTTTTCCAAAAATCCAGGATGCTACTAACTTCTCTAGCTAAAGTAGAGTTAGGAAATTGAGACAAAAGATTGAAAAGAGGTACATTTTTAATGTAAGCTATTACGATTAGCATCCAATAAATTGATTATCAAATGTACACTGGATTTAGACTTTAGGCAAAATCATTTGGCTTTTGCTGACTCACGTTGCATAAAAAGAACGAGCAAATTTGATTGCTTTCTGAACTCCCAACCAGTTTCATTGATATTTAGAAAAAGACAAAAGTAAAGGGAAAATAAAATAATCTAAAATTGCAGAGAAGCTGACTTTATAAAGTCTTCCAGCCTGATTTTAAGGACAACTTCACATCACATTAATCTATTTTGCACATTAATATCTCAAACAGGATTACATATTGCTATCTCAAACAGCTCCTTTGCTTTTAGCAAATACAGCATCTTCTGGAATATTTTGATGTGAACACTTTTTTCATCTGTTTACACAAAGTTCCATTATATTATGATGGTATTAGTCATCATATGACAAAACTGGCAACTGTAGCTTATGTTTTCTAAATAAACTGGAAAATTTGCCAGATGAGGCTAAATGACTCTAAAAGACAATAGGTCCTTTAAGAAATCTGTTTAGCTCACACACTAAAGGGAACTTGTTCCATTCCAGATGTTTAAACCAACTTTAAGTCACATAGTAAATCAGAATCAATTCCTTGGTATAGCTAGTAAGTACTGGGCTTTTCAAAATACACATTAGCACAAATTTAAGGTGACATTTACAATTTGTAACTTAGTTGTCATGTTATACCACAAACTAATTTATCTTTCCAGTAAGTTTATTTTCATTACTTTTGGTGATTAATGCCTCTTAAAACAAAAAAACCACCACAAAATCCCATAACAGTCATCTAAGATAATACTACCGGTTTTCTACTATATGGTTTTCTACTTCTTTAATTTCTTTAGACAGGCTATGCAGTCTTATTGTAGAGTGATAGGTAATTCATCAATGATAAAAACACAGCAGCGCGTGATGAAAGGAACAAGTCTGTGATACTGGCTTGTGGTATCTCAGCAAAAATCAGAACTTAGCATTTAACTCTTTTCTTACAGTTGCCAAGCTGCGTAACTTCCAACATGTTAGCTGTTGCTTGGAACAAGTGCTTATTACCAACCTGCACAGCTGTAAACAAAGCTTATCACTGCACCTTTTAGAGTGAATCCAGAGCTGTGACACAGGTAAGGGACAAAAATTCTGCGGCACATGGTATAGAAGGAGAGACTGAAAGAGTGGGTTTGTTCACCCTTAAGAAGAAACATCTGCTTACGGTCTTAATGGTCTTCCATTACTTACATGGAGGGTACAATAGACAAATAGAGGTGAACAGTGGTAGTATGAGAAGTCACAACCTGAAGTTGCAATATAGAAAATATTGATTAAATAATAATTAAAAACAATTGTTAAGTAGGTGGCCAAACACTGGACCAAGAACACAATGAAACTGAATGCCCATCCTTGGAGATCCCCAGAACACAACTGGACACAGCCGTGTGAAAGCCAATCTAATTGGTTCTGCTTTGAGTAGGTGCATTGCACTAGATAGCATCCAGAGATCTCTTTTCACCTAGATTATTTTCCAAGTCCCTAACTTCAGCTGGTGATGAACAGGAAGAACGTAGCGCAGGCTGGAATTGACTTTGCTGTAATACAGATGCACTGCCCAGTGATCCAAACCTACCTATTTCAGTTGAACAAAAATCATAAAAAGGAAGTCCTTTCAAGGAGTGTTCTGCTTTCCCTGGCAAAATAAAGGAATCCTGGCTGCCTTGTCCAACCTCCTATCAAAAGTAAAGCACCAGTTCTAAGCATATACAAACACTTTTGCATAGTCTAGCTGAGGCATGCCACAATTCCACAGGTCTTGAGTATAAACAATCATTAACTATTTAAATTTCATCAAGTCAAAAAGTACCCCATATTCCTAATTAATTTGTCAAACTCTACTGTTCTAAATATAGCTTTGTTGAAAAGAAGTATTCAGGAGCTGAAGCAATACGTCATTACTCTTCCACTAACTGCACTAATAAGACACACAAATTTTGTTGAGGACAAAGTCTCAGATGCATTCACTATTCAGAATTTACTCACAACTAGATCAACTGCCCATCCACACAACCACTTCAGAGGCAATGTTGGCTGCTCATAATGTTCAGAAAAATATTTCTACTTACTAATTTATTTCTGTGGCAAGCCTATACTTCCTCATTTTGCAGGTCTTCAGCACTAAGTTATCTCTGATAAATTTATTACTGTGAGAGCAGAATTTCTATTATTGTATTATTGTATCTCTTACTTGCATACTTTTTGACACCATTCCTTCAGTCTAGTACTGTCAATTCTGAAGTTGGATCTAACCTAGAAATCCAGGAAATATAGTGGTTTTCTTAGTGTTTCAGAGCTAATGACCTTGCCAGAGTAAGTCCATATTTAGGAGCTTCTTAAAATAGGAAGAACAGAAAAGCACGGTTCTTTAACAACCAGCAAAACTGGGGAAGCTTTGGCACTGCAACACTGAGCACCATTGAGGTCACTCAGACTCCTCCAAGTTCTTGCATTATTGACAACTTCAGGGCAACTACTTCTCAGTTCCACATGTGTAGTCAGCTTCTATCAAAAACAAGATACAGCCAACATCAGCTGATGTCTATAGATTTACAGTCACTAGCAGTTAAAAAAACAGTTAGAATGAAGAGAAGAAAAAGCAATAATCATACAGAACAAAACCAGTTGTTCTGAAGAGCTGGAGGCTGGGAATTTCTAAATCGGGTGCATAACAATAAGTGTAGCTTATTTATAGTAAATATTTTTCCTTTTATTCTTCAGCAAACGGAACAATATGATACCTAAAAAGATAGGTACGCAACTCCATGTTCCCAAAACTAGAGTTATGAACACTTAATTGAATAGCAATTGTTGGTAGGAAAATATCTACTGTTCCTAAATTTAAAAAAACCAACAACAACAACAACTAAGCTACAACACTACCACCACCACTTTGTCTCATAGCCTGAATGTCAGGTACCCTTTTACCTGGCACGGGTCTCCAACACACACCAACACACGTCTCCAGTGGACTCTGGCATCTACACAAATAAAACAATTTGATTTTGTACAGCTGGCTTACCAGCATGACAACTGCCAAATTCTGATCATGTCAGGTTATTTTAAAAGTTCCCTGTGCCAGTTATCAGGGTTATCAGTGTTATCAGTGTGTTATCAGGCTACACCACACAGAAACATACTTCCATGATCAAGGCACGGAATTAACAAGAACTTAATTTTCTTCCCAGATTCACGGTTTCTTTCCAGATTTTCATGGTTTCTATGCCTCAAGCTCGCTTCACCATTTCACTGAGTTTCCTTGAAATTCTGTGAAGATCCATGGACACAGGCATTAGAGTAGCTGCCTACAACTGCTCTCTTGAACAGACATTGCCACTTATGTACTTCTGAATAGCTTCAAAGTTTTACACTAAGGAAAGCTGCATACTACATCAAAGTACTTTAGGACAAGAAGAGATGCATTAACATGAGAAGTCTCACTTTTAATAGGCAGAATCTGAGTTGTCTACCATGGAATTGGTAAAACATCAGTTGATACTTTATAGTTACCATATAGAGAGCTTCTCAGAGCTTCTTTAACCGTTCACTTTACATGTCTGGAAATAGGGCATTGGAGATATTTTTGGAAATCAGAAGGCTGTGGTGTTCCTGCTGTCCCTCTGGTCTTTGCTCCATATCCCTTTCTTCACTGCCTGCTGGAATGTACACATATGCAGGCATGGACAGCCAGGGGAATGTCACTGTCCACTGCATACTCGCTTCTCAGGAGCCCCCCTGCCTCCTCGTCCCCTAGAGGTACTGGTCAACTTGTCATTTGACAGCCATCAAGGCAGGAACTTCACCCAAATGCTGCTGATTTTTCTTACTGGAAAGAACAACTGAGTTACCTCAAGGTTCCCAAAGGCTGCATACCTGTAAGACAATAGAGTAGCATTAAGAAATCCTGCCACTTTAAGCTTCTGGTTATTCCCTCACCTTTCTTTGTCCTAAACCATCTGTAGCAGCTATGCTAAAGTTCCTCCTGAAAAAAAGGAATTGCAATATAGCTCTTCAGAAGCTTAAAAACTTGTCTTCACAAAAACAATGTGTACTTGGTTTAGGTTTTTATGCAAAGCCAACTATTAAAGCTTCAGAAGTGACTCTAGTTCTCTCTACAATATCATTCTAGTCCATGTTAAACATAATTTTTAAGCTTTAAAGTGATAGCTGTAACATATGCTGAAAATGCAAATACACTTAAAGTACACTTTTTGAATCTAATATTCTTTAAAACTCAAGGGCAAACATAAATTTCTCCACTAAGAATAGCACAAAAGGGTTTTGTTTTCCAACTGCAGAGCTAAAAAAGCCAGAAAGCAGAAATACGCATGTGTTATCAAGATACTGAACATTCCCTCTTTGGGATCACTAAGCAGAAAACTGAGAAAACCAAAACTTGTCCTTCCCAATTGTTTCCCTGCAGGCTTCATTTTCAGACCACTCCTGTGTGTTCTGAGATTGTATAGTTACAATTCATTTTTCTTTAAGAAACTAGAACAAGTAAATTTGCATACAACACAACCTAAATCTTAGGTGTGTCTGTTTATCGGGGCAACAGTAACAGCATGAACCATACTCCAGTCAGTGCATCCTGCAGCATTTCTTGTTCTACACACTGCAAACATAAGTGTATGCTATGTTTGGTCATAAAAAATGAATTATCAGTGATATTCACCCCTGCAATGCCTGCAGAGCCAACATTGCTAAGAGCCTAAGTAGAATTCTATTCCTTCTTGGGCACAACCAACTTACTGACTAAATTCCAGTGAGCTGAAGTAAAGGGATTACTTGCAGAAACTTACTCTACGAGTGTGGGAAAAAGATTCAGCTTGACTCTCTGAATCCAGAATGAGTTTGTAGACCTGGCAACTGGAAGTTTTACTGATTTTCAAAGTGGTTCCTTGTTAGACTTGATCACTTGATGCACATTTTATTGACCAACAAACAACTATACAATAAAGCAGGATTTCAAGTTTATTTCAGACCATGCTTCAAAGGGAAAGCTGTGTCTGTCTTTTTAGATAAAAAATAAATGAACATCAAAACTGAATAAAATCCTCTCATTCCCTTTGTAATTTTTCTTTCCTTTTCATTTAGTAGTAATATGACCTGACTAATTCTGGAATGCTAAATTACATAAGTTATTGTTTAATGTAAGGTATGGTAGAGTACCTGATAATTTTTCCTAGTATATAAAGTAGAAATAGTTCAAACTGATTTAATCTCTTCTGTTCACTCTGACTAAACAGAAATTAGTATTTACACTGGTGTCAAGCTCAGAGAGAATGAGCAGGAGACAAAGATAGTGCAGAATGTCATTTTGGTGACATGAAGCACGCTACCAGCAGCATATAAAGACACTAATTTTACTGTCTTCAAGGAATGATCAAGATACCCTCACATTTGTAAAATATAATGGCAGATGCTACAAAGCATTATTTCACACAAGTATTGCGCACTTCAGAAACTCCTCTTGTACATAATCTCTTTAGGCATAGAAAAGCCCTTTACAATGAATATCAAGGAAGCAGTTGTCTAAAATATATATATGTAATCTATAAATAACATAAAGTGTTTTAAAATCTAGCTTTGCCATAACATTTAGGATATGCTGCCTTAAAAAAAAAATATCATTTTGCTAACACACATTCCCCATAATAACCTACTGCTAAACATCCTAGAATTTTGTATTTTTATTATTTGGTAGTGCTTTTCCTCAAAGGATCTCAGCACAGTTAGAAGAATCCCAGACTGGCACTCAGAAAAATACTCTGGCAGTTGATTTTTCCTGTAATTCAGCAGATTATTCCATACACACACAAAAAAAAAAAGGCCACCAAAACACCAAAATACAAGCCATCATCCAAAGCACACTTCACAAATCAGAGAAACCAGGAACTACAGTTCGTATGGTTTTGCTATGTAGAAAACCATTAAGTGTTGCAGCCTGCAGAAAACCCCATGAACTTCAGTTCTTTAGCCACTAAAACAGCTAACACACACACACATCTTCACACATCAGTCAACTTCTTGCCAGACTTTAATGTCAATGTGTATGTATTTGAATGTGTAAATTTCCTCTTAATTATCTTCTCTGTGTAGGAACATTATTCTCCTTTTTACTGGACAAGTTGGCATTTTATTCCCGAGTTTAAAAGATCATCTGAATGTCACTGACTTGAGATACGTGCATATGTTTTATGTCTTAAGGAGTAGGACCATACAAAGAGTCCCTGATTAGATCCTTTCTAGTCTTCCATCAGTCAGTTTAATTCACACTGCTTTCACCATGGCCATTTTAATCACCTCTTTTCCCTCATTCTTCCTACTGGTAGTAGCCTAGCATTGGTTGCATGGTGTTTTACAGATTTCCACTGTCTTCATGGTTAGTTTACAGAAAAGATAATATCTACATAGCATAATGGGCTTAGAAATCTTTGACAGGTTTTTAAATAGTTTTAAAAAGCAATAATTAGGTAGCTTCAGTTCTTCTCTCTCACATATAAGTCCTGTTTCTTCATTCTCTGAAGTACACACATTGCAGTTATTTTCTTTGCTCCCCTAAATCTTCCTTTTTTTGCATTACAAACTGAAGAGACATTTCATTTTCAAAGCTTAATTCTGATGTTAAAAAAAGAAAAAAAACATTTGATATTTTTCCATGGAGAATAAAAGGCCCTGTAGGCTCTTTTGCCTGCAATTCTGTAGATCAGCATGCCTGTTCTTGTCTTGCCATTTCCTCTTCTTTTTACAAGTTCAGCAATGCCAAGCTACTACCACAAACACAAACAATTCAGTATGTTACACACACATATGTTACATACATATATGTGTGTGCGTTTGCACATCCTCGCACATTTGTTTGGAATATGTGCCTAGCAGGATTTATTGCCCCATTTTAACAGTAATCTACTATTTAACCATTAGCCTAGAGCCTAGGAATTAAATGTATCTTAAGAAACTGGAGTACAGCAAGCTGTATTTAA
This sequence comes from Limnodromus scolopaceus, assembly GCA_028565335.1. Taxonomy (NCBI): domain Eukaryota; kingdom Metazoa; phylum Chordata; class Aves; order Charadriiformes; family Scolopacidae; genus Limnodromus; species Limnodromus scolopaceus. The sequence continues at coordinate 50,561,160 of JAOXNO010000020.1, read as the reverse complement.
AGTGTATTTGTAAAGCTGTATTTGTTCCAAATAGAGTTAAACAATATGTTGTTCTACATTAATTTTACTCAAGTCTTTCAGGAAATCTACCTGAAGTGGATTTGGCTTGGAAACCCCCTATGTTTAGAGGAACTTGATGAGTCATAAGAGTAATTTCCTCTTATAAATAATACACTCCCTTGACACACAACTGATTTGAGTTCCCAGTTGAACATAGCCAAGTGTGCTTTCTTTAAATAATTTCATTCCTGATAACATCAGTTTTTCAGTTCACTGAAAGTGATAAAGCACCCAAAAAGGCAAGCTTTATGCAAATATGCTTATGAGCTAAAGACTGTTAACTACAGTTTATGCAACTGTCTTTTTGAAAACCCTGATGTGACATCACATCTAAAATTCTGTCATTCCGGAGTAATCCCCAGTTAACATCTATTCATCAATTCTGTTGAAATCTTTTCCTCCATTTTATTCAAATCCAATTAACTGGGATCTAATTCATTGGGCTCTATCACTGCTGTCCAGATCAAAGGGTGCAATCTATTTCCAATCCATGTTTAAGAAGACAGCCTGAGCTCTGCAGAGCCTTTATATATCAAAAAACATATTATGTCCTTCTTCATAGATGTTGATAATGGCAAGAAACATTCCCAGGAACAGAAAGCTGGCATGATTCTTGTTTCCACCCGTCCCATTTTCCATCCCATCAACTACTACTATATTAAATAAATAGCACCAATACAGCTAACTAAGAACGCCTGAAAAATTCACTGCCATAATAAAGGACTGCAAAATATTCAGATAATTTTCATTCAGGTATTTATATGCAACCACAAAATACTGCCTTTTTTCTTTCCTTTGTAAACTTTCAGTACTTCTACTTCACAACAGATATTTTAAGATGTGTGGGGGCTAATTTAAAGGTAAAAGAAAATTCGAAAGCAGCTGTATCAGGCTGAAAGCAGCAGAAACAGATCAGGTTTGAGAAATAAAAGCCAAGCATTTTGCTGCTTATTTAACTCTGCCCCCTTTGATACGGTGTTCCATCAGGCTCCTTCTACAGTAGCCGTGAACAGGAAACAGAAGGAATTTGAAACATCCAAACTGCCAGCTCAATATGTAATTCAGTATGACAACTCCGAAATCCTGAGAGCTCTCAAGAGCTATCACTTTTTACATTTAAGTCTTTCATGGGCTTACTGAATGTGGTAGGCTGATCAAATTTACTGAATAAGAGAGACTGGGTTTTAGTCATTGTAAGCGAAAAACTGCCCCTGCACAGCACTGCAGTAGTGAACAGCGAGCCTGGCCCAGTACTTCTTCAGTAACAAACACCTAATTTTCTCTGCATGCTTACTGAAGGTGATTTATTCTGCATTTGTTATGCATACTGAATGCTTCATTATCTTTATTGTGTTCACATTTTTAAGAGTTGCAATGGTAGATACATCCTTAGCTATATGTATGACTCTTTCTCTAGAAAAAAAACTAGAACTGACAATATCCTTCAGTGGTTAATTTCCTTAAGTAACCAGAATCAAGGTAATTTATGTTTTCTGCAGCATTGACCATTCAGTTCTGTTGAGAAGTACTGTAGTATGTGCAGGGCTTTTTCTACCTGTATTTTAAGATGGGCCTCCCCGCCCTAAATACAGATCTGTCAGTCTTCTTTCATACATCAAAAAAGACACAAGGAAACTTCACTTTCTAAACCACTTTAAACATTTATGGCACATCATGCAGCAAAACCATAATAGCCCTTTGACAAAATACAAAATGGAAATCATCTAAACAAGAGAGAAGTAACAAAACAGAAACTAATTAACTAGAGAAGGAAGCTCGGTGCAAGAAGGAGGAAAGCACAGTTCATTCTTTTATAGTACAGCAGTAATTTTACTGCAAGGTCAAAGGAAACTGAAGAGCTCAGCTGTACTGGGCAGTGGCCCAAACCAGGTGGGAGTCCACCCAGACCACAACCAAAAGCTTCTTAGACCAAAAATTAACATTGCAAGTTAAAAATGTACAGAACATGGGAAAAAAAAATAAAATGGAGGAAAACAGTATATTCCTAGTGTAGGCGACGAGCTTTGCCTAAGAAAGAAACCATGGATGTGTTCTCTGAAAACCTGCAAGATAAAAGCCTCTTTAAGCTTCTGTTACCAAGCAATGCATCTGGTCATGGGGATTTGGCAGAATTTACTGAAACATAGCAGTGGATGGGATGATAGCACATAGGAAGCATGGGAAGAAAGACTCGTCACTAGGAAGTGCACGAGCAGCTTACAGAACCCATAAAGGGTATCAGTGGGAGGTGTAAAAAACCTGGTGCAATCACAGAAAGCGCTACTCTTCTCAAAATAAAAAATGGTTTGGGTCAGATCATAAGAGATTGAATTCAGGCTATTTAAACAATGAAGAAAACCTGAACGGAGTTATTAAGAGATTACTATCTCCTCCTTGGTATCATGAGGTTTTTGTCAATGTTAGGTTAACGGATGGACTAGGTGATCTGAAACGTCCCTTTCAAGCTAGACAATTATATGATTCTATGAAAGCAGACATAAAAGCAACAAGTTATCTGAAGTCTTCAGTGTGGTAAAATACATTATCAATCCAAGTCCAACAAGAAAAAACTAGAAGTTGATATGAGAACACCTTCCCTTTGGCTTTTGTTTGCATTCTACTGTGGTAAAGACATCAATATATTAAGAAGCAAGTCCCAAGCCATCATCACGAACATTCTTCCTTCAACTGTATCACTATCTAGTTTTGTTTCTTTGCATACTCAGTGTCTTAATTAATGACCCTATTTCAGAGAAGCATAGAGACCAATGTTTAATCATGCCCCTTCCACAACATTATGAGTACTGCAGTCTTGGAAAGTGAGGTATTTAGCAGCTCAGAGAGAGTAAAACACTGCTTTCCAAGATGCCTGTGTTTCATTTCACAGTAACAAGGTGCATCTGTTTAGCACTGACAAAGACAAAAAGCTGTGCTGTGACACATTTCAATAAAAGATGATGGTAATACTTGAATACTGTCCTTTAATTAAGAAACCTCCTAAAGTGTCCTAATATGTAAGTGCAACATTATTACTGTTCTGCTCTGGGGCATGCTATTACAGACGTTATGGCATTAAAATTAGGTAAGTAATGCATTCTTATTGACATAAAATTTGCAAATCTTACCTAAAAGATGTGGTTCAAATCCATGAAAATACACTGGAAAGCACCAGTATGCAAGTCTGGAAGGCATGCAGAGTATTGGCAATAACCTCAAAAATGTCTTTGTGTACAGTGCAAATAATATTCTTCTATACAATTGACTGAAACGACAGTGCATTTTTCATTTTAAGTGCTCTATAGCTGCATAGCATATAGATGCCATACTGAAGGTTCCTAATATAATATGCTAGAATTTTGCCAGAAGAAAGCAGCAGGGATGGTTTTCCAGGCGGAAAACTTCTTAGCTCAATGGAAGCTATAAATATCACAGAAACGTGCAACTACTATAAGTTCCTGGTTGGTTTTTTTTCTTCCTCCTGTGAAGAGGCTTAAAATTTATGTTTCAGAGACTATAAGTTTAAAAACAAAAGGAACTAAGCATTGATCAGAACAAACAGCAAATTAAGTAACTTCCTACTTTCAAGGTCTATTCTTAGAGGCTGGTGGTTGTTATTGTTGCTGAACATGAAAGCAGTGTCTGGGACACTGTTAGTCAGGACACAAAGAAGTTGAGATGCAGGAGGTAAAATGAAAGAAGGCACATTAAAGAGGTGAAACCAGTCAGATGAGGCATTTCTCCTGAGAAACTGGACTAAACTGACAGATCGAACAGGTAGGGGACAGACAAGCAGTTTTTATGCAACCTTGCGTGTTTCACATATCTTTGGATACAACAGGGCAGTAAGTACCAGTATTTTGGGGCTAAAACCTAGCATGTTTTTCAGTATGTAGGTGTCCCAAGCATGTAATCATACAACACCTGCAGAGACAGGGAAAAACTGCTTTCTTACCTCTTGCCTGGTTTATCAGTTTGCTTACGCTGACAGTACATACTTTGCTACATGCCAGAGAGGAAAAACATTCCTGTAGTTACTCAGATGTATAGATATCTAATTAAATACTCCACTTACTGTAACAGTGCATGGCAGAACAACTGCTGTACAACACAACATGACACAAAACAGGAAAATGAGCTGAGTAACTGCAAGGGAAGGACAACTAAGCGCCTATTGTCAGGCATGCCAAGGAGGGCCCACAACTCTTTTCTGAGATGCGTCCTGAAAAATTTTGGCACTTCATAACAAGCAAGCCTCCTACAACATTTTGAAAGGCAGATTTCAGGAACTAGGTCAATGCTCAGCAATGTGCTCTTTCTATCTTAAACATAAGAATGGATTTAATTTTCTAAGCAAACGCACACTACCAGATCAGCAGAAACATACAAAAGTGTGTTGTTTCCCTTTTCTACACTTTTGAAGTACAATCCCCACCCTTTCCATGAGTCACGACCCACAGATCACTACATGCTGTATTAAGATACCATGCATTTCTTGGGTAATAACTGTATCATAAAGCTTGAGTCAAGATTTTATAAGGACTGAGCCTCAGGTTTCTTGTAAACAAACAGAATATGCCATTTCCTATCTCAAAGGTATTTAAAAGTCACAGCTTATTTTTAAATAAAGTATAAGTTCCAAAAACTAGACAAGTAACTTTGGCTATATATGGACACAGGTAAGCATTTTAAAGGGCGTGTTCAAGCATTTAAATGTGTTCAAGCAACAGGAGAGGACTGCAGCTTCCCATGATGGTATCTTAAATTCATCTCCCACAACTCTACCTGACTAAGAGTGAGATAAAGTTGTATTCATTTGTTAGAAACGTTAATGACCACGCTTCAATATTTGCGTTCCCACCCAAGGATTAGTCTGGCATTCAGACTTTGTGCAATGACAATGCCTAACATAAGACTGTTTTTTTAAATCCTTTGGCTTCCGTAAAGCCAAATATTATCTGAGCATATTAATGTGAGTTTGATCTACTCACTCTGGGATTCTCTTGGTCACCGTAATTTCTTTAGTAGTAATTAGGTTCTTTTTCATGAATTTGTAAGATGACTGTCCTTTCTATAGATTCATTTAGCTTGATCTGGATGCCACACTATACAATGATTTTTCTCACAGTGCTAACCATATTCCTGGTTAATTCCACCTTCATGCAGGCAGACTTTCTCCCAAGAGCATTGGACTTGTGAACACACTCTAAAGGTACTTAGAGCATATGAAGCCCAAGAATATTTCTGTACTTTCTGTCTTCCTTACGTATGCTTTGAAATGTTCTTTTATCCAACTGTTTGCTATGTACTTTTTCACACAACTGCCACTCCAAATTTTATTTTAAAAAAAAAGTATTTACAGTATGAGTGCATACCTTCACTCTCCTAAGGTTTCATCTAAAAATTAACACAACAATTAAGGCTTAATTAAATTAAGGTGGAGGAGGACTGTATTTCACGCTGGGCCTTTTAAAATAATCCTTTCCTTCCTTTATCATTGTCCAGTCACACCTGAAGGCAGGCATAAACCCATACAGAAGTCAGGACCTTTACAGATCTCTACTCAAAAATGACTTATTTTAGAATAAATAGTTCACGTCCCCCTCACCCTTCCCTTCCTTTCCTCTCCTCTTCAATTCAAACAAATAAAGGCTCTTTCCAAAGACTTTGGATAGATTTGATCTTAAGGATAGGAAAATATGTGTGACAACAGTCTAGAACAGACATTTTTTTGCCCCCACTAAGCAAGGATGTTAATTAATTCCTTATTTCTCGCTGAGCTTGGCCAGACAGCACTAATTTAAAAAGCTGTAAGAAAACCAGAAAATGTGACTGATGTTATTAACTATATGAAAACAAAGCAGTGACAATATTCATACTTACAGGCTGAGGCTGTTCTGCAATACAGCAGTTGAAACACAACCAAAACTCACTCATTCTTTACAGTCTGATGTGGGAACACAGATGAAAAGCAGGACGCAACCTCTGTAAATCTGTCTCCAGGTAGCAAGTTCTTTAAATAGTTTTATTTATGATGGTTCCAATGTGAAAATCTTCTCTGTTGAGCTCTTCTCCAAAGACAAGTCAGTCCCAGGACAAACAACTTGAAGGCAAAAAGTTATTTCAGCGTCTTCTTTCAGAAGGTTGGTCCCAGCACCACAGAAATATTACGTATGCTTCTTTGGTCCCTAGTGTTATGTGAACCTGAAAACAGAAATACATTACATCAAAAAGAAAGAATATACAGAATCTCATGCTCCCAGACAGCCACCCACACGAGTGCTTTCTTGGTAATATCTTAAACCACAGACTAAAGAGACACCAGCAAACAAGTCACATGCTTATTTCTGCAGTGACTACCAAAAATTGCAAACACCAGAAATCTGCATGGGGCTTACACTCCAGCCTTGGTTAGATGAAGTGATATCAAGAACTAGTGCCCAATCTTTTGGCAGCCATCTCTGATCTGTTTCTAACTTTCAAATATCATTTTAGAAAGTGACAATTGCCCATACAGTCCTTTAAACTTCTTAGGGAATTGTGCCTATTGACACTTCATATTTGTCACTGGAAAAGTTCCCAGTCCATTCAGAGCATGAGGTTTAAATAGTATTAAACCCCAATCCTGTAGCACAGCTGTCAAACAAAGGTTTGCTTTTCTAATTGTTGAGGAGACAAATACGTACATTTCTGTATATGGAAAATTTGCAAAATGGCGGGACTTGGTCAACTCAAGGTATTTCCACTCTCTCTACCCTCCTGCTTCATGTACAGTTGGCTTCAAAATAGGAGATTACTTATAGAGTTTGAAACTGTTTCCTTAAACTTCTGAAATTCCTCATGTGGAACAACCGTGGCTCCAGATTCCAACCATTCCTTTCCTAAAATAATGTTTATTAGTTAATCTCTAACCTGGTTTATTTCAGCAAGAGTTCAATAAAAATTCCTGTGAAGTTTCACTCTGGTTGTTTATCTTGCCATCTATCATAAACTTTATTTGCAGAGAAAGTGACATAATGAGTATTCAGAATTTTTTATATGTATACTCCTTGATAATTCTATATGCAGCTGCATCTTCATTCATAGAAATGTGTGCATATATTTGTATATATATATACACAAATTGATATAATAATATACATAGAATATATACAATATATAATATAGAATATATAATATATAGTATATAAAACAATATATAATATCAATAATATTGAATTATTATATATGATATTATTATATACTATATATTATATTATATAATATTATATATAATATAATATAGTATATACTATATATAATATATTTTATATATATAAAAATATATTTGTACAGTAATTCCTCACAGTAAGTATGAGGTGGTTTGGAGAGTCCCTGGGATACTTAAACTACATATATATATATATATATGTGTGTACATACATGCATGTTCTGTGGCAGAACAGTCCGACTTCACTACTGCCTTCATCAGCTCTCTGCATGCCAAACACCTAAGCAATGAGGTTCCTTCATCTACTACATACATGCCAAGTTACTGTACTATGTAGCCACTGCTAGCCAGGTGCTTTCCAGGACTGTAGGCTACAAAGCACACATATAGGTATACAGTAGCCTTTCTTGTACTAAGTCCAAAGCCTCTGGGAAGCTTTCCCACTTCTTACCTTTCAAGAGACTGAACAGCTTGATGGTAAGAAAAAACCTAATAAAAAAAATAAAAAATCCTTCTACACCACCTTTCAGCCGACACTTCAAAAAAGGTCTTAGTACAGTGCTTATATGACATATTTTCACTACTTAAAATAAGATTTTTTTTCTACCTTAAAGATGATTTTCTAAATCCCATATATGTATCAACAAGCTGCAATAAAATATGGCAATTATCAACCAACAGTGTGAAATCCAAGAACGAAAATAACTTTCTAAGTCTGTAAGGAAGTTCACACTTCAAAATTAAGTAGCTTCACATCATTTTCTCAATTCTTCTGGTTACTGAAAGTTTGATCAATTTTAAATAGCAAAAGCTGTACTAACATAGAAAAGCTTGATAAGAAAATACTCTACTGTTCTCTGCAGTCTCAGAATTTGCATGCTACACAACTATTTTCTAAACTTGATACATTGCAGTGGGCTTCTCTTGCTGCGCAAGTGACCCAATATTTTGATTTGCAGCTACTGAAATTCTGACACTCACATTATCACTTACTCACAATCTCTCTTTGACAGCATTTAACATGTCATTTTCTTGTTCTCACAGAGGGTTAACTTCCATCCTGCTGTTACATCCATGTACAGAAGAAGTACATGGAAAGGGCAGGGAAATTCCTCTGTGGATCAGTCTCCTCATTTGCTCACCAATTGCCGGCACGCTCCCCGAGCTCACTGCAGCGTTAAGTGCCCGTCTTGAGCTGAAGCCATGAGAACAAACCCAAAGGGCTTCGCATGCTCCTGTGAGCCTGGAAGGCTCTTCCTGGTTACAAAATACTAAAGGGTTCAGAAGAGTTTCTTCACCCAGCCCCTCTCGGCACACAGGACTTGTGCCCTCCAGGACAGAGTTCTCTTTGAAACTGACTCTCCCCCTTAAATCAAAAGTTGTTTAATGACAAAGTCAAGCCAGAGATCGTGAATAATACTCTCTGATAACACATTCATTCTTAAAAATGTATTTTATCTCCTATAGCCTGTACAGTGCCACGTTTCCTTTTAATTTCATGGTTCTGCAATCACTAACAAGCAGTTCTTCAATCCTTTTTCTTATCATTAAAAAATGGTGGTGGGAGGACAAGCCTGGAGAAAACTGACAGTAACCACATCTCTCAAAAGGCAAACAAAAGCATAGCAGTATCTGTTAGAGCAGTGGAATATTATACACCCCAGTTCTACTGAACAAATGATCTTTACAGTGGCCAAGTTAATATAAAAGATCAGGTATGATGCGGCACCAAAATAGAAAGAAAAAAGGTGATGTCAACAGCAACATACTAGGACTTCTCTTACACAGGTAGTTGCTTTTATAAAGAACAAGTTGAAATGCGAAAATTTTGCTGTTCTTTTCCAAATTATTTGCTATAAAGAAAGAAAGAGAAAGCACCACACTGACCTATTGTTACCAGTCAGGTAATTATGTACTATCAGCTCACTAGCAATCTCATGAGAAAATGTTCCTGCAAAGTCCAAAGCCTGGACTGCACCCCAAACCTAGCTGCAATTAATAATACACCAAATCACGTGCAATATTTCATAGCTAGTACTCTGCTTTGTTGTAGGATCAAGCATTTAATGTGGTGCTGTTTGCAAGTGTTGCTGCCTTTGCCAGATGAACACAGTTCAAGACAACAGCTGTGTCACACTTTGTTTTCACTCTTTACACAACCTATGGTGCTTGGAGTGACAGACACCATACAGCTCATGAGGAAAAGACAAGGCGCTTATTCTGTCTGAACCAGAAAGTTAATCAGAGTGATGAATGGTGAAACGCTTATTTGCTTTTTCCTATTTAAACTTCGTGAACTCTGAATGCAACTTATTTTAGAGCAATACGATTCACACCGACTATTATGCTGAACAACTTTGTCACATGTTAAGGCTTTTATACCTTATGTATGACTTTAATTTCATCCTATTTATAGGAATTCTAAGCAGTGTGAGGAAATGAAGATATTAAAAAGGATACATTATTTAAAATTTAAAGTGAAAATCAGTAAGTTAATGTTCATTACTATGAAGTCTATTCCACAGTAGGTGATCCAATACAAAACTCCAAACTACTGCTTATTGTTAAATACCAGTCATAAAGGCAGTACGTGCAAACACAGCATTAACAGATAGTGGGGGTGGAGCACATTCTCTTACAGTATCAGCAATTTTTCTTATTAAAGCAGCATTAACTTTTCTGTAAGAAATAAACAGAGCAGGAAAGGAGGAAGGGTTAAAAAAGAAATCAATCTCCCCTCCAAACTCTTCACATTTACTGGCAAAAAGCAAGTTACAGAGCATTTACCTTAACTCATCCAAACAGGAATATGCTGCATGCTGTGAAGGGTCAGTTAGAATAAAGGTACTTATTAATTGTATAGCTTAAAAACAGAATACTGTTTTTAAAAAAACACCAATAAAGTTCCTTTTAAGGGTGAACCCTCTATATCCTTTGCCTGCATAGTGTTCACTATTGGTTCAAACAGGAAGTGTGGCAACAACGCTCTTTGACAATTACTTGAAGCAAATAAAACCACAGGAAGAGAAAGAAAATGAGTGCAGGTGTTAGCATCCGAATTTAACTCGACTTGCTCAAAGGTCAGACTATTATTTAAGGGGGGAATGGGTGGTGTGAAAAAAAAGAAAAAGGGGAAGCATGCACACATTCATGACTAAGTATGCCATGTCATAGTATGTCATTATATGACTTGATGTACCATGACATGTACATGTATGCACAAAGTCAAGACCAGGACTACTACTAGTTTTTCAGTTTGAAGTACTTAATAATAAAAAGATTTACAATTATTCTTTATATGAGAGTATCATTCTATAAAACACAAAATTATATGTTTTTTCCCTTAAAAGGCTCTGAATAGCTCTATCATTTACATCAAACCTGCAAGCTGTAAGTAGAAAATTATAATTTCAGAGTTTATTTTTAAGAATTCTTTCACATTTTTCACTCTAACTCTCTCTATTGTAGCGATACTATCTCCTCTTACTGCTTAGCAGGTACAGTCAAGTAGCAGCAAGGAATGACGAAGGGAGGGGATTAATATGCATCCAAACTAAAAGATGTTGCACTGGTGCACACCTTCATCCACTTACAGCTGTAGCAATTGGAGGATCTCTCCATCTCTGAAAGGAAGTGAGAACTATTTACTCTCTTGCCATTTTTTGAAATAAAACAATCTATACAAGAAAAATTAGAAGTTTTAAACAAAAACTGCCTATCGGGAAAGTTGCCTTCACACATTAATTTTGTATCAGAAACTTCATCTCACCAGGGCAGTGCACTTGCAGAAGCCCTCTTCCTCCCTTCCCTTCTAGCAGAACAGGCACTTCTGGGGACTTTGGCACTGCTTTTAATGCACCAATTACCTTTTGCACTTTCAGATCCTGAGAAACCTGAGCTGCAAGTAACTCTTGCCAGACAAAGAACAACGTTCATGATCAACATAGGCTGAAATCCCTTTTTCACTTCCTCGTAACTTTCCCGTATGTATTCTGCTCCCCATCACCTCAAGTGCTTTAGGTTTTAGTTTTGAGACATTGAAGAAGCTTCTTCAAAGTTTGAGTTAGACTTTTTCATGCATTTTCAAACCCTAAACACATAGGTCCTGACCCTAAAAAGGTATTTTTTTCATGTCTCTGTGATACAGTTTTGAATCTTCTGACTAAAGCTATTTCTAAGATTTTATTATAAGGTTTTATTTTGGAATTATTAGTCATTTGAAGTTAGGGTGGAGGATTTTTTGCCCCTATTTATACTGCAATCATTTTCATTAGTGTATTTCCTTAAGCAATTTCAAATCAAGCTCTACACAAATAAATAACCACAAACAACTACATATTATGACAGTGCTTCGCTTCTGAAATAAAAGTTTCAAAGAATATTGAAAATGATAGAATAGGATGAAGGTACTCTTATGGCTTGCTTCATGAAGAAAGATGGGTTGTTTTTTTAAATTCTTGTTAATAGAATGAAGTCTAGCTTTAGGAACAATCTCGTCTTCCACTGAAGCCAAAACACCTCCCGTTTTTGTTTGTGTTTCCAGTTTGTAGGAAGCCACCACAAGTTTCTCCGCAACAAGTGTGCCCATCTGAGATAATACATGGGAAGGCAGCAAAGATACAGGGAAGGAACTGCAGCAAATCCATAAGGAGAAATATTAGGCTTTTCACATCAGGTCACTGACAGCATGAGAGGGAAGCAGGTGAAGGCAGGAAAGCATACCATTTGGTCAAGGAAAAAACAGCTTACACCGTGTGACAGTAATCACATTGTTTGCAAGTCCCAGCTCGGAGCTTAAAGCAGAGAGCCTTTAAACATCTTCAAAACATCTTGATAGTGTGAAACTCAAACACTTGTTTTATCATTGATAAACGTCCTGTCCTGCCTGCCCCCTCCTACTCCCACCCCTTTTTTTTTTCCACAGTGCCCACCTGCAATTGCCTGAGTTTTACTCTCTAGCCATTCTGTCAAATTTGATTTCAGCTAAGTGGCCTGGCCCTCGCATAGTCCTTATTACTTTGTGCACAAAACCAACAAATGATATAGACAGCATTACATTGGTCCCATTAAAATTCCCTGTGTCCAGTATGAAACACAAAAACGTAGTTTTTCAGGACAAAACCAAGTTTAACAGGCAATACTGCGATAGTGACTGAGCAGTGCAGGTAACCTTTTCCCAGCACTGGCATTTCAAAGCTTCCTGTGTCTTCAGTTAATAATTGCTTTCAATATACATGAGTTCAATGCAGCTTTCTGAAACATCTGATACTCTTTCATACCATTTCTCACACAAACATGCAGACAGAAACCTACTTCTCTGAAAACCACGGCACAGAACATCTAATAGTTCTGCACTATAAAAACATAGAAAGACTAACAGAAAAATAATGGTCCACATTTATTTACTAAGTAGCAGCAAGACAAAGCAAAGATAAAATAAATACCTTTTGTCGCACCTACAACACAGTCTAGGCATAATATATTTTGCCCTACCTACAAAAACAGTCAGTTAAGAACAAGTGAGAGACCTTTGAGAATCCACTCCTATGGCTTAGGAAATGTGATTTCATATTGTTTGCCCATTCACATTAAAAACATAAATAAATCCTGTTGGTCAAATATTAATTGGTCAATAACATTATCTTCTTAAGTGTTAAGCCCTATTGAAGGTAACACAAAAGAGCATTTTTCTTATATGGCCTCCTTGTTAATTCTAACAGGTAATACCAGTCAGAGAGAAAAAATAAAGAAGGCAAACTAGCGGTCTAAGGCAGGCTCTGAATAGCGTACCACTTCCTTAAAGAATGGAAAAAAACCCAAAAAACCAAAACACCAACAAACCCCTAAAACCTCTCTGAAGAGCCCATGTCATTACTTTTCAAGTCATTATGGGAAATGCTCAACATCAGCATCCAGAGAGTCCATTATTTTAAGAACACTGTAGCATTAAAAGGAATGGAACAGTCTTTGGGAAAAAAATACCCATGACAAACTACATGACAGACCATACAAGATATTCAAGGGACCTCTACCTGTTTTTTAGTATTACAATAAGTAAAAAACATTATTCACAGCATTTATAATATTCCTTTTTCTACAGAGAACTAATACAACAAAGTAATTTCCATGGAAGGTTTAGGAAAAGAGGAAAGGAATAAGTGGGAACAAGGGAAGAAAAGGCCATTAAAACTGTCATGAATTCACAGAGGCAAACTCTCACCAGTACAGTAAGTGTTTTGCATCAGAAAAAACAAGCTGGTACACTGCTATTGCAGATTTTACATTACTATTGTAAGATAGACAGCCTTGCAACAGAAGCCTGCCATTGTATCTAAAGTCATTTTAATGCACTTCAGTAGATTACTGCTGTCACTTTCTCACCTCCCACTCAAGTACAAAGCAATGACGAGACCCATTGTAGTAAGCAAAGCAGCATCACGTTTTGTGGGACTGTATAAGTGAAGTTTACACAGTCACCCAATAACATTAGCAAGGGTGCATGTTTGCCTGTTTGAGAAGCAAGATGAATCACCTCTGTTCAAGCCCTCGTTGGCATGTGGTGATGAGATGTTTCCAACAGGAAGAGTGCATCACCTCAAGTAGCGTGCTTCTGCTTTAGCTTTCAGTTCCTATCTTGCAAGCAGCAAAACAGCAATAGCTTTCTGTTCAAAGTGCAACAGAACAGCATATTTTTCCTCTGCTAGCATTCAAGACCCTACCATTTCTTTATATTTATTCTCTAGCCCTTTTTATAATTTCTCTATTACTAGCTGTTTTAGATGACTTGAACTCTGTACACCTGCATGTATGCACATGGGAGATTGCTTAAAGGAACTTAAAAATCATATTTTCGAAGATACTCAGATCACTCTAAAAGAAGTTAGGAAGGAAAAGCAGTATGTTACTGGGGCATATGGCAGAGCCGGGAAGCCCAGAAGTTTTAGAACCAGTGAGAGGTGGCAAGTGCTAGCTGGGCTTGTTAAGATTTCACTCTACATACCAGTACATGGAGCTGAACCAGTAGCCTGACAAAGCAAGTCTCGAAAAAATGCTTTAGTAAGAAAGATGTGTACATGTAAACATGCTTATTGTAGCTACATATGCCTTCAGACCAGAGCACGTGGGGGAAAAAACATAAGTAAAAATTGGATAAATTGCTTAGCCTTTTCCTCTTCTCCCATCAATAGCCAGAGATCTGCTACCACAGCACTATGTAACAAGAAGCACAAAGTCAACCCCAGACAGGAGGGTCAGGTTTCATCTTTATCTAGCAGCGTACAACAAGAGATGGTTCTCTTCCTCTGCCTCCAGACATTCCTTAAGTCACTTAAGGGAAAGGAAAATTTAAACCTAACTGTACAACAAATTAGTTGAGTTCACGTATCATAATTTACACATGCCATCATCCAGAAGACTATCCTAATTGTATAGTCCTTAAACAATTACAAAGAAAACAATGACACAAAATACAACCACTAAGCAAGAAGTATGCAGAGAGATCCTAGACTTCCATAGCACAGATAACCCCTCTTACCCACTTCCACACTAAAGCAGCCTACCAATTACCACGACTGCATGTGCATGTATATGTCGATATGAAGCCACACACACAACCTATAATTCAGTAACTGCAGCAATCACAAAGTATTTCATTCCTATGGCTAAAGCTATCATGCTATATACAGCAAGTATGAAAATAACTGAAAGCTAATAAGCTTTTACCTCTACAAACCTTAGACAGCTAGTCTGTATTAAGGAGAACAACTACAAAATCAAGAAAGTATCTAGGGACAGCTGGTAAAGAAAAATTTCATATATTAGAGTTGCAGTCAGTATGGTCAGTATGAAATGACATTTTGCAGGTCAACAGCACTGGTTTTTTTTTTCCTGGAACGATTACTCATTTTTCAAAACAGAATAAGTTTTAGGAAGGGGAGAAAAATGGACAAAAACTATTTAGGAGATATTTTTTATCTCTACAGTCTTTCACACTTAGCCATTATGCATGCACACATAGACATAGCTCATTAGTAGCAATAACATGTTTCATAGAGGAAATGCTATAATTCAGTTTCCTATTTTGGGACTATCTTCAGACTGCTGCTTGATTCAGATACTGCACTTTAATTAAGAGGAATTATTGCTTTTTCCTTTTCCCTCCCTCAAGTTAAGAGTCATTGTAAATGATACTTAATAATCAGTTCAATTGGAGTATTTACTCTTTGGAAGAAATACTTGACCACAGAGAGCTCTGGTATGTCTCTTGCAAAACACTGATAAAATGTTTGTCTCCACAATCAACGGCAAGACTATGCAAAATGTAATCGCAAACAAAATCTTGAAAATCCTTGCTGATTTTCATTTTGTGATAGATATTTGGTTATTAATTTTTTGCTTGGAAGCACAGATCAAGCTTGTTGTTGGGCAAGTCTGAGACAAACGCACTGATTCTGTGACAGTTGCACTGAGTGAACAGTGCTTTGGTTCAGGCATCACTGACAAGGTCTGACTGAAATCAGCCCTGCTGTGCAAACGGTGAGAACCGCTAGGCTGTATCTTCACAGCGACCAAGGAATCTAGGCCATGTCTTGTCAGGAGCTAAACAGTACGAGCCTGAGTTGGGTCTAGACAAAACTAGAACTGCTACAGCTGCACACATGCACATATAACAAAGCAGGGTTTGAGTACAAGTCAACCACTTTACACTATAAATATGTGTAGCCCCGCCAAGCCCACTCAACGCTCCTGTAGAGCAGCTGGCTGCATGGCAGTGGTCTCCCCCTTAAGCAGGGGCACCTCTCAAGGCTAATCCTCAAGGCTGAGAGACACCTCACCAAGCATCTGATATCTATAATGAGGCCTAAAAGTATCACAGAATCATAGAGTATGTTGAGTTGAAAGGGACCCACAAGTATCATCAAGTCCAACTCCCAGCTCCTCATGGGACTGTCTAAAACTAAACCATATGACTAAAAGCATCACCCAGAGGCTCCTTGAACTCTGAGAGGCTTGGTGTCATGACCATTTCCCTGGGGAGCGTGTTCCAGTGACCAACCACCCCCGTCAGTAAAGAATCTTTTCCTAATGTTCAATCTGAACTACCCCTGACATAGCTCCTTTCAATTTCCTTGTGTCCGATTGCTGGTCACCAGAGAGGAGAGATCAACACCTCCCCTTCTGCTGTCCCCCTTGAGAAAGTTGTAGACTGTAATGAGATCACCCCTCAGCCTTCTCTTCTCTAATCTGAGCAAATCAAATGACCTCAGCCACTCCTCCTAAGTCTTGCCCTTAAGGCCTTTCACCATCTTGGCCACACTCCTCTGGACACACTCTAATAGTCTGTTGTACTTCTCGTATTGAGGCACCCAAAACTGTACAGAGTGCTCAAGGTGGGGCTGCACCAATGCAGTGTAGGCTAGGACAATCACCTGTCTCAACTGGCTAGCTGTGTTGTGCTTGATGCACCCCAGGACACAGTTGGCCTTTAGGCAGCCAGGGCACGCTGTTGACTCATATTCAACTTGCCATCAGCCCAAACCCCCAGCTCTCTTGCACAGGGCTGCTCTCCAGCCTCTTGTCTCCTGATTTGTATGTATAGGCAGGATTACCACACCCCAGGTGAAGAATCTGGAACTTGATATTCAGTTTCATACTGTTGGTGATTGCCAAGCTCTATAGTCCATCCAGATATCTCCATAAGGCCTCTCTACCCTCAAGGAAGTCCTCCTAATTTAGTATCAGCAGAAAACTCACTTAATGTACATTTGACTCCTGCATCCAGATCATTTATTAAAACCTTAAAGAGCGCCGGACCTAAAATTGAGCCACAGGGAATCCCACTGCTGACTGGTTGCCAGCCTGACGTAACCCTATTTATTATAACCTTTTGAGTCAGACTCATCAGCCAATTGCTCACCCAATGTGTCATGGACTTGCTTAGCTATATGCTGGACATTTTGTCCAGAAGGATACTGCGAGACATTATCAAAAGCTTTGCTAAAATCCAAAACCCCATATCTGCTGGCTTCCCTTGGTCAGCTAGATGGGTGACCTCGTCACAAAAGGAAATTAGGTTAGTTAAGCAGAATCTTTGTGAACCCATGCTGGCTATGACCAATGACTGCATTGTCTCTTGAGTGTCTTCCAGTAACTCCCAGAAATACCCTCTTCATGAATTTACCAGGCAATGAAATGAGACTGACAGACCTGTAATTACCAGGGTCTTCCTCCTTACCCTTCTGGAAAATTGGGTTAAATCACCACTTCATTACCATTCACTTATTGCTTAATTGATTACCATTTGCTTTTCATTCAATTGTTGATAAAATTATTGTTTGATCATCATTTAATCATTAATAAAATCCTTTAAGTTAACCCCATAATGATGACTTCTCTTAATAATTCACCTGTAACACTTCTTTTTATATGCTATATAACATGGACAACTTTACCAAATAAAATTTAATTATAAGTTAATATTAAGTAATCAGGTAGTGTGTTTTGGTTTTTAAATTGCACATCTCTATGTCATAGAATACACAGAAAAATAGCCAAGCATACGTATAGTCAGCCTAAAATCAAAAAAAAATGGCACACAGACAAATCTCCAGCACTGAAATGCACTTTCAATGGAGATAGCAGAATTATTGACCTAGTTAAGGAACAAAATGCCGCACAAAAAAGGGAGTTTCAAAATGTTCCAGAAACATTTTAACAAAGTACATATTCTCAGCAGAACAGTTACTGCTGTTCTGAAATCTTAATGCACAGGAAGCTAAATTGTCCCCTCAGCGATGACCTGCCTATCTTGCCAAGAAACACTGAATTGTGTTTCCTGTGAACCCACAAAAAGTTCAAGGCTAAAAATGCCCATTTGGAAAATGCCCTGTGGGTCATATCTCAGTGGTGGTTAAGTTACCTGGAGTTTTACTGCCAATGTAAAACCACTGTAAATCTCAAATGGTTTGGATTCCCTGTGAAAAGCCCATGTGTACAGCAGGATATGGCTCACCTACATCAATAGGTATCCAGTAAGCGAAAAAACTACAATAAAAGGTGTGTCAAGACTAAGAGATATTTTTCCAATGAGTTTTAAAATAAGTTGTTTATACCCGTTAATGTAAAACAGGTCCATCTCAGCTCCCCAAACTGAAAGCTGCTGACAAAACCATGAGGAACTTGCAATGCTTGCCTACTAAGTATGAAATAAACTTTATGTATCTCAATTCTTAGTTAGTGGCTCATAATAAGGAAGTTAATAGGCAATGTGAAAAGTGTACTGTGACACCAAATAACCACAGGATAACACTATTTAAACTCCACAATGTACTTCTAGTTGTATTAACTAGAGCTATTCAAAATTGTAGTTTCATACAATAGACATAAAATATCCGTATAGCATGTACTTAGAAATTTTACTTCCATACTTCCTCCTAAAAACCAGGCATGCCACAGATATGATATGATTTTCTGGATGTAAATTCAGTCTGCCAACAATTTAAGAACTAAATTGTAGAGATTATCTTATGTCACAGACTATCCAATCTTATCCACGAGTCACTAAGAGAATGTGCTTAAAAATGCTTCAGAACATAAACAACTGCTCTTGTAAATTCTGAGAATTGCTTTTTAAAAGGAAAAAAAATTTTCTAAAAACATTAAAAAAACCCACTGCCATGGAATAAATTGTGATAAATACAAACATTTCTCAAAACTAAAGACCTTTCTGTTCTTTGTGATGCAAAGGAAATATTTTCTATGTATTACACTAATATGCAAGAGAGGACTGAGATGGTACACCTCTTCACTTCTGGTTTATGTCTCTGGACACAGCCATACAAACTTTTCAGGATCCATCTGGATTCAGCAGGTGGTCTCTTGCCTGCCCTTGAGATATCTACCTTCTTGGTTTTGTTTATTTCACCATTAGTTTAAAAGTTGTCAGTCTGACCTTGGTGCCTGGGAAGGTGATGGAATAGATCACCCTTAGTGACATTATGCAGCACATGAAGGACACCCAGGTGATCAGGCCCAGCCAGCACGGGTTCACGAGGGGCAGGTCCTGCTTGA
>JAOXNO010000020.1:50502616-50535184 GCA_028565335.1 Limnodromus scolopaceus | reverse complement strand
TCCAGAGGTCCCTTCCAACCCTATGCGATTCTGTGAACCCCCCCCCTCCTCCCACCCTCCAAACAACAACAAAACTAATTTTTTTTTTTTGCTGCTGTGCTCAATATGGAAGAGGTTACGTAGATGACCCCCTGACTGGAAACTTCTTTTTTTTTTTTGTGGGTTGAGAATCAGTCTGAAATTTAAGTGTCAGTGATGAAGGTCGGAGGAGAAACGTGGGCATAATGAATGGTAACAGATCACAAGCATGAGATGGTATTCCCTCAACTTCTGCAGGAACTCACCTGCGTATAGCTGAGCTATTACTGCTCGCCTTAATGTTATTTAAACCCATACCAGAAAAATGTGAGATCGCAAACACAGCTCCAATCTCCTAATACGGCTCTCGGCAACGATCCGGAAAACTACAAGACAATTAATCTGGAGGAGGTTTTTTTGGCAAATTGATAGGAACTGTTACAAAGAACAGAAGTCTTTGCACAGAGAGCTAGATACAGCATGCTGGGCAAGAGTCAACACGGCATTTGCACAATTGCCTCATAAATCTGTTAGCACTGCTAGAGAATCAATGTATGTGAGGACAAACACCATGGGATCAATCAACTAGTTTGATCTCCAAACAAATAAATAACTTGTTAAAAGATGGGAAATAAAAGGTGGTATGAAAGACCCAGCTTCTCTATGAAAATAGGTCAGTATCAATGTTCCGCAGGAGTTTTATAGGACACAGATGAATAAATGGGTTGGAAAAGGGAGAAGAATGGTGTGCAGAAAGAGCACCCTAGAAAGTCACTCACAGCGATACAGACCAAGGCTGAGGGAGAGAACTGCAAAGGACTAGATGCTAAAATGGAAGACAAAACTCAGTGTTGACAGGCACAAAGAACTGTGGGGAGTGGTGGTGAGGATGGGTGGGGAGGAAGACAACTCCAACCCTGTGTGTACAACGTGGGCTCTGGGTGAGCCGTCAGCGCTACAGAGAAAGATACTGTGCCCATTAGGGACATACTAAAGAAAATGCCAGCTTAGTCGCAGCAACAGTCAAAAAAAAAAAAATAAATAATCAAATATTGTTAAAAAATATCAGGAATGTAGACCACCACAGAACACATCATTAAACCAGCATTTAAATGAGAGACACTGCACGCTGAACGTGTTACCTAGCTGGCACACAGTCCTTCAGTCTCAAAAAAAGATGTAACAGAACCAGGAAACGCAGAGAGAAGAACAAGGATGATCAAAGGTATGAAATGGGTTCTGTTCAAGGAACTAAATAGACATGGATTTTCCAGCCTGGAAGACAAATGATCAAGGTGGTATCAAAGAGATCTGTGATAAATGGAGCAGCATAAAGGCAGTGGAATCATTTGTCTCTTACAAGATAAGAACAAAGGAGCATCAAATGAAATTATCAGGTAGCAAATTCAAAACAAACAGAAGAAGGTACTTTTTAACACATAACATTGTTCTGCTGTAGGACTCACAGCACAGGATATTGCGGATGATGAAAATGCACGTGGTTTTAAAAACAATCAGACAAACTAATGGAAGAAAAATCTATCAAGGGCTATTAAACCCAAGATACCATCTCTGTTTCAGGAAGTTTGTGAGATGCAGATTGCTGAAAGCTGGGAAAATACACTGGGAAAGGACTACTACGTGCTTGCCTTTTACCCTCTTCCCTAGGCATCTGCTATCAGTCACCAGCCGGGACAGGAGAGGCTACGACAACAGCCTGCAGCGCAACTCTATAGGAGTCCATCCTATAGGGCAAAACATAGGACACCCAGGACCCAGTTCGGATGGTTTCCCTTTCAGCCAAGAGCCAGTCCGGACCCGCTGGCCGAGTGGGTATTGCCAAGTTGGAAACATCTTCTTGGGTTGAGTTGCGCCCCAAAAAAAAAAGACACCCGCCTGGGTGCTCCGAGCCCCTTCGTCAAGGCGTGCGCACATCGGCAGGAAGCGGGGACAATGAGCTTCAGAAGCTTCAGAGACATGTTCCCGAGCCACACCAAAACGCTCACGCGGGCACACCTGTGCCCAGCCAAACACATTCTCGCCCTGAGAGTCCGACTGCTCTCCTGAGTCAGTGACACACACCCCACACCTGAATCCAGCAGATCACAGAATCATAGAATGATATGGGGTTGGAAGGGACCTCTGGAGATCATCTAGGCCAACCCCCCTGCCAAAGCAGGGCCACCCAGAGCAGGTTTCACAGGAACTTGTCCAGGTGGGTCTGGAATGTCTCCAGAGAAGGAGACTCCACCACCTCCCTGGGCAGCCTCTTCCAGGGCTCTACCACTCTCACAGTAAAGAAGTTTCTCCTCACTTTTAGGTGGAACTTCTTATACTCAAGTTTGTGCCCATTTCCTCTTGTCCTGTCCCTGGGCACCACTGAAAAAAGACCATGCCCTCCAGAACGTGCCATTCTTCAAAGGATGACCGAGGCTGAACCTCGGGTCTTGCTACAGGATGGGTCCTGAAGCATCTTCCACCACTCTGCTTAGTGCCCTCTTGGTACCACTACAGAATTAGACCTTTAAGCACAGAGCTACAGACACGAGGAAACTTCCTACTGCACCTTTTTTAAGTGGTTTTTAAACTTTAATATCATTAATGCACGAAACAGCTATTTTTCACCTCCCAAATACACCTGTTTGCTGATGTGTGATATACCGACACCAACTTTTAACCATCTCATACACTAAAAAATGCAACTGATACCTTCCTTATAATGAGAAATTTATAATTCTATTCGTATTTTGTAAGTTATTAAAGACATCCACGGCTCCTTCTAAGAAGACAACCAGTATATAATTCCAAGCGACAGAAGCCAGAGAGAGTTATAGACTTGCAAAATGTATTTTTATATTAGAAGCTCTATTGAAACTTTCTCATCACAACAGCTCGACTTTTACGAAGCAGTTAAATACAGCGTTCCATTGCATTTCTCTTAATGGCAAACACTATGGCAATGGTATTACATTGCCTTCAGTATGAAGGCACCTTGTAAGTAAGATGACAAGCCGGTTTTGCCGTTCACAGCCAGACCTGGTACTTACCCGGAGCATATCCCCCTAGCAAGAACAGCAACTTTAATAACTAACAAAACCCCCTCAAAACGCACCTGATCCTGACTTTGGTTACTTAATTTTGCATTTGTCTCATCATGCAGCGTGGAAAACCTCAGCTGAGTATTAAATGGAACTTCTCCCACAGGTATAAAAAGCCTTTTCATTTAACTTGAATCCCTGATTCTACCAATTTAATCTGTTGTGTAAGTCCCTTCCAAAGCAGACTACTACTTCCTTAAACAAAAAGTTACGTGTTCATTCTTGAAGAAAAGTGATACTTTTGACCTTGACAGAGAATATACAATTGATGGGAAAAATCACTGCAGAAACTTCCAACAGATTAACGTCACAGAGCTGAACCTTTGCTTTATCTGCAACCTAATCAAAAAGAAAGGTTCCCACCCCAAAAAGCCTTGTGGAAGGTGCTTGTCATGAAGTATTACGAAGTTCTGCATAAGGGGGCCCAAGGGTATTCAAAATTATTGCAAAAAACACCCTATTTTCTTCTGCAGAACTAACCAACAATACAGGACCAGAATCTTCTCTTCAGAAAGCCCAATAAAAACTGCTAAGGTATTTTAAAGATCTGTAAGTACATATCAGTCTTGTTTCATTTACACTGGATCTGTGAAAGCAAGAGAGAGAAATACAATTTTTTTTTTTCTTATCTTGGTCTGTCTTGTACAGGCTAAAATAAAATCAATTGCCCCGTGGAAAAGCCTTGTAAAGAAAACTCATAAATCCTATTTATTTATCTATTTTTTCATCATGCCAGAGAAACACAAGATAGGGTATTTTTGTCACAGTGCCAGATGGTAAAAGAACCGTAACAGTCTCTGTTCTTCAACCCCAGGGACTATATTCACTGTATCAAAGATGAAACGAAAAGTAGCAATTCACAAAATTATTTGACCCTTTGATTATCGCAACTGATCAACATTAAATTCCATCAGTGATCATCCACAACCAAAAGTTACCTGCTTAATTCTTCATAAGCAATGTACCAGGAGAACGAAAATTTTAGAGTAAGATCCCCCCCAAATTATCACACGAAGTGGAAAGCCTTTTACATTTGCTAGCAGAAAAAAATGCCGGGAACGGGTCTTAAATCCTTCTCGTATTTGGCAATCAAAGTTCATTGTAGCAGTTCAAACTTGCACTGAGGGTCCACATTTTATCCAAGAGCTAATGCATGTCAAGTCTACCAAAGGTCTTTGGAATGGAACGCCTGAGTCACCTTCCTCGTCGCATGGGCAGAGCGAGTCTCCGTCTCTGCCTGAGATAAATGAAGATTTACAGGGTCAAAAGGAATTATTTTCAGTCAGGTGGCGTGAGCACTTGGTCTGGGGTTGACTCTAGCCCCCGGACACTCACCTGGGAAAAAAAATGTTTAAGCACCCTAAAGCAAAGGCAGTAAATTGGACCTTCGACCCCAAATACTGGGCAGCAGGTCTTACCACGGTGTATCCAACAGAGACACCGATATCTCTTCTTCCAACGATTTTTCCAAAGAAACTGGAAACCTCTCCTGTACATTTGTGTGGAATCCAACCTCCTGGGCATGATGACTGAGCAATTCCCAGAAATAAAAGACTCTGCAGTCTTAGAGGAAACAGGGATTTACATGCCCAAAGACCCAGACCATGTCACTTCTAATCATTGGAATGGGCTGCCCAGGGTGGTGGTTGAGGCACCGTCCCTGGAGGTGTTCAGAAGACAAGTTGACGTGGTGCTGGGAGACACGGTTTAGTGATGGTGTTGCATTTTGTTTGTTGTGTGGGTGTTTATTTTTGTCAGAGTTAGGTTGATGGTTGGACTAGATAATCTTGAAGGTCCTTTCCAACCCAGAAGATTCTATGATTCTATGATTGTGTCATCTGGAATTTGGCAGGAGGCTAACCTGCTAGTTTAGATCTCATTTCAGTACTTGCTCAGCCACATCCTACCTCTATCCCCCCTAAAAAAATCCTATTTTGTCTACTTTTTTCCCAAGCTAGGCTTGGACTCTTCAGCCTTTTCCAATGACATTTCAGAAGACCTCCACTTAGGATCTGAAGGATGGTAGAACATCTTCTTTCCTTTCCTATGAGCACGTCCCATCTGAAGGTGGCTCATGTACAACAGAAACATGCTCAAGCAGCATCAGAGTGCTTGAGATATCTTCACAGATATTTAAACAAGGCCACACCTGTAATAAAGATAATAATTAAGTAACATCTCTGTCACCAAGGTGTCACAAATTGAACTTCACATCAAAGAAAAGAGCCTTTAAGTTATTTAAAGATTTCAAGGTGTTGTAATGAGATGCTCCTTGTTCCCATAGGGAAAGAACTCGTTAACCAGTTCGCACTGTAGACAAACATCAACAAACTGTATCAGGCAACACTTTTTTTTTTTTTTAAATACATTTTGTGGTTGTCCTCCAGAAGTTGAAACTTCGCACTAAGTACACCGAAACATATTTTATGAACATTATTACCACAAACATAAAATCTCTGTTTCTGTGTAAAAGTTTGCTAGAAAAGATTTCACCACCATATGATTTAAGGAAAACTCAATTAATTGTATTTTTAAATTTCCTGTTGCCAGATGGGATGTTAGTCAAGACTGGCGTAATGACTCAAATACCATCAGTAGGTCCAGCCACCCAGAATTAAGAAGATGGCACCGTGGGGTAGAGAAATCAGTTTCCCCCTAAGATGGCTCTAATACTTCAGGACAAATTTGCTCCGACCAAAACAAATTCTTCGCAGCCACGAAAGGATTTGCTGAGACACGGGGTTACAGGAGGCAAATGGCACTGTGACACACCAACTAAATCTTCTCTCATAAGCTTAATGCAATAAAGAAAATCCCTTTGTGGCCGATACTGCCCCAGGTGCCGTGATGGAGGTCCTGAGGCCACGAACATCACTCTGCCCGGCAGTCCCTGGCTCTGGAAAGGGAGTAAGGAGTTGGCTACAACTGTGGTTGGTCTACAAGGAGGAAAATCAGGCATGACCTGGCAAAGGAAGGGCAAGAGCAGATGCAGTGCGTGGTATATGGCCCCACCAGGGGGAAAAAACACAGAGCAATTTATGCCGTGACCTGCTGGGAGAGACAATCAGTGGGACATCCCTCCTCTGGTTTAAGGAGCTGGGCAACAAAGTGGAAGACTTGGTAGTGAGGAGAAACATGAACTTACTGAAGGGAAGAAGGAAGACACGCTTTTTCCTCCTCTAACTCATTTTGTTGGGACGCATCAGAAATGACCCTTGCTAGGATGGGAGAAAGAGCGAGATGCAAGGAGCTCGTTTTCATCCAGGAGGGGCAGACGTTTAAATTACCAGTCTTGCTACCCATTTTGGACACTAGCCATGGCTGGGGATTTTACCCGTAATTCTCACTGACATTAATTCACAGACTGGCTCCCTGACCAGAAAAGGTCTTGCTCTGGCCTGACCATAACAAGGAACCTGGGGTGGAGGGTTCATCTGAGTCATGGTAATTGCCTTACGGGTATATCGGATAAAAGACGGTTTCTGAGGTATCAGGTCTACGTACAGACACAGGATCTGCAATCTCCTGGCACACGCTGCAGCAGCCAAGGAAAATTCTTACTGTAAGAACCGAGGACGTCAGTAGGAAGAAAAGTGATAAAACCATTTTCTGTTTCTTCCAAATATGTAGTTAAAGGAGCACAAAAACCTAGCTTTTGAGATCCACGGGAGAACTACCTGAATGTAGGAATTCTGAAATGCTGCTGCAACACACTGTTCTTTGCTAAATAAAGCCACTGTAATATTTATATCAAGCACTTATTCCTGCATTTTAAAAATATATACTGAAATCTGCTGGCTATTCAAGCTAATCTGCTCATGGTATCAAAGGAGAAACACGTATTAGTAGACTCAAGTCCTACGGCCACTTCATAACTCAGACTCTGTGCAGATATTCCCTTATTTTCCCCTAACGTGGGTGATAAAACAGAGACGAAACTAATGTCACTTACACTTAAAATAAACAACCACATTTACCAAAGATAAAGACCGCAAAATACCAATGAAAACAGAGCTGTTACCTACATAGTTTTCCCTTTAACATCGAGGATCCCTGAAGAATGAATTTCAGTTTTCCCTGTGGCGTGCTATACTGAAAAGGCAGCAAAACTGAAACTGTAGTCAAGATAATTATGCATCTCATCCAACACCCTTAAAATGGTAACAAGTTTGTGATAGTTCTACCTGTCATTTTTCATGAAATCTTCCCTCTGTGTCTTGAATGAGCTCGAGATACAGCTTCAAGACAAAAGAAAAGGGAGAATGAGAGGAAGATTTCTGACGGCTATCATTGAGACGGGGGATATCTTCTGATCCATGCTTTTGCAGGAGAGGTTTTTTTTTAAAATTATTGCTTAGAAAAGTTGCCCTCAATTCTTTGGATCATCTCTCAAATTTAATCGTTTTGAAATAGTTTTATCATTTTTTTTTCCCCAAGTCACCTACACAAAAATATGCCTATTCCTTTTACATTTGAAAATAATTTACTTCAGAAATCCAAACTCATCCAACAGAGTCTGAAAAAAATATTTCTTTCTAACTAAAGGAAGGAAGGAACCAGAGGAAGGAAACTTGTAAACTGCTAAATTTCCTGCATAAATATTTCTTGTGTCCCTCGTTTGGGCATTGCAGATTGGAACCTAAGCCTCAGACACTCTCTGCTTCTGGGACAACATACTCCCAACTTTCAAGTTAATGCAGTTTTTCAATCACTCTTTAACATGAATCATTAATGTGAATACTTATGCTGAACCTATTAAGTGCTACTACATTATCCCACAAACATTCATGAATTTATCTATACCATACTGCCAACTGTTAAGGGAACAGAATTATCTCCATTTTACAGATGAAGGACTCGGCGCGGGGGGGAGGGAGAAAACAACCAAAAAAAAAAAGAAAAATCAACAACTGATGACTTGATGGAGTTATTTCAAGAAATCTGGCAGATCAAGTCCAGATTTCCTCAGTCACAGTCCACTGCTTTCAAAACACAAATATTCCTTATCATTTCCAGAAACCTTCCAATTAGCCAAGAAATATAAAAGAAACGAAACATGAATCCTTTTTTTCTTTCAACAATGCCTTTAATAGAGTTGTACGTACATGACCTATATGGTAGGTTCAGCAAGTCAGCAACAGATATACACTGATATTACTAAATGTTTAATATGTTTTAAATAAGACAGACAGACCTCTGAACGAACCACAATACACTTTGGGATTTAAAACAATCTGTTGTGGGCTAATTTTTCACATGAAGTCTGCATTTCATGGCAACAGTAAGTTTTAAATTCAATTTGACCTCTTGTATGTCGCTCACGTAGAAATGTATTTCCCTCCATATACATCCTTAAAACGTGCACAACATCCATTATCAACGGAACCCTTTTCCTTGGGGATAATTTTGCCAATAATTTAGCGATACGATCCTCAGAAAAGCCAATTCCCTTTCCAGGGGGAAAGCGAAGGAGCTTGCGAGGCATGCCTGGGATTTGAGAAGCAGCAGAAGGAACTCCACACCCCTCTACCACTTATATATATAACAGCAAAACAAAAAAACTCAGCAGCTATTTCAGGAAGCTAAGTCGTACAAATAAGAAAATACTTACAAAGCAGAGGCCAGGGGTACACTTTACCCAAAAAAAAAAAAAAAAAAAAAAAGTCTTTTCTGCCTTCACATTTCTCTTAGTTCTGTTTGGTTTTGTTTGGACTTTTGGCTTTTTGTTTGTTAAGTTTGTGGGCTGGTGACTGCATGTAGTATACTTAAGTAAATCAACTCAAATGAAAAGCAAGCAGCAACTACTTTGACTAAACTGTCAAGCAGTTGTAAGCAATTCAGTTTACCACACAAAGTTTCCCTATTTGAATGATATCCTACCTCCTCCAATGGCCTACACTTTTATTTTTTGTGTGAGTGGGGGGCATTTTGCTTGAATCTGCTGACAAAAATATCCTGTGAATATTTTTAGAAACCAAACCAAAGCAGACCCCCAACTTATTACTTAACCTGGGATAAAAAATTTTATCTGAAAGTTAAGATTAACATGTAGCAAGTATGCATTTAGATAAAAAGTTACAGTTGGTCTTTAACATGTTTTTCCATTACAGTTACTCTTTTTCAAATAAAGGAAAGGGCTGTTAAAGGGGGTGTCAAGCTCTTTAAATTTGCAACTTGGCTTTCATAGCAACTCCTGCAAAGTCCACAAGATACAGTTGTTAAATCTAACATTTAAGTCTAACATTTTGACACTGCCTCCCACACCTTTATCCTGGAGACACTGGCTGCTGATGGCTTGGACGGGAGTACTCTTTGCTGGGTAAAATCCTGCAGGGAGCTGGCCGCGGGAGAGGGCAGGAAGTCCCTGCTTGAGAGTGGGCTGGGGTGTCCCGGGTCCGATCCGTGAGAGGTGGTATTGTAATCATGTTTGTACATTTCTCTGACTGTTTTTGTCCCAACCCATGAGTTTGGCCTTGTTCTTCCGATTCTTCCTTCATAGCTTGGTGGGGGGTGGGCGGAGAGAGCGGTGGAAGGGAGGCCAAGAGAGTGGCTGAGTGGTTCTTCGTTGCTGTCTGAGGCTAGACCACGATAGAGGCAAAATCGAAAAAGGGAATCCAAGAAATGAGTAACTACTCCCATCTACAGTTAAGGTCCAGTAAATATTGCTTCAATAGTTTAAGAGCTTTCTACCCAGCTCCTGTGCAGGACTTTACTGTCTGTTTTGCAAAGTCAGCAGAAGAGAACATGCTCCTGACTTGCACTTGCCCCACGTCAGCACATTGCCCTGATCAGAGAACATCCAGGAAACATCACATCTGATGGTCCATTCGCTCTGGTCTCTGACTTACAATCAGCTTGTTGCACAGATGCTAGAGACTGCATATAGGAGGTAAGAAAGTGGAAGAGAAAACAAAAATATCTGTACCTATCTTGCAAAAAAAATGGCAACTGCGTTTGTCAAAATACTGGAAAACAGAACTGAAATAAACAAACTTGTCATGTCACCATTCTACATTACAGTAACTAGATAAGCACGATGCAGTTACAGCACCTTCAGCGCTGCCAAGGTGTACTGTCTTCCTAAGTGGATTTGATTTCCCCTTCTTCTCTCCAAAAAGGAGGACTGTTGGCTCACATGCAAGGTTCAGCATGAACGGCAGATATGGCTGCAATCCTTTCATGCAGGATAATCAGTCACTTCCCCAAAGCCCTCTGTGTCTGACTCTGAGCCACAGATCATTTGGTTTAAGGTATTCATTATTCAGTCTCTCCCTCAAAAAAACGCCCCCTCTCTCCCAGACATGCAGCCAGAACTGTGGCTCCTGAATCACTATCCACAGCTGGGT
This sequence comes from Limnodromus scolopaceus, assembly GCA_028565335.1. Lineage (NCBI taxonomy): Eukaryota > Metazoa > Chordata > Aves > Charadriiformes > Scolopacidae > Limnodromus > Limnodromus scolopaceus. The sequence continues at coordinate 50,524,722 of JAOXNO010000020.1, read as the reverse complement.
AATTAATGAAGCTTATTGTATTCACATCAGTAGCATTATCGCAACTCATTCACAGGACTTTCCATGCTAATAGATCAGAGCGCTGCATCTTACAAATGAATTATTTAACATGAATTTCTCTAGAAAACATCTGTTAAAATAAGCACAGCCACTTTAGAAGCATCAATGTAAATAGTCGTGAGAATTTATATATAACTTTTTTTTTCTTTTTACAATAAATTAGTTTCTCAAACCACTGCTTCTTTATGAATTTTGTGCATCTATACCACAAAAATCAACTTAGACTGAATTCCTTCATGCTCTTTAACTGGTGACAATGAATTGTGAGCTGTATCAGTTCTCTGGGAAATTCTCTAGGAAATACACTATGAAGGTAAGACTCTAAAATCACATGCACACAATTTAAAAAAATCAAGGATTTTTATGAGAACAAACTTACAGTGTAACATTCAGTAAGAGAAATTCCTGAAGCCCAAACCAAGATACAGTTAAAAGTAACAAACAAAGGCACTACCAAGTCTTAAGTAACTGATTTATAGTAAAAATCACAGAGAGAATTCAGTCTAAGGGTTAAAATTAAAAAAAAAAAAAAAAGAAAAAAATCCCTATGAAGAATAATGGGCACATGGGTTCTTATAAATACTATGCTACTGGTTTAATTTGCTCATCTTCAAACTTGGCCATCCTCCATTGCAAAGCTGTCCTCATTCTTTTCTCTGGGCCCTTGTTCTAAGGTTGCAGCTGCACAGCCCATTCCTGTCAAAGTGCATGTCCTTGGAGGGGGCCACAAAGGGCTTCATTATATACTCCTCCAAGCAGGCACAGCACCACCAGAATAGAGTATTCCCCCTTTTCCCCCCACCAGAAAGTGGGCAGGCACGCACCGCCACTCTGCTCCACTCTGTCGTGTCCATTTACATAGGAAGGGCTGCAGAAGCTGCCTGCCACCCCACAGGTTGCTTCCCTCTAGGGATGGGTCTTCAGAAGCTGCTCATTTATGATCCAGTCATCTTTACTCATGAGTTGATGGGAACTTCAGACTGCAGTTTGACTTAAGAACTAGTGAGATGAGATTTGTTTTTTTAAAACCAGTAAGAACAGTCTGCTAATATTTCTAATAGTCCAGAAAGAGTTGTGCTTAAAAGTCCTGGACTGCTCTGGAACATACAGAGATTGAAGATATAAATCAGAGAAGGACACAACCACCAAATCCATACACCATGCTGTGGTCCAAAGTGCTGTTCATTCACACTGAACTACCTTCCCAGGGCTTAATTTAAATCTTTATTGGCATTAACAACTAAATTTATTCTATGAACACATTTACGTGGTTGTGCCACTTGTGAAGGGGAGAGGGATATAGGTAGTGTTTCTATTTGGAAAATTTAGAAAAATAAATAAATAAAATTTAAAAAAAAATCAAAATAATTAAAAACTAATTGCTCCTTAGACTGGTTTTGGTACCTGGTACTTGCTTGTAAGTGCCAATATATTGTCAGCAATTCCCTATAACAAAATTCTTTAGCATTCCTAAGTCAGGAAAGAAAACAGGAAAGTAATTGGTTTTTACTTTGGACTCCTTTTCCTTGGGGCAAAAAATTCATTGTTGAACAGCAGAAGAAGAAAGGGGAAAAGAAAGGAATTAAGCCTCCATAAGAACCCTGCGTATCAACACATAACAACTCATAAACATGCCTTTTGAGGCTGTGTGAAAACAAGTAGTTTACAACGGAAACTGAGAAGATTCATTTCACAGAAACCAACCCAAAGTGATCATTAGTTTTACATTAAAAAGCATACACAAAGAGTACACAGGGTGCAAAAGCATTCTCACATGGGATGTCAGACTATTACACAGCAAGAGGTGGAAAGGAAATCACAGTTTTTCTAGGCTGTAACTAAAGGCCAGACTGTTTTTTCACTTAATATCAGATCAACAATCCCCTACCTGAAGGTTTGTCTCTTTAGCAACAGCGGAGAAAATATTTGGGATTTGCACCAGCTCTGAGGAACCAAGTCTCCATACAAGGTGACATAAATTGCAGTGTTTGGTGCCCATAAGGTTACCAGAGCACCCTGGCAAGGTTATGCCCTTACCACACAGCCAAAGAGTCAGTGTACGACAACTTCCAGATACAGTCTGACACTGAAAGGCTGCTACTTGTCCCATGATCTGACACCTGTGATCTAACACTGGAAGGACCATAAACAGAAGGATGATATGTTAACTCCTTGTTGACACAGGACATATGCAGGCAGTCTAGTCTATTCCCCGGTAATCTTTTGCAGGATTAGGTCTTCCCTAATGTGTTTCCTCTCAGTACTTCGGCTGAGGTCTTTGAGCCACATGTGATTATTTCTGAATGGGCACAAAGCAAGGCAGAGATGAAGAAGCCTAATGTCTGCAAGGCAATGTCTTTATAAATTGATATTATGAAAAAAAAAAAAAAAGCAACACATTTATAGTTAACTATCTCAGTTCTGTGCAAACCACTTAATTACCTGGGGTGGGGGGAACAGTTAGGTGTTTAAATAAAGAGATGCTGAAGAATCCAACTGGTAGTATTCAAGGACCATGACTCAACTAGTACAACAGAAAGTTAATTGTTCTTCTAATCCAGAATTTGTGATGCCTTAACCTACAATTGTGGGCTTTCTTCCATGCAAATATCTCATAAATATTTAAAGTACATACAAGGAGTATGTACTTGATTCCACCTGCTCTTTTTCCTAGCCTGATCTCATACTTCTCTCTCTCCACCTCCTGTCATACAGCTTTGTAATTGGGATAGCAATAGAACAATTGCTAGGAAGAAATTAAATTTCTGTCTTAAAGGTATATGTTTGCTAGAGCCCAAGAAAAGAAAAAAAAAACAACCCCACAATAACATAACACACGTATTTCACATTAGCAGCAAACAAGCCAGAAGTAACTAGAAGAATAAAGAGGGGCAAGAGTCAGAGGAGCAGCAGAATACCATACAGTGGTGCTGAAATAATTGCAATTCTTGAACATGCAATGTAGTAAATAACATTGTTATTTGTCACAAGAGAGGGAATCTGCTTTTTATATCACTATTACATCCATTTTCAACATTTGACATTAACTAGTATACGTGTATCTTATATTTTTATAGATGGATATCTCAAACATTCCAGTTGTTTTAGTGCGATGTGCACAAAGCTATCACCCTCAACTTGAGACTGAGACTTAAAAATATGCTGATTTCACTTGCTTTATAATATACTAAAATCCCAGACAGTTGCAAAATTTAGACAGTGCTAGTAACACCAGTAATAATAGTGCATATTGGTCACCAACTTTCACTCATTATTTCTGTACCGGTACTGTGATGGGGAAAAAGACAAAGCATTTGGGATTTTTGCAAGAGTTCTGAAAACAATATTCTAAAATACTTTCTTCCATTTCTTGATTAATATCTTATTTTCCGGTAATATTGAAGAGGCAATATCTCAAAAGTGAAGTACTTTCTGAAATGTGCAAATACTAATAGCAGGACAATGAAATAGGGAAAAGCCTTTCAGAAGCTTTTCTGAGAAGTGACTTCTCTTAATTTATGAAGTGATGGATGTTTCTTCTCTTCATAAATGCTTTTTTGTAATAAACTATGTTATTGAACATGTCCTCAGACTACAATCGGTTTCTGCAAAACAAGTTATTATTTCTAGTTATATGTGAATGTATCTTCCATCTAAAGGTTTCTCATCTATCTGAAAAAAAAAAGCAGTGAAACAAACAAAAAACCACTTCCACACTTGAGCTCAGCCTGAACTACCAAATTACTAAGAGCTGCAGTGCTACCCTACTGCAGAAGCTTCCGGTAAGTAAATGCTACGTGACTTTGTTAAATATATACAGAAACGAAAGTGTATTGGTCTCTAAGGAATGGAACAAGCACATGCTTTTCTCACAGTTTGTTTTGGGACATATAGCAGAGTAATACTTTTCTGCAACAAAGCTTTACATGTGGGAATTTGATGCCTATTTACTAGTTACAGCAAAGCAATATATTAGGTTAACAAAGAGCACCCAAAAGCCTCCACTACTACATTAGTAACGCATATCAAGTCCCTTGTTCTTAAATGGCACTACAGTCAGATTTTTCAGAGCTAGCAGCTTTTCCCAAGGCTTTTAAAACAGAATTAGTTACAGTTTTCTCCCATGCCACCCCAGAAAGGACTTAAGCAACATCACCACAGCAGTAAGGACTACTACAGCTATTTTGAGATACAAGGAGCTGAAAGGAACAGGAAAAGACAGAAAGCTAACAGGAAAGGTTATAGTGTTATATGGGAGCAAGAAAAGAGGGAAAGGAGAAGCAATGGAGGGCAGAGCAAAAGAAACTACACTAAACAGGTGTGAAGTTTACATACAATGTAAAATAACTGTGTGGGAGATTTGTTTGTTTTTAAACAAATGAAAATTGGGAGAGGAAGTCAAAGCACTTGTAATGACACCACAACAGATAACCTACTGCATTAAGAAGCTTTGCTGAAATGTATCTTAATATCCAGAGGCAAAGATAGTGCAGGAGATATTCAGAAGGTAGACAGAGAGCAGACGACAGTATAGAAAAAAAGGAACCACTGTAGTTATGTGACAGCATTTGCTGACAGAATATTTTTCTAGATTGGCTTATCTGAAGGTAAATAATGAAATTTTGACAGTAAATCATATTTTTCTTCTCTGGCAACCCTGTTAACAACGAGAAATTTCTGCGATCTTCCATGAGTTTGTTTTCCCTACAACAGATAAATCAAGTAGTAATATCTGTGTACATACTAGTCTGGAGATCTGCACTTGAAAAACAGCTGGGACTACAAAGATTCATGTCACAGTGTGGCTTTTCACTTACTTGTTAAGTCACAGCCCATTCAATCAAAAAGAACATTCTATAAAGCAGCAGCCCAGTCTCTTGTCATATCTCAAGTTAGGAGTGTTATGTTAGAAGCATCCCAAAACAGAACTGGAAGTTAGGTAGCTAGGTTTTCAGAAGTGCAAAGTGAAAACCCTGCATGTTTCCACTCAAAGCCTGCCAGATTTTTAGAAGCAGGTACTACTCAACTACAGATTTGTAGTATAGTAAAACTACTGTTTTACAAATCAAACAATTCCTCTGGCATCCCCACCTCCTAATAATTAATTACAATGCTTCTCCATGCCTACACTTCCTCTTCTGCACAAGGAAATTAATATCTTTTCATATACTTGTATAGCAAATAACTATCACCCATGCATTCCTCTTTAAGAGAGGGTATTTCATATTTCCACATCACCACAGTAAAAGCATCTTCCTCAACAACAAAAATGGACACAAAATTGAAAAGACTACTCTTAAAGAGGGGGATATGCTGGTATTACCATCCTCATTTTTTTTGATCCAGTCATATTAACTAAAAAGCAAACAAAAACCCCAGTGAAGTCACTGCAACTCCCCCACCACTATTTTCCTGTATGAGTAAATTCAAAAATTGCCAATCCAATTGATAGCAGCATTCCTCTTTTGCTGGTCGACGGGATTTAAGGAAGTTACAGCTTGAGGCCACTCTTTCAGTTCTTCAGACTCCTGCACCAATGAGTCAATGTGCTCAGGATGTGCAAATGAAGCTCAGCCTCCAAAGATGATTCATACTTAAGGCTGATTGACCCAGCTTGACTGACAGAATAACTGTTGACAAATACCTGGAATGAAGTCTAACAAACCAGCCTCAAAAAAATGGTCAGTCATGCATAATCCAGCCAGAGAGAGGCCCAGATCTGTTATGCAACAGGAATAGTGGAAATATTGGCCTGCTTACCCTTCGTCCCCAGTTTACTCAGTAACAGATAACATTCCTGGTAGGATTAACAACTTGGAATCATCAAGAAAGAGTAGGAGGAATTAAGATTGATATACATCTAAATACAGAGAAAGACAGAAAGACAAGATGTGCTGCTTCTGAATTTCCTCAGTCAAAAGAAGAAAGCAGATTCCTGAAAATTGCCGCAGCTACTGGCTCATGCTTAAGGAAGCAGGAACAGCAAGCAATTACTTTGCTCATTATATTTTAAAAAGAAAATAACATTGCAGCATGTTGTCTTGTGAGAAGCCTAGTATGATTTGAATGAAACATATTCCAAGAAACTCGATCAGTCTCTCCTGAACAGAGGGTAGCATCCAAATGGCTCAACCAAACTGCAACAATTCTGGTTAAGAGTAAACTACTGACTAGGTGTCTGTGAAACCACAAAAAGGAAGAAGGATGTCTGTGAAATCTGCATGTCCAAAGTTGAATGTTAGTAAGATTTTCAAGGCAGTATTTTGAATCCATGTGCCAAAGTCTAAAATAAGTGCTTACTGGAACACATCCCTCCTTCAAGGGGCACATCTTAAGGTACTTTTATTATTAAGGGAGTATCCAGTAAGCTGTATATAATGTTAAAAAAACAAAGCTAGAAAATAATCTATTCTATGCTCTTCAGTGTGCTTTAAGAACCACTAGTTAGTCCAAAAAGAAGACATGACACCAGAATGGAATGGTATTTTCTGTGGCAAAGGTGAACCTGAAAGTTAAATTGGGCCATTAGCAAAAGTCTTCCTCTTTCCTTCTTGGTACTACCCCATTAATACAGGAGACAATATCGTCATTTTCCTTCTTTTGAAGGAATGGACAGTTGCCATGGTTAGAAGTTCCACCTGGAATTCAAGAAAAAGATTTAGGTATGGTAGGGGAAATAAATCTCCAGTTGTGTTCACTTTTGCATCCAGCCTACTATAAAGACCAGATTCTTAGACTTCATACGAGCTCTTCTCTATCTCTGAGTGACCTAAGTATCTCAGGTAATTTCATGCCATAGAATAGGGTTCCATAATTATTTGATACCTATGGCAATCTGATTATATAAAGCATGCACAATATCTGGTAGCTTTTCTGAATGGATAGGCACTGCACGTTGGAGAGTAACTACAAATCTGATGTACCAAAGACAAACTGTGAACACAAAAAATTTGTGACAAGGACTATTAGCACTCAGCCCGGGCTCTTCCAGGAAACAGGACACCAGTGTTAAAATAGTCCCAGGACATTTGTTCTTGGCATTCTCGCTGCAGACAGCACTTTGTCTTGAGTGTTACACTTGGGCTTGGGGCATCTTTTGTAGAGATGTGATTATTTGTGGTGGTAAAAGCCAGAATTACGCTCTTAGGCTTTGTGCCTTAATTACAAAATGGCAGATTTTTTTTCTGCATAAAATCACATATGAAAAAAAATTATGATTGCTAAGTACAGTGTGTATTAGAGGGCAGGAAGCACATACAGGTTTTTCAGGATGACATACTTCACACTGTACATAAGCTTAGCCAATTTAAGGAAAAGATTACAGCATATGAGTGTACTTCCAGAAAGAAAAAAATAATCTTAGAGAACAAGAACGTCTCAATCTGTTAGAGATACTTTAAATATTATTATGAAGTACATTCTATAGCTAGTTAGAAGTCTAAATGTAAAACCTCAAAAAAGAAAGACCTCTCAGGGTGCCTACTCAATATTTCAAACTACAGTAACTGAACACCATGCAGGCATGCATTCCTAGCATCATTTCTTTGTGGGCCTTGTGCTTTCCTTCCCCATTACACTGCAAGATGGCTTACCCACAAAGGAGGACAAACCAGTTTAGTCTAATTGAGATAGCAAACAATATTCCTGACACACTTTCCTATCCTACTTTTTTTTTTTTACTATTCTCTTCATACAGACATGTGTAAACAAAGTTGGCTTCCATGAAAGCAATTTTCTTATTGACAGTCTTTGATACCTAGCTTTCTTCTGTTTTATGGTTTCCATTGGCACAAAGCTTCAGTGACTTTGTTCCTCATGTTCCACTTTACTGTGAAAAGTGACAGCAAAAGTTGCACTGTGGACTTCTGCATTAATATGGTTCAATTGGATCAGCTATGTTCTACTTCAAAAGACAAACAAAACATTTCAGGGAAAAACACAAACGTGTTTTTGAAGATCTGTGTAAGAAGACCTATGTAAGAAGAAGAATCAGACACACAATCCAGCTGCACTCCAATGATTTGACCCAAGTTTAACAATGAAGGAAGTGGAGGACAGTCAGATAGAAACACAGTTGGTGCAAGAGACAGTAGTAATACAATATGAGTATATGTACAGATGGGCATCTGGAATGGAGTAACAGGAGACCTTAGTTTTGTACCTGTGCAACTTCAGAGTTATTCTACAGGATTAATGCAATGATTAGAACTTGGGAGTTGCAGGTAGAAGTTAAGTTAAACTGGAAAATAAAAGTCCTCCATTAAACAAAATGTTAAAATACAACTTCTTACGTGAATTTTTTCCTCTGCCCTTTAAGTAAGCAGCACATACAAAAGTTAATTAATGAACTAAAACTTCTCTTTTTCCCACTGCTCCAACTTCATGAATCACTTATTAAACTGAAAATCAGAGTCACACAGAACTGATGAAAGTGTGGTGGACAAAGTCTGAACACTTCCTTACACAGGAAACTAAAATCCATGTAAATCTTAGTCAGAAACAGCCCATGAGCCAAATTTGGAAACCATACACTGCAAAACCAAGGTAGCAGAAAGGACATATTTCAGATTTTGAAGATATGCAGGCTTTTCTGTGGTGGTACCCATAAACAAACACAACATATGAATAGTCTACTAATACTTTAGGCTATGACTTCTGGCCGCAAGAGTGTACTGAGGAAGTGTTGCAAAAGCTTTCTAGTGCTAGATGTGAATGGAGTAAGGGTTTCCTTGACAAACTCAAGTTACTTACTGGTGTTAAAGCATTTATCTAAAATTCACTACGACTTTGACACTAGCTCCAGAAGGGAGAAAATAATTTTTTTCCCACCTTCTCCCCCACCCCAGTATTCCAGACCTTTAGTGAATTAAGTGATAAATAGCAATACTAGAATGGAAAAGTTAAGGAAAATGCATTTTTATCTTTTTTTCAGATTGTTCTAGGTTTACTCTAAAGAGCTGGAAACTATACGTGTCAGAGTATCATGAGACCAGATGAGGAATATACTAACTAGGATGATGAGCTGCAAGCCTTAATGCCTTCTTCTTATGACTGGAAGTACATCTACCCACCATGTGGTCAAAGTTATACGACAAGAAACACTGGCTATGTGAAAGAAGATGCAAGTACATCCATACAGGGGATACAAGGGAGGGAAATATTGCAGGGTTCTAGGTAAAGAGGCAGCAGGGAATGGCCCTGGTGCACAGTCTTGCATCACTGTCTTACAGTATGTCCTATTCTAGCCTAAAAAAACATGCTTAAAGTTCTAATATTTCTCTTTGTTTATCTTAAGTGTCTTGAGGTTCAAACCCACATTTTGCGCCTCAAAACCCCCAGTGTGCACCTCAAAATACTTAAGATAAATGAATTAAAATATTAGGACTTAAAGCATTTATATTTTTTTTAGACTGGAATAGGACTTTATGGAGATTTTACACTCACCAATGTCATAGCTGCCAGTCAGGCAAGTCAGGAAAACTGTACTTCCTGATCTGTGATTAAAGCTTCCTGCAGATGCTCCTGGAGTATGTACAGAAAAGGCAGCCAACAGGTTGGGAACACCCATTGCACTTCACTTTTTTCTGGCACAAGAATGAAATGTGCATATTTTCACACAGTGGAATTCTCTTTCCTCCCAGGCTCCCCCTGTTTCAGAGGGGATCACCACTGACTGATGTCCGTGCTCTAGGAGAAGTCCTATCTCTTCCCTACTTGGTCTTCCTGCATCAGCTCTCATGAACAGCCATACTCTTGCTGCTTGCAGAACAGCCCTTATTCTCCTTTAGTCATCAATATTCCTACTCTTAGTCATCCTCTTCAGACAGACATCACCATCTGCTCTTATCACCCCTACACCTGCTACCCAACTGACAGTCTTCTCTTCTTCCCCTTCTATCCACCTCCACAGGGTGGGTTTTTTTGGTTAAGGGGTTTTATGGTGTTGGTAGTTCCTTTATTTATTTCAAAAATACCTGACTGGTCTACTATTTCCTTATTCTCCCTCCCCGCTCCTAACAGTCTCAAGGCCAGATATTCCCTATCACCACACTCCATTCTCATTCTGCAATGAAACATTTTTTTCACAGGGTGGGTTTATGAATGTCAGGGGATGCTCCTGCAGCATAGCAGCAAGAAGCTGGCCAGAGGAGGAGCTGCAGGGCCAGCACAGGAGGCTGCAGCTCCTGCTCCCACTTTTGGGATGCCACACTTCCAGTTTCACATGCTAGTAATAAAATCACCTCCTTGTCACATACTTCTCCGGGGTAAATTCATGTGCAGACTCTTCCTTTCCCAGGCTCTCTGGCAGAAAGATTTTACAAGTAATAGTGAAATCAGAGCTGAAAAAAACAGGTGTGTTCATGGAAAGGAAGGAACATGAAGGATAAGCCCAAACATGTCTGGCATCATCAGTCATGCTGAAAACACTTCAGAGTTGTCATAGGATCATAGGGGAAGGGAGAGAGAAAGAAAGAAACAGAGAATGTAATGTTAGACATCTACCAGTATTTAAATGAAATTCAGCATACTTTGAGTATTTTTAGGGCAAAGCATCAAGTTTGACTGCTACTTCCATTACATACTTCACAAATGGTGCTCAGAATAAGGTAAAATAGAAAGATATTTAATGAGTAGTACCTGAGAAATTAAACAGTGTTTTGCAGGCTTTGCTCTCAATGCATGTGTTCCACAAGTTACCTCTTTCTGAGGAAGCAGCACGTGTGAGAGATTTTTATGCACATTTTCTAAAGTACTATATCTAACAGAATCCTTCTCCACCGTTCACTTGTATTTTTAGTAGAAGCCAAAATTTGAAGTAAAATATGAAACAGTAAAGGAAAACATTAGAGTTTATAAGCTTCTAAAATGAATGTTGCTGTACAGAGCTGAGTTTATAAGAAATCAGCAGTAGTTTCAAGGCTTAACTGTCCGTCAGTACTCATGCAATCCACAGAAATTAACCCTACATAAATGTGCTGCAATTGTATCACTTACCAAAGACAAATAGGAATAGATCTATCCCAGAATTTTGCTGGAGGCAAATTGAGCTGATTAAAAACACTGGCCATTCATCTACATTGTTTAACACCACACCAAAGCACACGTACTTGATGGGCATTAGAAAGTAGTAAAGTCAAGATGTACGGGTCCTTCAAAGCTGAGCAAACCCGGATAAGCAGTAGCATATGATATTAAATTGAAAGTTAAATTATTAAAGCTATGAAAGGTATCACACAAAGAACACCAAAGGAATTTTGTCATCTTACTGAAGAATTAGGTATTGGACATCTATTTAGAAGACTTAATTTGAACAAAGGAACAGGAATGAGAAACAGACATAAGGTAATTAGCAAATCCATCAAGAATGTACTTTGGTAAGAAAATTAGGGAATTATTAGGGAAGGAAATTATTTTTTTAATTTTAATTTAATTAATTTTAATTTAATTAATTAGGGAATTATTAGGGAAGGGAATCATTAGGGAAGGAAAGCTAGATAAAGCCTATGTGGCTGCACATACCATGAATATCAGAGTTTGTTTGGGCAACAAGACAATGTAATGCTGTCAAAAATAATCTGTTAAATTAATTGAGGCTCACAAAGTACCTGGCTCTCCTGGCAAAGTTAGCCTGAACTAGATATGAATAATAATCAATCTGGTTTTACTATAAGCACAAAGGACATTTGCATATCAAAATTCTGCTGGACTTCTTATCAGTGGCTCATGGCCAGGGAAGCACTTGAAATGCCGTTTAGAATTCATCAGAGGAGCCAGGAAACCAGAACCAATCTACTTCAGGTTAAAATCCCTATTATGCTTTATTGGTTTTGGTACCACAATGAATATTCATAGATGTGTCATCTATGTTTACCTCAACACTTAAAGTGAAAAGTAAACTGACAGTATTGCCTACCTGACTTCCACAACTTCAGTTACCCTAGTCCTTTATTTAAGTAGCAAGTTATTCACTGAAGAGATCCCCAATTCTAGACAGCAAAAGGAGGGAAAAGTAATGGCATAAATAACTATTACAACTCCAAATGCTAATTATTTATAATAATGAGCAATGTAACTTCATGTTATCAGAAAGAAAACAGCTACCAAGAGGGATAGTCAGGAGTTTCTTCAACTCTTCTCCTTTGCAGAGCACCACAGATATCAGAACAGCTGAGCTACTGCTATTTGTGAATGAATTCAAGGATTAGAGGCCACCTTGTTCACTGCAGTGCTGGAAGAAACCTTCACTGACTTGTGTGCTCTCTTTATTCTTTTCCTAATATATTTACACATTGTTTAAAGGACATAATTTATGTGTATATATATATGTATGACATAGTTAAAGGAAGTAAACAAGGAGCATGGGTCCAAAAGCAGTAATTACTTAGTTTTGACTGCTCTTTTTGCTAGGGTCAAACCTTACTATTAGCAGGGGCTGATGGAAATGCCCTAAACCAGATGTATATCCCAACAATTTTGTGTGCAAGATTAGTTACATAATCCTTCTCACCACTCACCAATCAGATCACTGGCAATACCGGGTAGTCCAGGAAATAACTGTTTTGTACTAAGCACCCAAAAAACAAACGTGCAACTTGGCATGTGTGAGGTTTAGCAAACAAGTTTGATACTGAATTATTGTCCATGACATCTGCTACCAAGATCAGCAGTTGTCAGTAGGAAGGAAGGATGGATTACAAATACTGTAGGCAATAACAGAAAGGAAACCCAGTCATAAGAGCTGGCTCTGAGCAACAAGAAGAATCACTGCTTTAGAATCTGCTGTTGAAGCAGCAACAGATTATTTACCAGTATTGAAGGTGTATTCAAAAAATACCCCAACAAACCAGAGGAACCCTGCATTCGGAGAGCATCCACCTGTAATGACAAACTGCCATGACAGCATTCATATATCAGAAATGGGCTTCAAAACAGACAGAAGCCATGAGGAAAGCTGAAAACACCAAATATCCAGTTGACACTTCAAATGTTCATGTAAAACAAGGTAAAATTACTAGTAAACTAAATTTTATGCATCTCCTATGTTAGGTAGGGCAATGTTTGTAGATTTTATTTTTAAAAAAACAAACTTGAGCTCCTTAGTGTTTTAACTTACACACTACAGGGCAAGACATTTGCTTGTCAACTTTCACTGGGGGCTTGTTTTGTTTCACCCCTTCCTTACTCACAAACTAGGGAACTGACTCTTCTAGGTTATTTTTCAGTCTGTGATATAAGCCAGATTTTTAAAGTAAAAGTAGGTGTATCTTAATCTGTACCCATGCAGTTTTCAGAAAATACTGTAAAAAAATTTATGGACTAGAAACAAAGAGCTGAGGCAAATTAAGAGCAGGTAAAATAGACTATAAAGGAAGAAAAATGGTAAATCAAGAGAAGAATGCTGGGGAGGAAAAGAGGGAAGAGGGAAACTTGTCTAGACAGCATTACATGTTGGAGACACAAAGCTTTGATCACCTTTTTTTTTAGGATAGTAACCTGGGTGGTCATAAAAGAAAGACTTCACAACAGTGGATTACTAAGAGGATCAGTAGTAGGAATTGGCTATAACTGCATTCATGAAAATAACATTTGATGGTTGCATAGCCCTGACAGTAATACCGGGTAATTCTGTGGAAAGAGTAAGATTTGACTCCTACCTTTGGCTAAAGAAAGACACAAGCTCTCAGACAACAGCTTTTTACTCTATGTTTATCTTGAGTTACCTCAGAATAATGAAGTAAGCTTTAATGGACAGAACAATAAGCTTGACTGTCTATATAAAAATTGTAGAGTCACTGGATGAAGGGCTAGAGAACTAGGCTAGAGGCTAGAGGTCGCAAAAATGGAACATCAAGATGGAGCAAAGCTGGAGGCTATCAACATAGTGGCAGATGCCCACTGAAAAAACACTTCAATAACATAATGCTTAGGCTCCACATAAACTGCATTTGGAATACCTGTAAGTAGAGTTCTGATGGCTTTTCTTTCCCGTGGCAAAATAACCATATCACAATAAACTGTTCCCAAGACAAAACAGCTGAGCAACCACCTTATAACACATGACACTGCACTAGTTGCCTAACAAGTTCAATAAGAAAGCAAATAAAATCATTAAAGCCAGCAAGGCAAGCATCCATTTTTAGAGTAGATATCAGTTTTGTAACTGAATTGTCACTGAAAGTTGGCTACCTTCTAGTTAAAGACTCTGTGGACAATATCTGACATATAGATAAGATATATAGAATCAACTAATTTAATTGTATTTAAACATGGACCTCCTAACTCAAATGCAATGCAAATGAAATCAAAGCAGAGAAAGATTCACATTAGTAAATTTTACTGAAGTAAAACTAAGACAATTCTGCACTATGAGATGTTAGCACAGAGCACTAACACAATAGCACACATAACATCCTAAAAACATGCAGAGACCGCAATTCTGTATAAGACATTTGAATATGTAACAATATTTTTATAAATAAGAGTACATATAATAATATCTATATTTATGACTTCTAAGCCAAATGTTTTCCTCCACCTCTCTCCTTAAAGAAAAATAGGCTAAGTAGAAAATAAATCAATTACACTTCCCTGAACTGTTGCATTAGAAATCTAGGGCCATGCTGTAAGAGTGGCAGGACAGAACAATGAAAGCCATCCTTGTACAATAACATTTTAAAAAGTCAGTTACAAATGAGATCTGGACCAGTAGTTGTAAGTCATCATGTCACAGCTATTTAGAGTCCCAGATGAATGAAGCCCATAGACTAAACCCACAACCTAACGGACAATTTAATTCACAAAACCACTTCTATAAATGGTAGATTTCTGTCTTCAAAGGCTATTAAATGAACTGGCAAAAAGTACCAGCCAGCAGAGTATAAAGAACATTTGTTTGCAGGTACCACCAAGACACACTACTAATCAAGCTATAACCACTTTTTGTTAAGGCTAGACAGCTTATTGCAGACTTGCCCACATCATTCATTCATTAAGAATGTCAGTTATAAATAGTAATTGCCTAAGTGTTAGCATTTGCATGAAAATTTAAAGCTTTATGCTTGTCTAAAGCCTTGTTTTCAAAGCTAACAATTCAGTATACTTCCTATATTTATAAATAATAATTAAATTACTGAGTTAACCAGCTACATGAAATCACTAATGTTGCAATCTTGGCAGGCAATTTCATCATTATCGTGACATTATCTGCTGAGATGATTTCTTATTTTACTTAGTCCATAACAGCTTAAGTTGTATTAGCCTTTTTGAGAAGTTATGTATAAAACATGTCTATAAAAACAAAGATGACAAAGTAAAAATCAGTGTGATAAGTGACATATGGATTGCTTTCAATAGGTGAAATTTCTGTATTAGTACAGTGATTCTACCAAAGAGATACACATACTTTTAGAGAAGCTAAATGTCAAAGAAGTCTATTTTGACAGGACAGCTACAAAAGTGTCATAAGCCTTAGCAGACTTGAGAAATTGATGCTGTTATTAATAAATGTATCAAATTCAAAGAGAAAATCATTAGTGCACTGCTCATAACTTTTTCTAAGTTGTTTCTAATTACACAGAACAGGTTGAAATTTGACAAAGAACTTGAAGACACTTGAAGAACATAAGTGTAAGCTTTAAACATGCATTTGTATCTTAAGGAAAAGTATTTTCCAAGCTAAAGAGGCCATGAGTTTACAACAGATGAAGAGTTAAACAGCCTGCAAACATTCAGTCCTCTCCATTAAAAAAAAAACCCAACTAAAAACCAAACCAACCACCAAAAAACTCAGACATTGAATTTCAGTAGTGGTACCAGTTTATCCATAACCAAATAATCATCTGACCTTTATATTGGGTTTGTTTTCCACCTTTTTGCAAGCTATTGAAAAGACAAATGGAAAAAACACCAAGGATAGTTTTGCACCTGCTAAGTACTTTTCATATCTCTATAGAGATCTGTAGATTTACAATCTACACAGATTTACAATCATCTTTCCATTCCAGTCAATGGCAAAGTCACATATACATAGAAAATTAAAGAGAGCCAGTAGAGCATATCTTTTCATCGCATTACAAAGCTTATAGCTGGTACACCAATTCATTTAATAGAGCCATAATGAATATCAGTGAGTTCAGAGCTGAGCGTATTTGGAAGCAAAAGAGCCAGAGGGTAGGTAACATTAAATGTAAGTTGGGGTACAAAGAATCATGAAAGCTCATTATAATTTCTCCCATTCCTATCAGAGGGATAAAAGTCTCAAAATTACAGTACTTTAGAGGACAATGTAGAGACGGAGTTTGCACTTAATACATCTGAAGGAGGAAGATACCTCTATTCACTCACTTAAGCTAAATGAAGACTTGGGACAGTAGGCTACTTGAACTTATGTCTGAATACCTTTTGCCTACCTCAAACATTGTTTTTGAGAGATCCTTAGGAGATAGCAACATTAAGACATTTCAATATTTTATAAAGTTTACTTTTACCTCTCTTGGCCTCCAGAAATCTCCCCAAGTGCAAAAGCAAATAATCCTCTTGGAAACTACTAGGAGTCAGACAAATAGAAGGTTTACCTTCATGTCGTGTTTATCTGTGTTGGCACCAAGCTTTCCTATTTCTTCTCTGTTCTAATGAAATTATTTGGCTCAGTGACACAGGTGTTTCTACTTGGATGATGAATGGACAATGCTGTATGAACACAATAAGGAGAAGACTGAAAGGTACCTTGGTCAGACACTGTGAGTGCAGAAATTCAGCTATGTAAGGTGTGAAATCTTACATTTCATTCCAATTAGACATACTGGATTTTTAGTATGGAGAAATTCAGTATGTATTACAATGTTTGATAGGCTAAGCCTTTCATAAAGGGAAGGAAAAAGTATCTGTGTGCTAATACTTATCTCTCAGATTATTTTACTACCATACAACCTAAGTCTAATGGTAATCTCTTTTGCAGTGCATAAAGGCTTTCCTTTTTCATAAGGAAGTGGCTAAAAGAGGCTAATATTTTCAGGGGTTTTGGTAGGAGGAAAGCATTTAATAGTATACTTTTAAGAAGCAGGTACTGTGTTTTCATACCTGCCAACATAGACTTCAAGAACCTGACATGAATAACTTAACTGATTCATCAGATAAAGGATGTAATTTACTTAAATTTTTGCTTCAAAGTCTGCTATGAATAAACCCTTAGCTGTCTGCTTTAAATCACACAGGTGACAATCAACTTGTGTGCTACTACAAATCTTGTACCTACAGAAGTAGATAGGTTGAGGTAATTGAATGAGGAACCCCACCCAGAACTACAATAGGTCGTTTTTTGAAGTCCCACCAACCCTAAAGTTTTGTCTTTTAAAGAACAAGAGACAGATATACCCTGTTAGTGGATCTAACATCTCCTTCCACAACATGCAAAGAAAGGACCTAGCAAGTTACTAGCTATACAAACAGCTCCACTGCCTACACGGTGGAGTTCAGCCTTTGCAAAAACAGTGTTGAAAAACTGGAACTTGTTTTCCTAAGGCAAAGACTTACAAAGTCATCACTTCCCACACTTACCTTCTCAAAAGGAGGTCTGGCATTTTGAAGAAAAATTACCGTACTAATAAGCATTATTACTATGACAGACTGCATATAACAGGTGAATAGAATTGTAAAAACAAAATACACTGAGTGATGTAAATGCACGCCTGGATGGCTCAGACCTACAGCTGACTGTGTGAGTTCCGGACAGCCTGACCGAATGGTCTGCCACACCAGGCTAGTGACTCCGCGCTGCAGGTGGCACACGCAGCTCTCATGAACCTCCCCTCACTCATCTGAACTCTGATGCAGAGACAGCATTTCAGCTCAAGCATCCCTCTTGGCAGTTTTGCTATAGGGTTTATCTACGCAATGAAAGAGTGAAGAAGCCCATTCCCTCAGGCCATCTAGTGCAAAAGTCATTATAACTTGGTCTGCATTTTGAACCAGTATCAATGCCTCTGTAATTCTCAATACCAGCAATAGTGTTTTTAACCTAGTAAATTATCACTATTCATTAAAATTTGAGACCATAACTACAGTAATGGGGAAAATAAATCATCCTTCATCCAAGTCTCCCTTTTTTTTCTCAAGTTTATTTAGATTACAGTAGTAAAGAGCCAAGAAATGCCAGATTTAACTTCTCCTGTCCCACACACAAAGCAATAGCCAGCCTTCCTATAAATTCCTATTAATTTTTAGGTTAACTCAGTCAGTGCTGATGACAGATAAGCGTATTTATTAAGAAATAGCTTCAGCAGTCTAAAACAGAACACAGTTCCTCTTTAAAATTTTGTTGTTGGTGGTTTTTTGTTTTTTTTTTTACTAGCATTGCCTACACTTCAGAACTAATCCTGTGTCTAAGGCAACAACTGCATGTACAAAAGCATCCAGACAGGCTTACCCAAAAACCTTAAAACATTCACAGTGACTTGGCAGAAATCACCAGGACATGAGCTATCAGGAGTAAGTGTCCTCAGTATGTAGCTCCAGTTGCAAAACACTGACTTTTGAGCCTATCCATAAGTTCTTGGAGAGGCAATAAGTTTTGAAGTTCCTTTACTAGCTTATAAGATTCTTATGTGCCATTTCCTGAACAGGAAGAAGACTCAGTGATTACCCACATATCTGATTATTTTAGTGGATTAGTTTCAGAATCACAAAAAGAAAAATCCCGATTTAAAAAAATCACACTATAAGCAGTACTAAATGCATCGTATTACTTTGCTTTTAATTGAGCGAAGAACATACCTACATCAAAGAACAAGCAGTGCTAGAGGCACTGAGCATATGCAATACTAACATATTCTATTAATGCAGATTCTGACTTTAGCCCTCCTCCCATACACATATATTTCCATGATGATTGGCAAAATTTGCTGCCTGGGATTCTGGAACAGCACTGTATTGAAATGCCCTCAACATGCAAACACAAATTAAGTTTCATTTATAGAGACAATAAACCACATACAGTTTGAAAAAGCTGTCTTTACAGAAGAACACTGACAAGAATATCTTAATATGACTTAATGAGTAGAAACAAAGCAACAAAACTTTCTCTCCCTAAAAGAAAGGGAACTAATTTTATGGATTCAAGAAAAGAAAAAGCATACATTCAGTATTAAATGGGTTCATTCCCAGGAAAACACTTCTGAATTCAGCATAATAACTGATAAAGTTCAAGGCACGTACACACAGAAAAAAAAAAAAAGTGGAGTTGTACAGCAATTTGTAAAAAAAAGCACATCAAAATACCCAGCAAACATTGATGCAGTCTGTAATCAGTTGTTTGGTTCCTGTGTTTTTTTGCCCTCATACTGTGATTTATATACCGATAAAACAAACAGCTGTCTGTTTTAGCCTAAATGGTTAAAGATGCAGTATTTTATCCCTGCTTGGCTAAAGTGCAACTCTAAGTACTGTAGCTGTTTGCTGTGAAAAATTATTGGATCAGAGTGGTAATCACCATGTGTAATCTTCTCCCAGCATTAGAAGTGCCTTATTATTCAGACGAAATTTTGTCCTTTATATGCTAAAGAAGAATTGCAATTTCTCCTCCAGTACCTCTTCTCCAATGTAGAGGCAATGGTTTATGCAGTGCAAACAAACCTCATTATGAACCATGACACTTCTGCTACAACTTGCGTAGGATGGGGAGAGAATTCATACTCTGTCCAGTGAAGGACTGAGCTGGCAGTTTTCTCATAACCACAGTATCAATCAAGTGCTTAGATAACTGCAATCCCATAGACCTTTGACATTACTAAATATTGGTCTATTTCATGATCCATATGTTCAACATAGGCAAATAAGCAAGCCATCAACTGAACACAGCCCACAGAGATACATTTCAGATGTTTGTTGAATATACTTTAACCATAACTTTGAAGCAAGCTGAAAAGTAGTTCCTGGCTCTTCAGGCAGTACAACTGTCAGCAGCTTGCTTTCTCCCATGTACCACTGATGCACTACTGCACACGCAGAGAGAAGGTATCAGTTCTGCCTCTGACTTCTCATGACAAATATTACCTGTTGTACAAATATCTGTTTGGACAGAAAGGTAACTAAATCAGAGGTGGAAGTTAATACAGTATAGTCATGTTTCCAGAAAGAAGCCTCCAAAAACACACTGAAGATGTCACTGACACTTTATGTCTTCCTCCTTGCATGTCCCTCCTAAACCCTTCCGTTAATGTGACAAAGAAGATGGAAGAGTGCTCTGAACTAGGTCTGCACTCCCTCAACTGTGCCTTCATGACAGGCAAGATAGCTCTTCTTCCTCCTGGAGTTGAAGAGGAGCAATCAAGGGAAACTTCTGTTCCTCTTGGGCCAACCATAGAACCATAGAATTGTCCAGGTTGGAAGGGACCTAAAAGATCATCTAGTCCAACCAACAATTACTTTTGGGTTAGTTGTTTCATCTCACACATCCACTTCTAACTGCACACAAAACACTGAACTAGAAAGAGACCAGAGAGGTCCTGAGGTAGTTACCCATCTACGTAACAGGCACTGAGAACAGACTCTCTTGTAGGACACTTGCCAGCCCATCTTTAATACATTCTCTTTGTTAATAACAGCCAGCCTTCTCACTGCTAAACCTACCCTTCAATCTGCTCTTTATGTGAAGCCCCAGCTTCAACATGTCCAGTGCAGCTGTTTGATTGCTCTCTTACGCACTTTCATTTGTTTCAGGTTGCTTGTTCCTTGAATTTGTCATCATTTCTTGGTATCATCACTAGTCATGCAATAAAACAAGAGACACTAATCATGCAAGACAGATTTGCTTCATAAAATATCCTGAAACCTTTAAGTGACTGTGAATACTCAAAAGCCTCTCTTCAGATTTACTGATGTTTTCTAAACAAAAAAGGAATCCAACTCACCCATCTCAGGATATGCATCCTTCAGAGAAGCATTCCTCCTCCCCTTTCCCCTTTATTTTCCTCCTAGACTCAGCTACCATGTCCCTGCTTTTCTAACACATCTCCATCTCCATCAACTCAAAAACTTGTTCTTGAAAAAAAAAAATCATTTAGTTATGCAGTCATCATCACGTACACTAAGCTTCAGTACTTTTAATGGGACAGTAATGCAGCAAGACAACTATAATATTAAAAAAAAAACCCAAAAACACCTCCTTCATGTTAACCCTGCTAAGTATACTTTAAGAATTGATAAAAGCGCATCAGAAGACATGCATACCTGTACCAGCTACACTTGTGGAGTAAACAGTGGCCAGTTTCCTACAATTCTTCAGCATATATAAGAAAGCATTTCTCTGATTTTTAAGACATCAGAACATCGAGTTAACACTTTTACAACACCCTCAGTTCTTTTAAAACTCAGTTACTTGCTTTACAGGCCAATATTAAGATTAAGAGACACAAAAAGACTAATATTAAACAGGTATGGCAGTAATTAGCAGACACATTTTACTTAATACGACACAGCAAGGTACAACAGCACTCTACAAAAGGCCACACGAGTCTTCACCCGTTTTCTCTATCTAAGCACACAGAGAGGTGCACAGCAAGAAACAAGATAGCCAGAGGTAAGGTGGTGACCAAAGATAAGTGGGTCATTCAGACGCATGTTTTTGTAAGGCGACAGCCTTTAATATTAGCTAGAACCATATCTAGTAAAAACATGTGTTGCACTAATGAATTTGATGATAAATTGCTATTCAGTTGGACTCAGGTTGTCAAGTATAATCAAGAAATGCAACTAAGTTGTTTAAAGATACTTTAAATAGTCAAAGTATCACTCAAAAGTAAGCGAAAGTTACCCATGCTCTAATTCTACACAAGTGCTCAGTGACACCAGAATCCAATGGGTTTCTGCACACAGAGATAACATGAATCATGACGGAGATGATTCAAAAAAAAAGTCTCAAAACCGACTGGCAAGAGATTAGCATATGGTAAGCTTACATATAATTTGCCACTCCACAACAAGCTAAATTTGCCAAAAATGAAACAAAAAGAAAAAAAAAAAAAAAAAAAAATAGAGAGACTTGCAAGAGG
>JAOXNO010000020.1:50453119-50465717 GCA_028565335.1 Limnodromus scolopaceus | reverse complement strand
CCTCCCCTTGGGCAGCCTGGGATTTGGGATGTGCTGGAAGACATATATATGCAAACTAAGTTTTTATCTGGGGAGCAAGGTGTCATAAGACATTTGTATTAAACCTGGGAGGGTGAGGAGTGATCATCAAAAAGCAGAAATACTGAGTACTGGAGAAGGGAGAGAAGGCCTTGTGGTTAAGATAACGTGCCTCACAGCAGGACAGCCAGGAAGGAATTACCAGTCACAGGAAGAATGTAGTATATCAGATACAGGAATTATATTTTTCCAGTGAAATGGTGTCAGCACTTAATCCTTTCTGGATCCTTTTGTGGATCAATAGTGCTGAAAGGAAAAATATCCTAACTCTCCTGCTCCTGAAAAAAGTCCCCAACAAACTAACACACACACCTCAAAAAAACTTAGCAATGTAAGCCAAGAAAAACCTTTAGTTTATACTAAATTTAAATGTATTAAACAGACAATAAGAGTTTATGGATAAACTGCTGTGACTTGAGTAATAAAAAACAGGTAATGAATGAATTAGTCTTCACATTAAGCTCCCCCTTCAACAGTCCCTACAACCCCAGCGTAAAAGCCTTCTGCAACACCAGTGTGTCTTTCCAGCACCTTGCAACACCCCTCAGAAATCACCTGGCGAAGATCATCTTTCTGTTGCTTGTGTGTTCTCACTCAGCACCTATCCCCACAGTGTCTGAGCTCCTGCTAGGGCTTAAAACAGCGTGGCTAACATCTGCCATATGTTGTTTTTACTCTCATCCTTCCCCCAGGGAAGAAACGTGCCATAAAGAGTTCTGTTTTCAAGAGGATTTGCTTTTGCTGTTGGGGTGGTTTTTTTGTAGCACATGTGGAAAATTAACTTATCAGAGCTTTAGCCCAAAAAAAGGAAAATTGATTCAGACTCAGCCTGACAAACATTGCCAAGTCAGCAATGTTCCCTTTGTGGGTGGCAGAGTACACCTTAAAAGCCTCCTGAGCACAACTGCAGTATTGTGGGTGGGAGAGTGTCAGAGATCAAACCCCAATACCCTGAATTTCATGTGGAAATCCATAGACACACAATCACCTCAGTATTATAGGTAATTGGTGCAAGGCACCAAGCAGTGACATGTTAAATTTCTGAGCAGTATTAAGGTTAAGATCTATGTATAGTGTTTATGGTAGCTTAGTTTCGTGGTGTATGCAACTTCTTTCTGTCATTAATTACTCATCTTATTTACACAAGAAATACACTCAATCACAGCTGCCATCTAACAAGATCAACATCTAGTAAAAAGGGCGTGTGTGGTGTCCTGAACCTTCTCCTACACTGTTTTGTGTTTTGTGGGTTTGTGTGGTTTTTTAAAAAAAAACTACAGAGCCAGGCCTCGTAGTTCAGAGCCCTGGTATCAATTTCACATTTTTTCTGATCCCTGTGATTATTTTGTTTAGCCTTCTCTGAAATCACTTTAGTTAGCTAAGCTTATACAGTTCCTGACTGTCATGATATTTTCACTGGTAAAGCACATGAAATGCTGTTACAATTTCCATAGTAAACACACTGACGACTTGTTACACTGGGAAGTCAAAGCGTATTCGAAAAACCCCTCTGGCAGATGTTAGCAATTCTTTCTAACATCTTAGTTTTGTCTTTACAGTAACTTGTTTGCCTCTTGACTTTAAGGTTAAATGCCCTTATTGATAGGAATACTCTTACTGATAGGAAATGAACTTTCTTAGCCCACCCAAAGAGTAAACACCATAAAAAATGCATGTCTGAAAGAAGTTCCAGCAACTGCCTAACAATAGACACCGTGGTACAGATTTTCAAAATGTAAAACTAATGTAACTGTGTCATCTGAAAGTTATATAACTACAAATAGACGAGGCGCCAGGAATAAATAGTACATCTTTTTTCCAGTAAAATATCAGTGTGCCCCAATCTAAAATCCCTCTGACAATCAGTCTGACCATGCCCTTTCCACATTGGATAGATTTAAGACAAGTTTGTCAGTATTAATGTTGCTTTTTACCCATTGATATATTTGCTAGGGACCAGATCAAGACTGCTAACAACTCTTATGCAAGTCACATATACTTCAAGAATAATTTAGTTATGATGGGAACACCACCAGGTCAGACACAAACTGCTAACTTCCTGGTCCTACTGTTCACTTGCAATGCACAACTGTTCCATGTAGGAGCCTTCTAGGATTAGGCTAGCACCTTGCTTCACTGAATAAAAGGACTTTCAGGATTTTTAGGGACTGCAACAAAGACCATAGAATGTAGAACACAGAACATAAGCATCGCTTCAAACAGTTGCTGAAGCATCTGGGTGAGGCCCTTCTTATCTTTGTGAGGTAAACGAATCAAGAAATAAGGTCCCATTTTTCAGCTACCTCCTGCCTTCTTGCTGCCCTTTCCTAACACACAAACAAACCAAAAACACACACACAAAAATCCCAGATCTTTCCTGGAGTCTGGCATAAGTGTATAAAGTAAGCATAATGACCTCTGTAATTTTTACTTTCCTATGACACTATTGCATGAACTCTAGTGTCAAGTGACTTCAGCGCATTGCCTCTCATTGGCAGCAGATGTCCCCTTGTGCCCATCACTTTGCATTTGTAAAAAAGACTAGCAGTTGCAAAATTACATGAACAATTTTCATCTGAACAGCATAATTGTTTTACTTCACTTATTTCCACAAAGGCCTAGGAATATGAAAAATATGGTGGTTCTATGTTTTTGTAAATGCAAGACTAAAGGATCAAAAGAAAATAAAATTCTGCATATCTCAGTTCAGTTTCTATTTTATGCTTTCAAACAAAAAAAATTAGGATGATTATTCTTAGTTAACTTTGCAATTTACAACAGAATTAATGAGTAAATCCATAAAAGGCACTCCACTGGGATTTCTTGGCTGGGATTTAAATATATTTCCTCTCTAACACAGAACTTGTTTTTTGTAATTGGGAACCTAAATGTCCATTATTAGATCCTGGTTTTGGCAGATTAGAGATCTAAATCAGAGAGCAAGTAAAATAACTTGAAAATTTTGGATTTGGTGTCTTGAACTTGACCCTGCATTTTTGAGGGTAGTGGAATTAGTTACTGAGTGTGCACTACTTTAAGTCAGCATAAAAGCATAAGTTCACAGCTTTGGATACTAGAACACTATGGCTCTTCTAAGTTTGTGGGAGTGGGAGTAATCCTCTTGAGTGAGATGCAGTAGACAGCCCCTGTTAGCTGTCAGACCTACTTCAGCGGAATTCTGGAAATTTACACCACTCACCAAGAATTATTTTGGTGGTGGGGTCCCAGATCTAGCCAATAACGATGTTATTTCAAACCCTGCAATGTACTTTTGCAGCCTTAGGGACACTAATCTGGTACAGAAGTTTTGCACAAGTTTTTCTATGAGGCAATACAAGTGTGGTTAGGGGAGAAAAAAAAGCCTTGTTTCTGTAGCTAGCCGCACATGTCCAATTTTGGTTAAAACATTTAACAGAAAAATCACTTGAAAGATGTTTCACAAATGGTTTTTACACATTTGTTTCTCCATATGGAATAAAGAAATGCGTCTGGGAATGCTGGTACCACAACTCCAAATTCTTAGTGTCTCACTCACTTCCTGACGAGATCCGTGCAAAAAAGGCTTGAAGTATGAATTGACTGTAAAAACGCCTGTTGCACAAGCCACCCATTTCACAGTAAAACTATTGGGCAATTTAACAATGTATGGTTCTCTTTTCCCCACCTGTGCTTGGAGCAGAAGGAAACACAGGTAATGTTAAAGCACCACAAAACTGAACACAGATATCCAAGGAACTACTGAAGGAAAAATGCCACAGAATCTACCTAGTGGTTTCCTTTTCTTTCTACATAAATACAAATTCAAAGAATTATACCACAACTTTTTACTTTCCAAGTACAGAAGGAATTAAGATTTGCTCAGAAGTACCTCTTTAAAAAAAAGTATTAATGCTTTTCTTTTTTGGACAAAAAGTAAATGTGTTATAAACGAAAAACACAGCAAACCTACCTGGATAGAAAGTGATTGGATAACTTTACTACCTGGTTTTGATAGCAGTCATCAGGGCTGACAGAGTTGATCAGCTTCTCTGCACAGAAATTTAGCAACAAGTATCTCTTTCAAAAATGAAGCATTTATCAGAATTTTCTCCAGATTTCTTCCTCTCCCCATAGTTATGGATACTAATCAGAGGAAGTAAGCTCATCTCACATTCTTCTCTATTTGGTAACTGCCCAGTGAACATGTTTGTCCTCTCCTGTCTCCTAGAAAAATAAAGAAAAATAAATCAGAGTCTTCAGAAAGTTGTTCCATTTCTTTACCATGTTTAAGCAAAGACCAACTGATTTTAAACTCCTTTATCATCTTACATGTTAATTAAGACTAGTGTAATCTTTTAAAATAATCAGTCAGAATATAACCCAGGAGTACAGATATAAAAGTCACAAAGAATAAACAGCAACTGAAAACTGGCTTGCTTGTTTTCCAAACCAAAAAGCCATAAGCTAAGCAACCTCTAGTCCACTGCATTTCTCAGAAGACTGTTTTAAGACACTGGCTGTCCCAATTTTAATATAAGTGAAACAGTGGAATAAATGGGAATTTATATTTAAAATATGCTGCCATTATAGCTGCAAAATTGCAGCCATTTCCTTCAAGGGGAGGGAAAAGCCATTAGGATAATCAGGAATAATTAGAAGAATATCCAGATGGAGAACAAGCCAAGTTGTGCCAGTTTTTTTACTTGAAACTGTGCACTTTTTCACTTGAAACTGCACAGCAGCCAACATAAACAGTTGCGTGCAGCAGACTTGTCTTCCAGTGCAAACATCTCACAGAAGCAAAGATAAAATAAGTGTTTCACGATGCTGAAGAATTCACTGGGAAATTCTGAAAAGCTTCAAAAACCAAGTTGTTCTTTTCTTTGATTCCAGCAGACCTTCACTTAGATTTTCAGAGGTGTCAGAAAGATCAGCATCTGTCTTATAAAGCCACCAATATTCATTCATTAACAAGGACTGTGGTGGTGTCTCAATTCCCTATTCAACCCAACTGTTCAGGTCCCTCTGAAAGACACATTTCAACAATTACTTTCTGTGGGAAAAGTGTGTGGAGAACTTCACAGTCACTTTATTTCCTGGCATTATCATTTTATCCAGTTTATTTTGTCTTCTACATGTCAACTGCTTCAATTACTTAGTTTTGTGAAATATCCGGGGTGACTATGGGTGCTTAATAATGGAGAACACTATTTGTATTTTACTAATTGGCCATGAAACAGCAGTTGAATAGGGAATTATTGTTTTACTGAGGCCTTACTCAGGTAAAATCATATGGTTTAAAAGCCCGATAAGAATTTCAGAGCTTGAAAGAGCATTGCTGTATCAATTCAAAAATGTTTTCAGCCACATCTGTTCTGAATTCATAGCAGTTATGTTGCAACTCTCTCTGGGTAGCAAACATATGCAAGGTGTTGCCTGTCAGACTTGACTAGCTCTGCCAACACATGCACACACATTTTACATATAACCACAAAGAATTTCAGCTTGTCTTCTGGTATGCATTACATGGCTCTATAAACAATATAGTGCCTTCCTGTACTTCAGTAGATTGGCAAGAACAATGAGTTGGCAAAGGACGACTTTGTGTTTTTCTGTCTGAAATTTAGTTGCTTCTTTTACATACAATTGTACAAATAAGTCTTCAAGGGAGCAAACTCCATGCTGAAAACCATGTGTCAAAATGCTGAAGTTACCATAACTTTTCGAACTTCTTTCTACCCTGCTAACACCATCTGAAGTCTCTTGTTTCTGAACTCAAATATGCTAGTAAGAGTTTTACAATTACGTGCTGCAGACACTGTTACCATTAAAACACAGAATCACCTAAACAGTGGTTCAGCAGAAATGAAGAATAACCTAAGAAACAAAAAAAGCCCCACCAACATCTGCAAAAGGTGTCACAGACTGAATGAATGCATCAATGCTTAATAATCAACGCTTGCTAAAGTCAGCACAAGGGGGTTACCAAGAGCACTGAATATTCTGCAGATCTTAGTGAAGAAACACAGTCATTAAGGAGCAAAACAAAGATTATGTTCTGATAGGCAGTTCAACCTGCTCTCGAAGTTCCTGGAAATGATCTGTGAAGATTTACAGCTTGCTTAAAACTTGAAATAAACATTCAGCCTGAGGATGTTATGACAGCATGGGATACTAGAATACTTTAATGCCCCATGGTGTTACATGGATGTAAGAAGCTACCAGAAATTGAGCCATGTGCACTATAATGAAGATCAAGAGATACTTTTGCTTTTGCCAAAATCTGCAACTGTTTGCTTCATTCCATTCTTCAAAAGGCCAACAAAAATAGTGACTGCACAGAGCACAACTTCATCCAGTTTTGACCTGACTTCTGCAATATTGCAGGCCTGAAAAATGTCAATAGTTCTTTTCTATTTTTCACCGGAAAGATTTGTTAGCAATTAACTGTGGAAGAATGAAGAGGATAAATCTGCTGCTAATCTTTAAATATGATCTGCTATCTGAATGGATGTAACATGCATTCAAATTTAAGACTAGAAACTGGGTTTGTGGTTCTTGATCCAAAGCCAATTCATTAAAGCTGGTGTTGGAAGATAGGTATCTATTGCATTTCTATGGATCAGGAGGAAAAATTTGCCATTTTAAGCTTAAAAATGGAGCTTTAAATCCGGTACACGCTGTTAGCATAAAGTTTACTGCATCTGGACCACACTCTAAACTTGAAATTTTGGGGAACTCTTACAGTCACAGTCCAGTGCAGGAAACAGCTTCTCTCTGATAAGGACGCAATCTTTCACAGACTGTGTGTAAGATCTGTTTTGAAACTGACGTAGGATATAGTCACCTACCTATTACATCATGACTCTGTAATTGCCTACTCATCTGCCTATTCTTTGCAAGCAAACGAAACCTACAGTACATATGGCTCCATTTTCAAAAAATGGACTGAACTATCTTACTTCAAAAGATTCCAATATATGACTACAAAAACCAAAATCTCACCTCCCTCTAGAACTCAAAGCATACTGGTACCCTCACAATTTTAAATGGGCAGCTTCATGCTCATTTAGCTTTTTTTATGGATCCTTTTTTCAGGCATCTAGTTGCAACTATGTGAAGTAAAGGCTGCATACATCACACTTTTGTGCTTCTCAGTACTGAAATGTTTCAGGCTCTGTCCATTAGAATAACCTGAAAATGATGGTTCCACTGTTTGTTGTTGTAAAAGCACTCATCAAAAAGCCCATTTTTATGTAAGACAGCCAGTGGGTAACAGTACTGTAGGAGTAGAGGGGTCTGTACAAACCAGTGTGACCTTTATGTAACCGCACAGAGGATGTGGGCTATTCGGGTTGCATTAGGAGATGGCCTTTTACCTAGCCAGATCATCAGAAGATTAAGTCCTCCTTTACAACTTCTATGACAAATAGTAAGTATGAAAAACTCTGCCGACAAGAAAGTTTCTTGGACATTTTGTTTTAGTCCAAATATTCAGGTAAATAAGCTGAATTGGCTCTGGGTTAATATCCCTTTGCTTCTCTTGTTTCATCCTCAAGAGAGGAGGCTGTCATGGTAGTAGTTAAAGGACGTATGGAATGTGAACCTTTATGAGCTTCTAGTGGCCACCTTACCAATGGTCAGAATTTATGTCAATTGTGTTTCTCTTCCTCATCTTGCAACTCACAAACTCTACCTTTCACATGGTGCATGTTATATGTGTTGTGTAAAATTCATGCCAGATTAGCCCATCAGAGCACTTTTTAAGAACAACATATGACATTTTTCAGCCTAGAGAAAGACAGTTTGATGCAGGCATGTAACTTTATAACACATCACTCTGTACACACATTTGAATCTAGTCAGTCTGGACAATTTGCATGTGAAGAGCTGATTGCACTTCACGATATACCGCATTATATATTTTGACTGAATTACTCTCTTCCTGAAGTGATCCTGACTTCATTGTGGTCAACCTGCTTTAACTCCACCAGAACTACTTTGGGTACATGTCTGCCCATGGTGTCTGCCATGTTTCTAATCCAAATATGCTGTGGGAAAAAGCAATTTGTCAATTCTATGTGAGCAAAAAGTGGGACAAGAAGAAGAGAAGAACACAAATTCATGTTGTTCTATCTAATACAGTGCTTGTGTTTCTAAAAGAAACAAGACAAACTGACACAATTTGGAGTAAATTGTATGCTGTTTGGACTAAGGTTTTGAAGTACAAGGTGGACATCAGTTCACCTGTGGGGGGAGAGAAACAGGTGAGCCACCTGTTTCCTTCTCCAGTACACACAGGAAACAAAATCTCGCTCTGCAACAGCAATATTGCAACACCACATATGGGTAACTGGATTTCTGCAAGGCAGACATTCCCATTTAAACAGTGTCTGTTCTGTTAGTTGTCCCAGCAGCCTGGCTAAGCAGCAGCTACAAGTTTCTAATACAAGTTTTCATTAGTCATCTTTAGTCATCACAGAACTGGGCCTATCTCTTGTCGATTCCATTTTAAGACTCCTAGTTCTGCCACGTATTGGAAACTTGGGTGTTTAGCCCAGTGCTGCCAAACCCACGGGGAAACAGGCACTGAAAAGCATAAACTGGAGATAAATGGCTGTGTCTACATCCATCTCTGTGGCAAGCTAGCTTTTTGCTCCAAAGGTTTGCTCCTCTTTGGCTGAATATGCTTTAAAAAGGGGACTCTGGCCAGTCTTACAAAGTTACAATAGTCATTAACATCAAACACTTGAGGCCAAATTTGGTCCCCATTGTATGCCCGGAAAACATCACAGCATTTCCACTTTATGTCACTTTGTCACTACAGTTGGTAAGGGTGTCAGGGTACAGTTTGGGATAGCTAGAGTGCACCAGTGCTCTGACGAGTAGGTACCCTTACACAAAGCTTGTGTCAAAGGTTGTGATCTCCCGATGCTTCCCAGGCAGATCTAAGAGAGGTTTCTGTTAATCAAGCTAATACAGAGCTAATTCACTGTATAACCGGGATTAAGCACATTTCCAAGATGCAGTGGTGCATGGCTTGAGATAACACTAAATTCATCTTGTGTTCCATCTGCCTTGTGAACAATTACTCCTCTGCATATTAGGTAAATTACTTGATTTTCACGTTCTTCTTGGCACTTGCACAGTATTCTTGCAACATCCTTCTGGTTCACACTTGGAGCTGGGACACCATTTTTCGGCTTTAATACTAAGCTTCAAACTGACTTTGGACGTTTTCTGTGCATGCTGTCAGTACCATCTTGGTTGAGCATAAGGTTTCAAGGCAATAAAAACTGGAAAAGACTAACTAGTAATATCCTGCTATTCTCCTTGCCAGTATAGGATTCCTTTCCCAACATTTTACGTATTTTTTGATTATTTTTTTGAGTATAGCCACAGATCCAACAAGTTACAACCAGGGACACTAAAAACACAGTAATATAAGCTAAGCTTTTAACACCAATAACTTGTAAGAATAGTTGCAAAAATTCCTTTATGTCTCTAATCTCCTCGGTCTCACACACCTCCTCCTCTTGGGTGTGGTTGGAGGAGGCAGGGAGGAAGTGAATGACTTTCAGGACTCGTTCCCACATTTCTCTTCCTGCCATCCCCTACACGTACATATCTCTAACAGAGTTAATACAAATAGCATGGCAGCCACCACCACTGTCCCTTCACAGTTATGCATAACTTCCTACCGCCATTTTCTACCCTTTCTAGTTGATAAAGTACCAGGTTGAAAGGAGCTGAGGCTGAGATCCATGACTGCAGAAAGAGGGTGGACATCATTCCCTCACTTCCACTTCCAGCTCCTACTGTCTGTCTCATGCTTGACAGAGTAAGAATGAAGAAGCCAGAGGAAGAGCTAATACAGCAAAGAGCACCAAAGATATCTGGCACTGGCTACCTCTGTGATATTTAGAAAAAATAAAATTCCTGATAGGCATACCAAGTCCCATTTTTCTGCTTCTGGAGTGACCAGAGAACAACTCTAGATAACCGGCATGCCAGTGCTGACCCAGGGGAATTGAGCTGGGAATTCAAAGCAGGGAATGGGACACGAGGGTTGGAAGAAGGTCCAGAATATGAGAAGTTTAGGAATACTGTGCAACTGGAGGAATGGGGGGGGAAGACAAAATTTGACAATTCCAGAGCAGGAATCTCCTTAGGGCACTATCTCAATAGCTTTTGTTGGGACTTCAAGTTCAGAGATAGACCCAAGATGTTTTTCCTCTCCCCTTTCTATCCAGCCATAAACTGACACTGCAAAGGACTTCTCCCTTCACCTCCCCCTCTTTTTTTGCTGTCAGAAGTACAGCAGCCTTAAGCAATTAGCAGCAGCTGCCTTGTATTGGAACAATGAAACTACTGAACAATAGGGATAGCTTATTATTATGACAGACCTAGCCCTATGATAATCCAGAGCAGGAACTCCAAATTCACTGCCAGAAGAATTACTGGTTAGCATGTTATTAACTTCACTGCATTCCAAGCTGGAAACAATTCATCCACTGTTTCACAAAATCAGTTTTTTAGTCTCCCAATCATACACATGTATGTCAAACATTGAAAGTTAGAATCTGATGTTGAAAGCAGGGTGTAACTTAATCTGCAGCCCACCAAGACAACCAATGTGGTCCACTCTTCTGGGGGCAATCTGGGACTTGAATGCATACCATTCTTTGAGGCTGTAGTAGCAGCCATCTCCCAAAAGCCCAAGACTCCTCTCCAGCACGATGCAATGGCCGCAGAAGTACTTAACAGTGTGAATAATCTTCATGCAGCTAAAAAACAAAAGGGACATTTACTGTCTCTGTCTTGACTTTTCAGATAGACTTAAACCACATTTTTTCTCTTTACTGTATACAGCCTGGAATTTGACAAGTGCATCAGGAAGTTCAGAAACCAGGGGAGAAGACGCTAGGCTCATCTTTTTTCAGTGATGCCCAGTGACACGGCAAGAGGTAATAGGCTCAAACTTGAACATAATAAGTTCCATCTAAACATGAGGAGGAACTTCTTAACTTTGAGGGTGGCAGAGCACTGGAACAGGCTGCCCAGAGAGATGGTAGAGTCTCTGTCTCTGGAGCCCTTCAAAACCCAACTGCACACTTTCCTGTGCAACCTGCTCTCGGTGGACCTGCTCTGGCAGGGGGGTTGGACTAGATGATCTTCAGGGGTCCCTTCCAACTCCATATCATTCTGTGATTCTGTGATTAACTATTATGCGTTTCAGTCAGTATGAAAGTGAAGTTCACTGATTTTAACCATCTGCTACTGTAAAACTATAACTCAATTTTTGCTTGTAGTTAGCCACTGCACCCAAGGCTTTTGCTACCATCTTTTAAATCAACTGCTGTCCCAGGTTCCTCTTCTGTAACCGTGGTGAAGACTAGGGAGTGAAACGCCAGGGCATGCAGTTACATGGTGCTCTCCCAGCAGACTGTCAGAAGCTCTCCACACCTGTTTAGCTTCAGTGAAGCAACTCCCAAACATCTCCTTAAGCAGCAATGTCGTTTGTTCCCCTTCCATCAAGTGCTATCTCACTTCCTAAGCCAACTTCTTTCGAGCTTCCCGTCTTCTCCACTGACAGTGGCTCAAGTCCTGCGCAGCTCTGCACAGGGACTCAGTCACCTCCCCACACTCAGGTGTACCCGCGCAAGGACTTCACCATTACTCTTTTTCTTCACAAGGTTTATTTCTCCCCAGCAATGTTCAGCTTTTATGGCTTATCACTTTGGCAAGGCTCTGAAAGTTGTAATTTCTCCTGCTATTTGAATTCACTCATTATTTCCACTGTACCCTGGGTTTGCTTCTGCTGTTCAGTTTAGTCAAGTATCTGAACATTGTTTCTGACAGCAACGAAGTCACCAGTTGCAGGTACAGAGGCAGCAAGCCTGAAGTGTGTCACCGAGGCACCTGAGCACAGGCTCTGCCCCTGGGCTGCTGCCGGCCTGTGCAGGTGCGGGGGCAAAGAAGCCCATGGGTGCGGAGAAAGCGACACCCCGACTGCACCAGCACGTCCAACGAAAAGGGCCGGGTTTGAAATGCAGTGAGGGAGCACACACCGATAAATCCGCCTTTATCTTCTAACGCAAGCTCAACTTACAGCTAATTTCATCAATTTAACACCCAGAGGCACATCTTCCCAGTCCAGTCTGATACCCCTGATCAGGGCCGCCAGAGAAAACCGCAGTTTGTGACACCGCCGTTACCCACGCCGGCTACGGGACCACGGCATGGCCACGCGGAAACGGCCTTTGTTTATGACCCACCGTGACAGAGCTTACGACAGGCGGACCCAGGCGCGCGCCCTCCCTGCCGGTGCCCGGTCCTCCGCGGGCCGCCGCGCCGCAGGGGGCGCTCTCTTGCGGCCGTGGACCCGCCCCTCCGCCCCTGACGCCGGCGCAGGGCCGTGTCGGCCGGGCGGGCTGCAGAGGCGGAAGCGGCCGTGGGAGCGCGGAGATGGCGGCGGCGGGCATGGGGCAGCAGTGGGTGCTGGTGGAGATGGTGCAGGCCTTCTACGAGGTGCGGCCTG
>JAOXNO010000020.1:50439197-50450226 GCA_028565335.1 Limnodromus scolopaceus | reverse complement strand
ACACTAAAGTCTTCTAGAAGTGCAATTTTCCCCAGTATTGGAAGGAAAATTAGTCCTGTGTCTCTCAACCCACGACAAGGAGTTAGCAGGAAGGGTAAAAGTTGGGGTTGGAGGGGTTGGCTAGGCCCTGGGCTTACAAGGGTTGGTGGTTAGAGATGTTGGCAGTTAGAGGAGTTGGGGTTTAGGCTAGAGGTTGGGCTGAGGGGGGGTTGGTGGATAGGGTAAGGTTTGGGCCTAGAGTGCTTGGTACTTAGGATTAAGAGATGGGCCTGGAAGGGTTGGTCTCAGAGGGGTGAGCAGCTAGTTTTAAGGGCTTAACCGTCTGGATATGGGTTGAGCTTGGAGGGCTTGATGGATAGGGTAGGGGCTGGGATTGCAGGGATGGGTAGATAGGGTAAGGGTTGGGCTTTGAGGGTTTGGGTTTGAAGGGGTTGGCAGGCAGAGTAAGGGATAGGCTTGAAGGAGTTTGCTGGCAAGGTAAGAATTGGGCTTGGAGGGGTTGATGAGCTTGGATGGGTTGGGCTTTGAAGTCCTTCATGGGTAGGGGGAGGGTTGGAACAAGAGGGCTTGGAAGAGGTTGGTGGGTAAAGGAAAAGTTGGGGTCGGCTATTAATGGAAGTTTTGGGCTTGGATGGGTTGGCAGTTGGGGTATGTTTAGGGGTTAAAGGACTTGGAGGTTAGGCTAGGGATTGGGCTTGGAGAGATTGGTGGGTAGGGTAAGGGTGGGCTTGGAAGATCTGGGGCTGGGGCGAGGGTTGGGGTTGGAGGGGTTAGCGCATAGGGGAAGGGTTGGAGAGATGTATTGGGCATGATTGGCAAGGTTTTGGTAGCAGGGGCAGGCTGCAGGGATAACCTGTTGTTGCAGTTTGGGCTGTGTTGACCAATGAGAAGACCACAGATGCTCTCCCCCACCTCTCGCTCCAAGGAGAGGAAGAAAAGAGAGAAAGAGATTTATGAGTTAAGAAAAAACTAAACTAATGAAATATTAATAATAAAATACAAAGGAAATAATGAAATGGATACAATATATACAAAACCATATCAAGTTCCCAGGGAGATGTCACCAGCAGGCACTGGGGAAGTTCCAGACTGGACTCAGTGACAGATGAGAACTGGATTCCAGATCTTGATTCAGGAACCCAGGGATTGGGATCAAAGGTAGAGAAACTGACAGGGTCTTCCTGAGATGTCAGTCATTGAAGAAGCCAAGTCACTAAAGAAGCCAAGTCACTAAAGAAGCCAAGTCACTAAAAAAACCAAGTCACTGAAGAAGAGCCAACCTGACCCCTTTGATCCCTCAGCTTTTATATTGAGCGGGCAGATGGGATGGGATACCCTATTGGTCAGTTTGGGTCACCTGACCTATCCACGCCTCCCCACAAGTGCAACCCCTCCATGGGGTAAACAACCAAGTCAGCTGACCCTGGTTGCCACAGCAACAAGTATAAGCAAGAGCCTCTCTCACTGAACAGAAAAGTAGCTCTGCTCCACCCCAAATCAGGACGCCTGTGTAGGAGGAGGTCATGGACTGCCCTGTGCTGGTCATAGCCAGTTCCAGCCAGCTCAGCAACAGACAAAATGGACTGACTGCGCACCGATACTGAACCACTCAGATGACTTTATGGTGCCTCTGGAAAAATATATTTAAGGGTGGTAAATGCTGAGAAAACAATGCCAGAGCAGGATGACTGGCCCATGGGGAACCCATGATGGAGCAGTCTGTTCCTGATGGACTGTACCTCATGGAAAGGAGCCACGCTGGAGCAAGGGAAAAGCGTGAGGAAGGAGCAGCAGAGACAAACTGTTATGAACTGACCGCAACCCCCCATTCCCCACCCCAATAATTGTATCCACGTGAAGGAGTTTTGCAATTTATTGCCTCTGTGAAAAAGTGATTATTAATGCATAGAACCCCATCTCAAATGTCTACAGGCACAATTTTGGTTTGTTCACTGTCAAGAGATGTCAAGCTATGCATCCGTAACTGACCAGCCATTATGTTAATTAATTAGTTAATTTTCTTTCTAGTGGTTGCTGTGTTTCAGATTTGGTATGAAAGGAACATCAATAAAGCATATTGTTTTAGTTGTTGCTAGGCAATGTTTATAGCATTCAAGGACTTTTTTCAGCTTCTCATAGAAGCTGAGAAGGAGCATAGATGGAACAATGGAATGGCCAATGGAATATTCTGTACCATAGATGTCATGCTCAGTACGTAAATGGGGGTTGCCCAGGGGGCAGGAATGTGCGATCACTGCTCGGGAGGGTGTGAATTCACCAGTTTACCAGGTGGTGAGAGTGACTTGTGTCATTATTATTATTGTTGTTATTGCTATTTTCCTTTTCTGATATTGTTCTATTCAACTGTCTTTATCTCAACCCACGAGGTTTTTTTTCTTTTCCTTTCCCCTCCTTTTCTCTCTACTCTTCTGGGGGGAAAAGGGGGAGAACTGCATGAGCGGCTGCTGGCTGGGGTTAAACCACAACGAGTGCCCTTGCATCTTAGGTGTGCAGCTCATAGCCAAGTACTTCTCCCATCGAGGTATTAGGAAGATGTAACATATGGGCTCTGCTATCCCAATGTTTTCCTTTGCAGATTAACCATACTTGTTCATTATTAGTACAGTGGCCAGTTGCATACTATGGCAGGTAGTGTCCAAAGAGTCATTCTGAACAGCAGTAGAAATAGTCTTGGATACATTTTTCATGACTTCCCAAGTCTTTCTATTCAGTGTCATTGGGGGTGAGCCATTTCTAATCAGATAGCAGCTTTAGCTGGCCCCTGAAGGTGCTGAGAGGTTAGTTGTCCAACCAGTTGCAGCTGGGCTTGGAGGGCTTGGATATCCATGTTGTTTAGGGCAACTCCTCCAAGTCCTAGCGTTCCTGATATGTTCTTCTGTGGATGCCTTGTTCAGGGAACATGGCATGTTGAATCCTTATAATA
This sequence comes from Limnodromus scolopaceus, assembly GCA_028565335.1. Taxonomy (NCBI): domain Eukaryota; kingdom Metazoa; phylum Chordata; class Aves; order Charadriiformes; family Scolopacidae; genus Limnodromus; species Limnodromus scolopaceus. The sequence continues at coordinate 50,447,282 of JAOXNO010000020.1, read as the reverse complement.
AAAGGCGCACAGGTGGTATTGTGTCAACTTACATTCCAGTCCCACTTGATGTGGTACTCTTTCTCTTATTGGATTACTCCAAGTAAAGTTTGCCACTTGCCTATGGTAAACATATTGGAGGGTGGTATTACAAATTGTGAGGTTCACCATGTTCTTTGCCAAGATAATACTGAGGTTAATTCACTAGTGTTGGTTTGTGTTTCTTCCATTAGATACGGTCTCATATTTAAATTCTAATCTTTGATTGTTTTGGGTACATTTATAAATACTTGTGAAGTTGGTGGTCCAATTAAGTCTAGTCATCATACTGGTGAGAAGTCCTTCATGTTCACTAATATAGCCTACATTGATTATTTTGGGTCAGCTGTCCTGGTTGTGTCCCCTCCCAACCTCTTGTGCACCCTCAATCTGTTCACTGGGGTGGGGGCGGCCAGAGTGAGAAACAGAGGCCTTGACGCAATAGCTAAAACATTGGTGTGTTATCAGCATTGTTTTGGTCACAAATCTAAAACACAGCACCATACGAGCTGCTATGAAGAAAATTAACTCCATCCCAGCCAGACCCAGTACAGGAGTCTTGGGATGCAAGGCCACCTTCATCTAAGTAACTGTATCAGTAATACCGTAATACCATATTAGGCCGAAATCGCCTAGGTAAAAGTGTCGGAAACACCGAATTTGGGTACAGACGTAACAGAATTGGGACCAATGAGGAAAAAGTAATTAGGGGTGTGTTGTTTGTTTGGGATGTATTTGAGTGGAGAAAAGGAGGTTGTGGGGGTGGTTAAAAGGTGTGTTCAGGTAAAGAAAAAATGGGGAATAAGGTATAAAATCAGGTAGGGGACAAAGAACTGGGGGATTTTGCAATGGTAGAGGTGCAGAGGCCTACAGATGGCAATGAAGCTGACCTCCGGACCCAATCTCCCCAGGACACTGGAAAGAACCCCCTTGGACAACCTGCTGGACTCTCCATCAGGCCTATGTCTAGACTTGGTGTGGGAGGATGGAATAAGAAGGACTAAACTTGTATGGAGGGATAGACTTGTGCCTTACTACTAAGTGCAGGAGGAAAGGCAATAGAATTGCAACTTAATAGCACTTATATGTGTGGTTTATGTTTTCTTTATAGTAATATAACTGTGTATCAATAATAAGCAATAGAATCATAACTCACTATTACTTGCAGTGATATAATTGTGTACTAATATTACTAATAATAGTGGTGAGTTTGATAGACAACTAAGGTAATATTAGCTTTTTTAAGGTGTGTTGCTTAATCAGTAAATCTAACCATCTTGATCAGCTATGTCTCAAGCCTCCAATCTAAAAGGGGAGGAGAGTCAGACTTAGGGAGGTAACACAGGTGTAGCCTGGCCTGGGCCTGGTTGGGGTGATGCCTCTCTAGTGTTTACAAGTCAAGTGGCTTCTGCAAAATGAACATTGCAATTTCTCATATCCCCTTTTCCCCAGGCTTGTAGCATGGTTTTCAGGAGTCCATTATGCCATTCTACTTTTCCCAAGGCCTGGGGATAATAGGGAATATGGTATATCCAGTCAATTCCATGTTCAGCTATTCCTAACTTTATAATGTCGTTTTTGAAATGACAGCCATTGTCAGACTCAGTTCTTTCAAGTGTACCATGTCTCCACAAACTTTGTTTTTCAAGACCTACTACTGTGCTTTTAGTGGTGACATGGGTCACTGGGTAAGTCTCCAGCCAGCCTGTAGTCATTTCTACCATGGCTAGGACCTGTCAATGCTCCCTAGTAGTCCTGCACAAAGGTCCAATGTAGTCTACTTGCCACGCACCTCCAAATTGGTGGTTTAGATGTCATCTTCCATGCCTCAATATTTTTTGTTGTTTAGCTTTTTCACTAATGCACAAATTTCAGCCCTTTGTTATTTGTATAATAGAATCTTTAGACAAGTCCACCCCTTGGTCTCCTGGGCAGCTATAGGTGACATCTCATCTTATATGTTCTGACGTTTCATGAGTCCATCGAGCTACAAATAGTTCCCCTTTATGTTCCCAGTCCAAGTCTTTGTTGATTGTGGCAACCTGAGCAGCTTGGTCCTCTTGATGGTTGCTGATTTGTTCTTCAGTGGCACTTCCCTTTGGGACATGGGCACTGTGGGACATGGGCTTGAACTCCCTTCATATGCTGCTAGTATCTCTTTTTCAGTCGAGGTGTAGCAGGCCTCAGACCCTCTGTATCCTCAGCTCCAAAACCTTAGTGGTCGACCTCGAGTCTCTCCAAGTGCTTTCCACCAGAGGCTCCAGGTGAGGCCATGCTTCCCGGCTGTGCTGTAAAGCACATTTCTCACAGCTTGTCCTGTCTGGACGGTCCCAAGGGCTACCGCATGAACAATTTCCTGCTTAATCTGTTCAAAGGCTTGTCTCTGCTCAGGGCCCCATCCGAAACCATTCTTCTTTTAGGTCACTCAATAGAGACTGTAACCTGGAATATGCTGGAACACTGTCCCACATGACATCCTTGTCTCTAAATTGGAGAAACATGCATTTGATGGATGGACCACTCGGTAGATAAGGAACTGGCTGGATGGCCGCACTCAAAGGGTTCTGGTCAACGGCTCAATGTCCAAGTGGAGACCAGTGACGAGTGGCGTTCCTCAGGGGTCGGTACTGGGACCGGTGCTGTTTAACATCTTTGTCGATGACATGGACAGGGGGATTGAGTGCACCCTCAGCAAGTCTGTCAAAGACACCAAGCTGTGTGGAGCGGTCGACACGCCGGAGGGAAAGGGTGCCATCCAGAGGGACCTGGACAAGCCTGGGACGTGGGCCCATGTAAACCTTATGAAGTTCAACTAGGCCAAGTGCAAGGCCCTGCACCTGGGTCGGGGCAATCCCAGGCACAAATACAGGCTGTCTGGAGACTGGATTGAGAGCAGCCCTGAGGAGAAGGACTTGGGGGTGTTGGTGGATGAGAAGCTGGACATGAGCCGGCAACGTGCGCTCGCAGCCCAGAGAGCCAACCGTATGCTGGGCTGCATCAAAAGCAGCGTGGCTAGCAGGTCGAGGGAGGTGATTCTGCCCCTCTACTCTGCGCTGGTGAGACCCCACCTGGAGTACTGCATCCAGCTCCAGGGCTCCCAACATAAGGAGGACATAGACCTGTCAGAGTGAGTCCAGAGGAGGGCAACGAAGATGATGAGAGGGCTGGAGCACTTCTCCTATGAAGACAGGCTGAGAGAGTTGGGGTTGTTCAGCCTGGAGAAGAGAAGACTCCAGGGAGACCTTATAGCAGCCTTCCAGTACCTAAAGGGGGACTACAGGAAAGATGGGGAGGGAGTCTTTATCAGGGAGTGTCGTGATAGGACGAGGGGGCAATGGTTTTAAACTGAAAGAGGACAGATATAGATTAGATACTAGGAAAAAATTCTTTACTGGGAGGGTGGTGAGGCGCTGGAACAGGTTGCCCAGGGAAGCTGTGGATGCCCCATCCCTGGAAGTGTTCAAGGCCAGGTTGGATGGGGCTTTGAGCAACCTGGTCTAGTGGGAGGTGTCCCTGCCCACAGCAGGGGGGGTTGGAACTAGATGATCTTTAAGGTCTCTTCCACCTCTAGCCATTCTATGATATGCATTCTCCAGGAAGCCACAATGCCTTGGAAAGCTTGTGTTTCTTTTTTGTTATCTGGTAGGGACATAGCTGTTATCTTATTGATCACATCCATTGGGATATGATGATGTCTATCTTGCCATTTTATTCCTAAAAACTGTATTTCCTGTGCAGGTCCTTTGACCTTGCTTTGTTTTATGGAAAAAACAACTTTCAGAAGGAAACACAAATGCTTCCTCTGCTGTGTTGTGCCACACGATGATGTCATCAATGTATTGCAGGTGTTGAGGGGCTGCACCCTGTTCCAATGCAGTCTGGAACAGTCCATGGCAAATGGTAGGGCTGTGCTTCCACTCCTGGGGCAGTCAATTCCAGGTGTACTGGACACCTCTCCACCACATGAAAGCAAACTGTGGCCTGCCCTCTGCTGCTAAAGGGATCAAGAAAAACGCATTGGCAATATCAGTTGAGGCATGCCACTTGGCCACCTTTGATTCCAGTTCATATTGGACTTCTAGCATGTCCGGTATGGCAGCACTCAACGACAGCGTGACTTTGTTCAGGCCGCTGTAGTCCACTGTCAGCCTCCACCCTCCGTCAGATGTTCACACTGGACATATGGGACTACTAAAGGATGAGTGAGTCTCGCTGATCACTCCTTGGCTCCAGTCGATGGCAAAAAAATTCATGGATGGGAGTCTCGGTTGGTGCGATATTGCTGCTGGTGTGCCATCACGGTAGCAATCGACACCTGCTGTTCTTCGACCCACAGCAAGCCCACAACGGCCCACAACAGGCAAGCCCTCCTCCAAGAGGCTGGGAAAGGTAGACACTTCGAAGTAGACATCTTCTCTGTACCCACAGGCAGCTACACCAAAGGCCCACTGGTACCCTTTTGGGTCTTTGAAGTACCCACTCCTGAGGTAGTCTATCCTCTGGTCTCTCCTGGTGCTTTCTGCCATAAGCTCCACTGGCTTGTTTTGTCCCCTGCTGATGTGTATAGTACATTTTGGACATTTGGACCAGTTCTGATGGGCCCCAGGGCAACCGCATGTGCTGCTTCTTGTTTTACCTGGTCAAAGGCTGGTTGTTGCTTGGTTCCCCGCTCAAATGAGTTCTCTTTTCTGATGACTTGGTACAGTGGGTTCACAAGCTGACTGTATCTGCGGATGTGCATTTGCCAAAACACTACCATTTCAAGAAACACTTGTGTTTCCTTTTTGTTGGTTGGTGGTGCCGTTGCCACAATCTTGTCAATCATGTCAGTAGGAATGAGATGGCACCCGTCTTGCCATTTGACTACCAGAAAATGTATTTCTTGGTGCAGGTCCTGATTCCTCTCGATCACAAATCCTGCATTTAGTAAAATTTCAGTGATCTGTTTGCCTTTGCTATACACCTCTTGGGTAGTGTTTCCCCATACTATGATGTCATCAATGTACTGTAAGTGATCTGGGGCGTTGCCCTCTTTCAAAACCTTTTGTATAAGTCCTTGACAGATGGTGGGGTGTATTGGGTTTACATGGCAAGGTTTTGGTTGTGGGAGGGCTGCAGGGGTGGTCTGTGTGAGAAGAGGCAAGGGGCTGCCCTGTGCCGGACACAGACGGTTCCAGCCAGCTTGGCAACAGACCCACTGCATGCCAAAGCTGAGCCAATCAGCGAAGCTGGTGGCGCCTCTGTGAAAACACGTAAGAAAGGGTAAAAGACCACATGGCAGCGTGAGAGTAGCGAGGAAAAAAAATTTAAAAAAAAAGTGTGAGAAACAACACTGCAAATACCAAGGTCAATGAAGAAAGAGGGGGAGGAGGTACTCCAGGCACCAAAGAAGATATTCCCCTGCAGCCTGTGGAAGAGATCACAGTGGAGCGGGTATATCCCTGCAGCACATGGAGAGGACCACACCAGAGCAGGTGGATATTTCCTGAAGGAACTTGGCCCGTGGAGAGCCCGCAATGGAACAGGTTTTCCTCACAGGAACTGCAGCCCGTGCAGGAGCCCATGCAGGATCAGGTTCTCCTGGCAGGAACTGTGGACCATGGAGAATCCATGTTGGAGCAGATTACTTTTTTCCTGAAGGTCTGCAGCCCATGCTGGAGCAGGGGAAAAGTGTGAGGAGGAGGGAGCGGCAGAGAGGAACTGTTATGAACCTCCTGTTCCCCATCCCCCCAGCGCTGCTCTGTGGGGAAGCAAACAGTCATTTACACTCCAGTGTCAGGGGAACTGAGAAAAAACACGTGAGCTACATCAATGGTCTCTTGCCAGGCAGCAGCACTTCCTTGTGCTTCAGGTGTTCTTTTCTTATATGTGTTTTGTAAAACTGTCTTAAGTTACTGGAAAGGAGTTTTAGTAAAGACAATTGGGAAGCTTTCAACATGGTTCTACTTTACTAATAAGAGCTAACGATTAATCTGGACAATATGCTGTTAAGAGTATAAAGGCCTTTTCTTCTCAAATGACAAATTCCTTTATGTTACACTGTCCAGTAGTGCTTGAACTACACTGTTGTGATGTAGCAGAGCCCTGCTCCTGATCACCACAGTCTATCCTATCTTCTTATTAAATCTTAACTCTCTGTCTAATCTCACTCCCTATCCCCTGCGTATGTGTGCTGCAAGGGCTAAGTGCCAGCTACCGGTGAGACCTTGGTGACTGGATTTAGTGCTAGCTGCTGGAGTCAGGCCAAGGGTGTGGGCACCCCCGGCCTGTGGTGTCAGCTACTGCAGCAAGTGAGGGTCCTAGCATCAGTAGTTGGAGGGTCCATAGATCTCTGGATCTAGGGATGGTCCTACAGACTTTGAGCCCGGAGTGCCAGTGCACTGGGTCTGGCTGGGATGGAGTTAACTTTCTTCATATCACCCCGTATGGTGCCATGCTTTGCATTTGTGGCTAAAACAATGTTGATAACTGTGTGAGCCAACACAGGCAGGATGCAGGAACAACCACAAAACCATGGATGAAAGGCAAAGAACAAACTTAATCTCGATACCTCGCGGACCAGGGAATCTCCGAAGCAGCACCTGGGCAGAGGCACGCAAGCGGGGGACGCAGGCACCATGGGGTGAGAGGGTCCTTGTTAGCAAGAGAGAAAGTGAGAGAGTGTCTGAACCTGCTGTTTTCGCCTGTATTTCAGGGATTCAAGCAGGCATAGTTTTCCACTGTGCTTTGATCTTCTGATCTTCTCTGACATCAGGGCAGGAATCTCAGGCATGTTCGATAAGGTGCCTCCGAGTCCATCACGGGCCCTAACGTTATCTAAGTTAGGGTTCTAGTTAGTGCAGGATGTTCCACTTGTTGAGCACATAAGACTAAACAACAATTAGTGTGATATATGTGTTTTCCAACACCCCATGTGCGAGTCACTTGAGCGTGTTTACAATCCTCCTTGCTGATTTTCCATTACTTTCCCACAATAACACACTAATGTTTTGGCTATTGCTGAACAGTGCTTGCACAGCATCAAGTCTGTCTCTCCAAACCCCGCCTTCTCTCCCAGAGGCCAGTAGGCTGGAGGACGGGCAAGAGGTTGGGAGGGGACACATCCAGGACAGCTGACCCCCAAATGACCAAAGGGATATTCCATACCATATGACGTTGTGCTTGTGGTGGGTTGACACGGATGAACATCAGATGCCCACCAAAGCCACTCTATCACTCCCCCTCCTCAACTGGACAGGGGAGAGAAAATATAACAAAAGGCTCGTGGGTCGAGATAAGGACAGGGAGAGATCGTTCAGCAATTACCATCACGGGCAAAACAGACTAGACTTGGGGAAAATTAATTTAATGTATTACCAATCAAATCAGAGGAGGGTAATGAGAAATAAAACCTAAATCTTAAAGCACCTTCCCCCCACCCTTCCCTTCTTCCCGGGCTCAACTTCACTCATGATTTCTCTGCCTCCTTGCCCCAAGCGGCACAGGGGGACAGGGAACGAGGGTTGTGGTCAGTTCATCACACCTTGTTTCTGCTGCTCCTTCCTCCTCAGGGGGAGGAGTCCTCACACTCTTCCCCTGCTCCAGCGTGGGGTCCCTCCCACAAGAGACAGTTCTCCACGAACTTCTCCAATGTGAGTCCTTCCCACAGGCTGCAGTTCTTCATGAACTGCTCCAGTGTGGGTTCTTTCCACGGGGTGCAGTCCTTCGGGAACAGACTGCTCCAGCATGGGTCCCCCACGGGGTCACAAGTCCTGCCAGGAGCCTGCTCCAGCACGGGCTTCCCACTGTGTCACAGCCTTCTTTGGGCATCCACCTGCTCTGTCATGGGGTCCTCCACAGGCTGCAGGTGGATATCTGCCCCACCCTTAACCTCCATGGGCTGCAGGGGGACAGCCTGCCTCACCATGGTCTTCACCACGGGCTGCAGGGGAATCTCTGCTCTGGCGCCTGGAGCACCTCCTCCCCCTCCTTCTTCTCTGACCTTGGTGTCTGCAGAGTTGCTGCTCTCACATATTCTCACTCCTCTCTTCCCCCGCAGTTTCCCCCCCCCCCCTCTTAAATATGTTA
>JAOXNO010000020.1:50396209-50410415 GCA_028565335.1 Limnodromus scolopaceus | reverse complement strand
TGTCAATCTCTTACTTGTCAATATTTGCTGCAAAACAGAAGTGAATAAGCCATAGCTAGTACTTTTCTATCCTGTGGCTGATTCTACTTTTTCATTTAAATTCAGTGATCAGTATAGTCACAAATCAACAAGTAGGCAAAATGTCTGAGTGTCTGTTATGGGACTTTTGTATTTTTGCCTTATGGAAAACAGTGTGTTGATATAGAGGTCAAAAAAAAAAAAAAATGAGCAGGAAATAGTTCTTCTAGGTAATACTGGGAAAGAACTTGAAAGATTTAACATCAGGGAATTGGGCATCCCTGTAACAGGAAAACTATGCTAACAATTGCATAAAGCATTATCAGAGAGAAGACTTGAACCAATATTTGCAATGGTCCAGTGTGTTTTTCTTTTTTTAATTAATAACCACCCTAGAAAAAAATGTGCGATGGTTTGAAGAGGAGGCAAAGTTTTCAGAAGAAACTTTTTAAAGGTGTGGTGTTAAATGCACTCATATTCCCTGCTGAACCATGGCTGCTGCTTGACTCCAGTTCTTTGTGATGGCCTCACTATGATAGAGTGGAGCTACCTGTTGATTTAAAAGAGTGTAAAATGGTGGTAGAACTGTACACAAAGAAAATGGGAAAGAATACACAGCTTTTCTCCTTTCTCATAATATAACAAATACGGTGAGAGGAACAAATTAAAAGTAAAGGAAATCTTTCTTTTAGCCAAGGTGTAATTAACCCATGAAGTTTAGAACTTGATCTATAAGGACCAGTGCATGACTGCTGTTCCAAAAAATGTTGGTCTTTATATGGTCTATGGTGGGGGAAGAAACAGCAGTGTTGTAAGCAAAATGGATTGAAATGTTTGTGAAGTTCAGGGCAGCCCTGAGCACAGGGTTCCCTACAGCCAAGACCCTGGTCCGGGCACTCAGTTCTGCAGCCCAGCCTTGTAGTTGGGGTGCAGAGAGCTCTGAGGAGAGAGCTCCTTGAGGCTACATCCATACTGCTCCGTTAATTTCAGGAAGTATTCCTGGGCACTGGATCTTGATTGTCTATTCTGTCAAATTGTTGGAGTGATCTGTGGCATAGTTTTGGCCCAGGTCCAGCAGCACTCTTTGAAAGGACTTCTGTATACAGTTCAAGAGTTGGCATGAGCCAGGACCTGTTCCCAGTAGTCAGTTTGGATGTGGTCACCCTGACATGGAGATTTTAAATGTATGGATGTGAGTCATTCCATACCCATTCACCACAGGCCAGAAAACAGTCCAAAGCATATTTAATTTACTAATATAGAACTAGCCTTAAAAGGAGTGTTGGAGGTCAGGAGGCTACTTTTATTCCTTTGTACTTCCAAATCAGGTCTTCAGACATCTCTTTTTTTCTGTGGAAGTTGCACATTTTTGTTTGAAGTTTTCCTGGCATTTCTTAGGAAACTGAATTCTGATTTCAGGAAAGTTACAGTGTGCAGGCAATGGATTCTCAAATACTTGTTGAATCTTAATTTGGCAGACGCTCAGAAAGACATAGTTAATACTTTACATGAAAGTTAAAGTATTGACATCAGAAGACCTCGCGTTAAACTCCTGGGTTTCTTCAAATAGTTGGGTAAGATGAATTATGTAGTTCAGTTTACTACAGCTGTGACTGACAGAAAAAGTTTTAAGATTAAAATTGTTTGAAGCTTGTGAGCAGCCTCTATCAGCAAGTGTGTAGCAAATGCAAAGCATGTTGTTCAGGCAGAGACTTAGTTTGAATGGAAGTGATACAAAGCTTGGTTTCTACTCATCTTTTCTCACTTGCTCTTTGGAGGGGGGCAGTTTATGATTATCTACTTCAATTAAAGAATTATGTCTATTTTATAACTATAAGCTAATACTGTGTCTCTAAGCAAAACCCAAGTGTTTTAGTAACTTGTCTTAAACTCTGTTCTTCAGAAAATGGATTTAAATTGCCCTGAAACTTCATCTGACTTAAACTCCTGTCTCCCTACTAGTAAACACTGCTTATTAGAAGTTAGGGAACGTAACTAAGAATGGCTATGTTATTCGGCTATACTGTATATAGGTTTTCTGCATTGTAAATTGACCTTGGACAGCTTTTCCTTGTCCTTTATGTTGCGGAATGTTGTAGACTTGGTACCTAGATATGTGAGGCAAATGCTGTGTGTATGCTTCTGTATTAAAGAAAATGCCTGTGTTTGGTAATTTGCAAGTGTAGGTCAATGACACCTGAATGTTTGCAGTTTTGTGGCTGAAGAAAAATATCAGTTTGATTTGTGTTTCTGGAATGGACTGTGAATTGAAATAACATTGTTGAAATAATGTAAGATGCTTTCTGTGCTAGAGTATAATTTTATTTTTTTGAGGTTACAATTGATTCAGTATGTTTGTAGTACCAATTCAGTCTCATATAGGCTGTAGTTGTGGTGTTCATGGATTTAACATCTCTCTGCTCTGACTGGGTCTTGGACTTTTTGTAAAAATAGAAAACTTATTTGAAAAAGAGGGGGGTATATCCTTAGAATGTGTGAGGCAAGCTCATCAAAGTCAGGAAATCAAAATTATGGCTGATGGTAGACATGCATTTATGGGGCCTGTTAATTTTGGAGACTAGAGGTCTTGCTTATCTATTGGATACAGTTTTTTGGTGGGGAATAACTCAGTCCTGAATATGATGATATGGTGTGTCAGGACAGTGACAATCAAATGTCAATCATTCAGTCAAATTCTAGGAACCTGATTAACAACTGTCTCTACATACAGATGTGGGAACAGTTGTAGTAATACAACTAGTTTTAGAGGAGCTGCTGACTACGTGGCAGATGATGATGTAAAGATTTTCTACAGGAAATAATTTAAAATCCAAAGTCCTGCCAGAAAATTAAACCTTGTTTCTTCTTATCACATAAGTGGGTAAAAAGATTTATTATTACTTATTTTCTTAGTATACACTCCAAAGACTTGACCTGTCTAGCTGTGTTTTTATCAGCAACGTACAGGCCTAACACTAACATTTCTCCTACATCTTCATAAGGATCCTGTCAAAATTTCTGAATTGTTAATCCTTTTTGCAAAAGGAAGAATCTCTATTGTTATACAAACTTGATGGAACTACATTTAGTAAGCTCCTTAGGAAAGACGTTCGCTTGATAAGTTTTGTTATCTTTACCTATTGTGAGCTAAAATGCACAGTTGTTTTGTCTGCATCAGTATTAGTAAAGCGAAATGTTCCTCTCTTCTCACTTGTCGCCTAGAAAGGGGAAACACTATCTAGAACTATAACAGGTGTGTGCATTAAAGGTATTTTATTTGTTTTAGGATTTCTGGCTTAAAAGTAGTGGGAGAGTCTTTTTCTCCAGCATTGCACCTACAGTTGGAAGAGAGCTGTGGGTCTCGAGAAAATGATGTGAAGTTACTCAAAAGAGTTGTGGATTATGTAAGTGACCCCATAGCAATTAAAATATGTCATTGCCTTTGAATGTGAATAATGAATGAAGGGCATATGGGTGGGGAGGCTTGTTGGGTACCTTGTTGGAATGTCTGGCAGGAGTGCTGCAAGAAACTCAGTTTCTTTGCTGACTACAGGGTTATATTGAAGACCATATTCTAACCATTTCTTGATGCAGATATTTAGGTCTGTAGCACTGGATGGAAATATATATTAGACCTTTTACTTCAGAAAATAATTATTTCCTGTTACATACTTCAAAACTCAAGTTAAATTTGCATATAAAAGTGTTGCTTAGAAAACTTTAATTATGTCTGTAAAAATAAGGGCTTTCATTTGAACAGGGTTCTGGTTGTGTATTTTAACTGTTTGAGGTCTAGCTTTCTGGAATTTTGTGTGTTTGAGTCTATGAACTTGCTTTTTTGTGTGAAGAATCTCATCTTTTGTATGTAGTATTTTTTCCATCTTAAATACACATTGTTTCTCCCATATGAAGGAGGTGAGGGTTGATGAGGAAGTTTTATATTTCAGGTGGCAGGTAAACAAGACTGCACAACAAAAAGAAGCTCTGAAGTTGATTTCCTTGAAAATATTCTTAAATATCATTTAATAGCCTATTGAATACAGCATTTTTGTCTGATTACTTGGAGACGAAAGCTAAAGAAGATACACCCTAATCTGTTTCATGTGTTTATGCTGTAGTAAAACTAGAGATAATTTTGCCCAACCTTTAAAACCTCCATTTAGGAAAGAACTTAGAGTTATCCTGACACCAAATTTGAAAGCTAGTTACATTTATTTGGTGATAAAAAGAATATGCCATCAGAAGTTCCCAGATTGATGACTGCTGTATTTTCTTTATTTGTAGTGCATGAACAATGGTATTGCATTAACTCAGGCCCGCTATCTGGAGAAAGAAGAAAAGTGTCTTCCTTCACCGAGGTTAGTAAAAAGTCAATACGTTATTTCATTCTGTTGTATATGACTCTATCTGTTTTCATACAATAGGGTTTTGTTCAGTAGACTGGATTGAATAATTGGTCCTATAAAAAACGGGAAAGGCTCCATTTTTGAGGTGTATTTTCAGTGACTATGTGAATCTCAGTGATTAGCGTGTTGCTTGTTGGACACATTTCCATGACCTGTACTCTACGACCTGCACATCTGCAAGTAAAAAAGATAACAATCAAATTTCTGTGGTATGTATGGGGGGAAAAAAAGTATTCTGACCATTTCTGTTTAGTATATGTCTCGTTTCTGGTGGAATTTTAATTCATAATAATTTCACTAGAGATAGTGATCTTAATGTGCTAAAATTAGTACAAGAAAAGTCTAAAGTTGGCAAGGAGTAAAGTTTATTCTGTATGTTCTGGTTTTCTTTTTCTAGTATTCGAGTAGTGGTAACAGTGGAACAAACAGAACAAGAACTGGACAAAGCTGCATTACTTCTTAAGGAAGCTGCACAGTCTGTGTTGAATTAGACTGCTGTTTTGGATTACTGTTTCCCCAAATTATCGGGATAGGTGTTTAACACTGTCTAGTGACTTCACTTCAGATATTCAAGTTCTTGCGCTGGCAGCATTGAAACCTGACTGAGTAACAAGATGTTCCAGAATAGTACAAATGCAGTGAGGGGAAGAATGCTGAATTTTGGAACTGGTGAATGACACGGTTTACTTGCAATTCAAACTCTAGCATTTACTACTGTTCCTTAAAATGGGATATCACTCCTGCATACAGGACTCTTCTGTAAGTTGCATCTTAAAAAGTTTTATTTCTTCAAACCCATAAACATTTTCAAAAAGATATATGAACATTCTGTTTTCCCCCAAAATATCTAAAAGGTATCGCTTTCTCTGCATGTTCCCAGAATGTATGAACTTCAAATAAATTTCAAGGAATTGTTCCCCACTCCCCCTAAATGAAGATAGGCTGTTCCTAATGCTGCCAAAAGGGAGAAGATAACACATTAAGAGATAATTTTCTGCTATATTAAGAAATTTATTACTGAATTATGGGAGGCACTCCAGTTCTTTTTTGGTTATATTTTTCTCGAACCATTTTTGGAAGCCAGCTTTTAAGAATGTCTGGCCAGAGAATACCATCATATAAACAGTACATTCGTATTAAATGTTATTTGCTTCCTGCATTTCATATGTGATTATGTGCATGTTTGATATTATGGGTGAGGGTTTTCATATTACTAACTTTAAAACTAAAACCTCTGAATGGTGAAACTGGTGTAATTCCATTATAGTATGGTTAGTCAAGGGGGCTTTGCACCAGTCTTGAAGAGGACTCCTAAGCAAAATGAAGAATGAACCAAGGTTTTGAAACAGCAACTAAATACTAGTTTTGAAGCACTAAACCGGTGTGTGTTAAGGTTTATCTCTAAACAGCTACAGTTTAGAGGGCAAGACTCACAGATAGCTAATAAAAGTTTAGATGGTACAAATTCTACTGAAATACAACTTAATACATGCACATAAAAGCCCCACATAATTGGCTAGTAATAATTGGGTGGTATGCTGTCAGGATTTTCAGTGAGCAAAGATGGACATTACAGAGATGGACACACTACACCAATCATAGGAAACTGCTAAGGAAGGATGACAGTAAGCTATACCTTTTTATAAAATAAAACTAGCTAGGTATTTCAGGATTTTGCTTTAAGAATGCCCATTTAAAAATTTTATATTCTGCCTGATCTGTGTTCTGGGTTATTTTGTGCTTATGTGCCTTTTTGGTTGCTGCTACAAGGACTAAAGGACTCCTTTTGAGAAACATCATTGTTTAAATAAAAAGTTAATCATGCTTGTTTCAGACTTTTATTTCTCATATAATTAGAGTTTGTAGTGTGATCAACCATATTGTTGAATATTCTGCATCAGAGGAGCATAGCCTGTATTGCCTCTTTCAGTTCATAGTGACTGCCTCTGCACTGGCTTTCAGAATTTCTCACCTGTGTGCGTTCAGATGAACCAGCCAAAGTTATGTTGTGGTGGGGCACTTCTGGGATTGTTTCTTGACTATTTGAAATAGTCGAATCATTATCTGTGCAATGCAGAGAAGCCTTCATCCCAATGTGAAAGAGTATTCCTATTTCACTAACATTTATGTTTTTCTCTATGAACTGTGAATAAAAGCCTGTGAAAAGTGAACAATTTAAAAGAACAAAAATGTGGGGAAGGAAGCTAACGTCTGCTTTACAGACTGGAACCAAAGTGCAGAACAATCAACCTTCTCAAGACCCTTGGAGATTGTGAGAAATGGAAATTAAAGCTTACCTCTGTACTTTTATGGCTTGTGAGCCATTTTTGATTTGATAATTGAAACCTGAATATTCAAGTAAACTCAAGCCTTTGATGTAGAAGCTGAGAACAAAAGAGGTACCTGGATTCCAATGGAGCATAATAAATGGGTTTGGAGTTCATGGCAAACCTGTAAAGGCAAGCAAATCACCAATTAGCATTGAAATACTAGGTTGCAGAATATATATTCACTTTTTGCATTTTGTTTTAGGTTGTCTGCAAATGTGGGGAATATTTTTATTTCAGTTTCGAGATAGTAACAATTTTTAGATCTGTGGGTTTGTTTTATTGGTTTTGGTTTTTGCTTTAAAATGAAGTGATAACACCTAAATTGGCAGAAGCAGCATGGAATTACTGGCAATTTCAAAGCTGTGGTTCTGATGAAACAAAAGTTCAAGTATGTTGCTAAGAGATACCATCATCTGATTCATTTGGCAAACATACACAGAGTTAAAACATTGGTAAAACTTCCTTTGTCCATTGTTGCTTACAAGAGTATAGAAAAAAAAGCATCTAAATCAAGAGTAAAGCGAACACCTTATGATTTACAGCAGTTGAAGTACTGTTATAATGTGTGTTTTACTGGCAGGTTATATATGTGGTCTCTGTGAGAAATTAAACATGAGATGTAGGTGATGGAGAGAGATACGGCTCATCAGTTTAAGCATGTCTGGCCCTCTTCGTTTTGGCTTTTTTGATAAATAGCTCTGACGTGGCAAGCAGATGAAGGGAAGGACAGCTCTGGGGAAAAACGTTGCTTGAGGTTAGGGAGACAGCAGGTGATTCTGGTTAAACTTTTGACACTGAAAAATCAGAAGGCTGTTAAGGTACTTAAGTTCTCAGTGCTCTAGGCTGATAAATATATGAACAAGCCTGTTTTAGTTGTTTTGTGGTTATGTTTGGATGAAGCAGGACATTTTCATCCATTTCTTCAGATGTGGGAGCTGGACTGGGGGTCTTAAATGGGAGGCTATTCAGCAGGATACTGTGAGGTGAATCAAACACATAAGGACATTATGCCAAACTTCAAAGTTTCTGTTGAAAATAAAAATCTGGATTTTTAATTCTAATTCAACTAATTTATGTATTTTGCCCTGCCAAGTATTTGGAATAGAGTTTCAATTAAATGGAAGCATCAGGATAAGAAATAGTGGTCAAAAATAAATGTTGTTAATTTATTTTTTTTTTGCTGAAGGTTAGAATCCAGTACCTGAAGGAATGCATTTTAACTGTAGTAAGGTGGACATTTATTGAAATTGTCTGGATGAAAGCAACTGTTTCTGGGATAGACAAGAAAGAATTTGTACTTTGAAGGTATTTTGGCTTGAAGAAACAAGTCTACATGATACATATTTTTTTAAACAAAAATGTATTTTTCTTGAATATTTAAAAATAATTGATTGCTATTTGTGTGGGTTCGTTGTTTTCTAGGAAAACCTACAGATGCCTTTTCTGTTTATATCATTTTTTGATAGGAGGTGAAATGCATGAGGAGAGTATTAAGAAAAACAGAGAGGTATGGCTGAATAACTTTGATTATTTTTTTTTTCACTTTTGAAATATGATCCCAGTCACTGTACAGAATGGTGTACTGTCTCCTTTCTGTCACTCCATATGGACTTCATTATTTTAAACAGGGTAGTGGGAGTGTTGGCATTCACTGGTCTATGAAGTTCCTACCACAAAAGTGTCTTGCGTCTTAGGATAACTCAAGAAATCTACATGAGCTGTAGACGCTGCTTAAACAGGGGAAATACTTAAAACTAACACAAAGCATTTGTACGTTAAACAGTTTCACTGTCCTAATAAAAGCAAGTATCTGGATAACACTTCTTATTTTGTTCTTATCTTTTTTGGCAGTTTTCTTGCTAATAAGATAATGTACTTACCCTGTCTTGCTGTTGATGGTTTTTTCAAATTTTAGTTTCGTGTCCAGTGTGTGCTAGGAAAATATGCATAATAGTCACAAAACCTAATAAATCAGCTGAACTGCAGATCTGGAAGAATCTATGAAGAAAGGACAGTTGTCTATATGACCAGTTTCTAATACTTGGGTAGCAAATATTTACAGAAAACTGCTGTTGCAAACTAGACACCGGGCCAGATACAGTTTTGCTGTGATTCAGTATAGAATTTCTGATGTATCGACAAACTTTGGAGTCCAGATGAAATACGCTTCAGCTTTGAAAGACCTTGACAGAAGGAAATACTGCCATTTTGCCTACCATGTTATATGGTGAAGATTTCTATTTTTCCCCCTGCTATTAAAGGTCTTACCATCTGACTTTGCAAGTTCTTTAGATAACTGAACTGCGTTTTCCAACAGGGGATCTGGTGGTGTCCAAAACTGATAAATATGGGAGTCAGAGGGGGAAAAAAATAGAATTGGAAATGTATAATCCACTGGTTAACTTATATTTGATGCAGGCCAAAACAGAGAACTTACTGGATCATTACTAACAGAGGTAGACATGATCGTCCAACTCTACTCAGCACTTACCAGACTGCTTTGGAGTACTGTGTCCAGTTCTGGTGCCCACAATTCATGAAAGACAAGGACAGACGGGAGAAGGTCCAAAGGAGGGCCACAAAGATGACCAACAGGCTGGAGAGCCTGCCGTGTGAGGAAAGATTGAAACATTCAGGTCTCTTCTCCCTGGAGAGGAGAAGGGTCAGAAGGGAACTCATCACAGTTTTCCACTACTTAAAGGGCATCTACAAAGAGTGCAGATGCTCTCTCTTCACAAGTAGCCACATGGAGAAGAAAAGGGGCAATAGATACAAGTTATACTGGGAAAGGTTTCATCTTGACATAAGAAATTTTTTACAGTGAGAAGAACAGTCAGTCACTGGAAAACAACCTTCCCAGTGGTTTGGTGGAGTCTCCATCACAGGAGGTTTTCAAGGCACAACTGGACAGGGTGCTGGGTAGTCTTATCTAGGCTCCTTTTCCTGTGAAAGGTTGGACCAGGTGATCTTTTGAGATCACCTCCAGCCTGGGCTCTTCTGTGATTCTGTAGCTCTATGATTATAATTAAGAGAGGAAGTGGCAATAATTTTTGACACTTGCACTATTCAAAATTGGGTTTCTTTTGGAGCAAGCCATTTGGTGGTTAGCTGGTTACCAAACAATGTCACAGTAGGTGTTGGGGGGAATGCAAGAGAAAGAATTTAAACTCAGTATGTTACAATAAGTAATAATAAGTAATATATTAGACTGATGCTAAAGAGAGATGATAAAAAAGGTGACATAACACTAGCACTTAATGATAGAAGTAGTTTTGACTTCCTATCGTAATTTTTCAGTGGTTTGGACTTTTTCTGTTCTTTCACGTAACCAGATAATGAAATGGTTGTTCTGTACAGTTAATGGCTGAAAGATCAAATATTAACTTGTTTAACTTTGTCCAGGGTATTATTTTTTTATAAGCTAGCTTCAATTGTGTCTATCATGTTGTACTGAGTAAAGTTTTGCCTTGGTGTTGATGGTGAACGTGAACTTTAGTTACAGAATCTAAACATACCTATACCCGTTACCTTTGTATGCAGCCTTTGAGTTTAAAATCTGGGAGTATTTAAGTGGCCTTTAAAGTGGCTGATATTATGGAATACTTGATGGTAACAAAATTCCTATTTCTGACTGATAGTCTTTCACCAATAAAATATTCTATAGATCTAATTTTGTTCCATGCTTAGACTTCCATGGTCAAGCTACACAAAAAAATTGCTAACAAACAATCAGCAATTACAATAATAAATTTCCTGACTTTTTCATAGATAAAAACTACATGAAAAAAAGTTAAACCATAGGCATGATCATATGCACATTGCTTTACTGAAACATGCTGATTTTCAAACTTTTAATGAATTTTAAATACTTTCATTGCTTATACTTAAATTGCTGTCTTGAGAATAAGAATTTTAAAATGTTTAAGGATTTTAAAAGATCAAAACTTTTACAGAAGTTGCTCTCTTTTTTCTGGAGCGTTTTGCTATTCCCTGCACCTATTGTTTTCCAGTCATCTTCCTGCTTTATTTTTCCCCTTCATTTTCCCAGGTAGCCACCAAAAATAAATGCATTGTTAGTTGCTCAAGAATGACTTAAGCCATGAAAGTGTTTGGTATGCAGTAGGCCTCATTTTAGTGATTATGTCCACATTTCCTAGATACAGATGCACGTTGCTGTTATCTGACTGGTGGGAAGCAAGGGATATGCAACAAATTGCATTAAATTGGGGGTTTAATATGATGGTACAAATGAATTGGTATTATTAGGTTATGATTCCAGTGAAAATGTAATGACTTAGTTTCAGTGTAGTTCCAGTGCTCATCTCTTCCTTGGTGCATAGTGCTGGTGAATGCTGTGCAGTTTACAATACCTGCATATTTGAGTGTGCTGGCTTTGGATGGGATAGAGTTAATTTTCTTACAGTAGGTAATATGGGGCTGTGTTTCGGATTTGTGCTGGAAACAGCATTGATCATACAGGGATGTTTTCGTTATTGCTGAGCAGTGCTTACACAGAGTTAAGGCCTCTTCTGCTTCTCATACTGACCCTCCAGTGAGTAGCCTGGAGGTGCACAAAAAGTTGGGAGGGGACACAACTAGGACAGCTGAACCCAACTGACCAAATTCCATGACATACAATATCATGCTCAGTATATAAAGCTAGGGGAGGAAGAAGGAAGAGGGGATGCTCAGAATTATGCTGTTTGTCTTCCCAAGTGACCGTTGCGTGTGCTGCTTTCCTGGAGATGGCTGAACACCAGCCCGCCCATGGGAAGTGGAGAATGAATTCCTTGTTTTGCTTTGCTTGCATACGTGGCTTTTGCTTTACCTATTAAATTGTCTTAACCTATGAGTTTTCTCACTTCTCCTCTTTAAATTTTCCCTGTCCTTTCCCTATCCCGCTGTTGCAGGAGGTGAGTAAGAGGTGATGTGGGGCTTAGTGGCCGGCTGAGGTTTGGAGCATAAGTTGAAATACATAGAAACACATAATGACTCAAGTGCCAATGATCACCTCTAGGTACAGAGGGGTAGTTTTGCCACTTTAGTAACTTTTTACTATTTGAAACCATAGAAATAACTGTGAATAAGAAATCACAGGTGTAGTATCAGACATGCTGGAGTTGCAGGTCAAAAATGGGAAAGTTTTTTTAATGCTATGAGGTGACGACAGCAACATAGATGTTTTTTACAAAGATGGGATTTGGCAGTATTTGAGGGGCCCTCAGTTTGAAAATGAAACGTAAGTTGTTCATTATGTGCCGATTAAGAGTATTAAAATATAAGAATGCAAAGTGCTGCAGTGGAGCTGCAATGGAGATAATGGACAGTAGGATCCTAGCTATCATTACTAATGAGACTAAGTTACAGAAGTTAATTGTCACCAGAATTGTTGCTCACCTGTTGTTGGTTCATCCACGTCTAGGGAGTAACAGTGCATATTGGAGAATGGTGGGCTTGATTCTGAGTACTGGAAATTCTTGCATATCAAAAACTGTTTGCAAGAAAAAATAATGATAGTGACTCAACTCACAGCATAATTATATGGAACTGCGAAATCATATAGAAACTAGTGAATGATGTTGCAACCTGGGAGAAGAATTCAGTGTGTGATAACAAAGGGAATTTATTACGTATCCACATATCTTTCTATAAATACATTTGCTATGCTGGGTTAAAGAAAGAGTTGAAAACAGCTAGGTGAAAAAAATCAAACCTCTTAACAGTTCTGAGCAGAACTAAGAGATGGTATCAGATAGCAAGGTTTGAAGAGGTTTTGGCTACTTCAACCCTTAAAATTAGAAAGAAATAGGGGTTCAGTATATGCCACAGAGATTCTTTGTGCAGCCAGCAGGGCAGAAGATGTAGCTGACTCATGGGTGAGTGAGTTCTTGTTGTCACAGATGGAAAAATGGTAGCAACATTTGCCTTTGGGGTAGTTTACTGTGGAACTGTTGATGGGCACCATGAAACTTGCACAATGCCCATTCTGTTTAGCATTTGAGTATCTTTACTTGGTGGCTGAAGGGACTGACAAAGCCATTTAGTTCCAGAAAAGAGGAGTAGCCTCAGAAGACTCTTGGGCTGCTAGGATACACCTTTGTGTATTTATCGTTCCTTAAGGTAGTATTGATCGTCTATTGAGCAAGGTAGTATTGAGCATCTGGCTGTGGAGGCATACTCTGTTCTTATTGCTATGCCTCCACTCAATAGAACATATCCCAAAAGGCCACTGATTAATCCTGCTTTCTTGCTCTTCACAGACATCACAGTATAGCTTTTGCCAGGTATTAATGGCAAAGTGATAAGTCTGAGGCATCTGTTACAGATGATACTAGAACAGCCAGTTGTAAACCAGTGGATAACTTCAGGTGCTCCTGTGTTTACCCAAAAAACCTGGAGGTGAAAGTGGGGTAATTTTCAGGTTTTCTTGGAAGATCCAAGTGCGTGTCTTATCTTCGCATTATTACCTTTCCTGTGAAATTACCCACTTCCATGACATTATGAAATAATTTTTGAAGTTCACGCAAGAGCAAGCTAGGTTTCTCAGCTAGCATTGGAGCATCATGCTGTGTTTCTCAACAGTCTCGGGATGTATGACCTCCTTATTACTTGCAGTTCTCTGCAGGTTTATTTTTGTAAAGTGTTTTCAATATGGATTTTTTTCCAAGAACTCTGTGAAACTGGGATGTTCCTGAGCAGTAATCGAGGGACATAATGTATCCATGAAGACAGGCTATATGAATTCACACAAAAGTACTTAAATTAACAACTTTGTTTCCTTGGCTTATGAATAATTATGTTGATGATGTTTCCCACTTAGAGGCATCAAAATATCTAGGCAATATGCTCAGCAGTTAGTATAAATATTTTGGTGTGGTCAGCTAAAATTACTTATTTTCATAAATCTTGTATCTACTTGAAATGTCTCAACTACTCAGAGATGACTGAAATGGAAATATATGTTATTACATTGGTGTGGTTATCCTTCCCATAGCATAAGTGATTAGGATAAGCGCTCTGCAGCAGAAAGAATATGTTTCCTTTGTTAAAGGAAAGTATTTCACTGCTTCTGGTAAGTAAAAATAAATAAAAATGCATATTTTTGTATGTCTGTATGGGAGAGAAAATATGCCTTTTTTTTTTCCTCACTCATATCTCTAGTTTTTCTTGTACCAGTAAACACGTGTGACGTGAATGACCCCCTATGCAAAAACATGGTTAGCATTGAAGAATGTGCAGCTAAAACTTCACCTGCCATTAATAAGCAACTGCTTTTTGAAGACATATGGATATGTATATTTTGTTTAGGAATCTGCAAAAAGAAGCACATAATCTTGCATATTATCAAAAGCTGGAATTTCTTATTTTGAAGCTTGGCTTAAGGTAAGTAGCTTTACCAGATAAATCTTCAGCAAGTGATTGCAGAGATCTAGCAGGCTGTCAGTTCAGCCA
>JAOXNO010000020.1:50359628-50373319 GCA_028565335.1 Limnodromus scolopaceus | reverse complement strand
CCTCAGCCAGACCAGAGAGGTTTCTTCTTGATCCTCTCTGCCGGGGGTAATTCAACCAGCAACAGCCCTTGGTTCCACCATCCTACACACAAGGCCCTGAACTCACTTGCCTCCTGTCCCCAGGAGCACCAATGCTGGCACAGGGAAGAGGCCAGACTGGGTGGCTGGAGGGCCAGGACAGGGAGCACATGGCAAGGGTAGCTACTCCTAGCACAAGGTAGCTTAAATTGCCAGAGGACTATGCTCTCAAGATAGAAATGTGATGTACAGGAGCATTAACATAATTATGTGGGCAAGAAATTTTAGAGGCACTTTCACAATATTGTTATAACTGATGGCTGTCTAAGATTTGGACTCTGTAGAGCTGAGCTGAACCTGTAGCAGTTTAAATAAGAAAAATCTCACCTGCCTCGAAAATCTAGTCTGCAAACAAGTGTTTAATTAGTTGCCAGGCAGTTATTCTCACCACAAATACTCTTTGTTGTTTCTCTTTGTGTTTGAGCAGTGGAATCTCCAGCAATTGTTTCTTAAGCTGAACTGTAGAATTTTAGTGAGTTTTGTGTTGCATTGTACTAGGTGAGAATGAATGACCTTTTGAAATTAAATATGTTAATAAAACAAGGGAGATTTTTTAGTACAATAAACAACAAAACTGACAAAAGGAGAGTTTTGCAAAGGTTCCAAAAATCTGTAAAAGCTTTCAGTGTGCTATTTGAATACTTGAATATTTTAAGCTGAGAAAATGAGGATCTTGTAGATCTACCTGTAATCACTCTTTTAAATCTTACAATTTTCTGTTGAGAAATACAAATCAAGCTTCTTTAGAACAGACATGAAAGAGTTTTTTTCATAAAGTTGAAAAGACCCTATGAGAGAGAAACCAGATAATTATGTTCATATAAGAAATTTGTTTACTGGGGAATAGGAAATTAAAATTGTGGTATCCTAGCAACTCAATAGCTGAAGGGTGAGCTTAAACATTTAAAAATATTTCAAAAATTGTATATAGTGGTGGTTAATGATGACTCCTTTAATGATAAAACAGAATCCCTTACAAAGGGGAAAGTGGTATTATGTAGATAAAATTACAAGCTTGAACAGGATCTGAACCAAACCTACATGAGGGAAATATATCTGCTGTTGTTTTAATTTTGAAAATAACTATGCTTCCTAGCTCTGCCTGGAAGCAATTTAATGCAACAAATTGATATTACTTTTTTTTAAAAAAAGTATTTCCAGCCAGGCCAGAAGCAGTAGTTAATAAATATCTCAAGAAGGCAAGTCTGTTCTCTATGCTTGGTTTTGCAGACTCAGAGGATTTGGATACTAATATCTGAAATTGTAGACAGTGATTCAACCTATTTTTCTGAAGCTGATCTCACATTTATCTTGTTCTCTCTGTCTAGAAAAAGGACTCAGAAATCTGTTCCCTAACAGAGGTAACAAAGAATGTGTTACAAAGTTCATGATACTATGGTTTTCAAAGCAACAAGGAAAAAACCCCACCCACATTTCTTTCAAATTTTATGTCTTGAGAGCTTTTGGATGATGTTGCACTTGAGAAAAATACATGTGTTTTTGTCAATGTGTTATTTAAAAACATATCAAGTGTAGAGAACACTTTGAAGAGGATCGTGTCAGTTAAAGTCAAGAGCGTGCAGAGTTAGGAAAGGCAGATTTCAGAAGTTATCCTTGTTTGCAATCTAAAGGCCAAATTTAAAGCTAGGGAGCAGTTTTGATCCTGGAATTTGGGGAGAATGTGTTTGCACAGGAAAGACTGCAAAAATCAGAGGTGTCAATTTACAGTGCATTTTCAAAATTACAAAAAGTGGAAAATGTTACCTCATGCTTACTGAACACTGACTGTGCCCACAGAGGTAGTTACTAGAAAGTACTAGTTCAATGTGAAACCACAGAGTAAACTTGATGCAGTAACTTCTTTCTGCAGTCAAGTCTTTAGTGATCAGTGAAATACTTGAGATGTCATCTTTGTGCTTGCCACCAGCACATGATTCATCATTTCTAGGAATAAACAGAGAAAAGTCAAACCTCGGTACTGTGTTGTTATGCTCTGTGGTAATTCTTCAAGTGCCTTTGCGCCTGTTATATATCCTAGGAAGCTCAGGATCTTCTATAAGCACAGCATAATTGGGGAAAAAAAGATCAGAAAGGCCCCTGAGAGATCAGATTATCTGTTCTTCAAGGCAGAATCACCCGTAGCTGACATAACCTATTCTCAAGAGGTGATAGGAACAGAGGTTCAGCAGCTTCCATGGCAAGCATGCAGGCTTAGTGCTTAGTTATGCTTGGTTGTAATTTAAGTGCATTACTACCTCTTACACTTTATTCCTCTACTTGTTGTAGTTGTACCTTTTTTTTTTTTTTTTGTGACTTCTGAGAGCATTCCTCAAACTCTGAAACAAACACTTTTCAAAAATTATCTTCTTTCCTTGTAGACATCTCTTTTGACACCCCTTTCATACCCTCTTTTTTCTCAGCCTTTCCTCTTACATCATGTTTTCTGAATCTTATCGTCATGCTCATTCGTCCCCATTGGAATTGCTCCAAAACTTCTTTCTTGAAGTGTGCTAGCCAAAACTGGTCTATTCCAGCTCAGGCTGCACCAGCACTGGCTAAAGGAAGAAGATTATTTCCTGTATGTACCAGAAGACGTTGTTTTTATTTCCCAGAGTGATGTTTGACTGTTTTGTGGCAGGTTGGCATTGCTCAAGCTCTGATCTGCTCCAGATCTTTCATGTGGAATTGTTGCCAAGATTCCATTTGATACCAGTGCAAAGGTTTAAGTACAAAACCTTCTTCTTTATTTCCACATGCTCCATACCATTTTTTGCTGACATTTTATTTATTTTGCCAAAATCAGCATATTGGCAACACCTAACAACTTAGCGCTGCTTGTGGAGTTCAGTAAGGGAGGTATCCATACCACTGAAATTTTGAAACTCCATCATATCAGTGAGCCACTGAGAGTTAACTCTTTTTGTGGTTTTCCGATGAGTTGGAATTTGTTTCTATATATTTTTTTTCATATTTCACCTGTTAGAATGTTGTGTGGGACAGTTCCCTCCCAAACTAGTGATCACCTTCAATTCCCACTGGCACCTCAGCTTCATGCTATCATTTAATGCAGAATACGTGTCATGTTATGGTCCTTGGGAGCTAAACTTCCACCAGCAGAAACTCTTGTGACATGCCTAAGTCTGTGCTGCTGTGGTTTCTTCTTAAATAACTTGCCTTTCTGTAACTAAACTTTCTGTAACTCTGGTAAGATATGTTGTCACACTGTACCAGGGAAAGAGACTGGTCAATTTGAAAGACAGAGTTTAGACCTGATTGTTTTCAAAGATTCTTTTTTTTTCCCTGAGTTCAGAAAAAGTTAATAGAAAATTTTTTGCAAATGATAGTTTTTCTTCCTCTCTTCATTTCATGTCTGTGTTAATTTGATGGATTAAAATTGTATCTCTTAGTGTAAGACCAGTTAATATTTTCCCGCTTCTTTTGATTTTTAAAATCCCATACTGTGTGAGTAGTTGCATTTTGCAAGACCAAAGCAATTAACCAAAACTACTGTAGATATGGGAGTATACGATATAATTTCAATTTTAAGCATTAGTATTTATCTGAGATAAGTTATGGCCTTAGAATTATAGAAATAATGTAAGAATAAATATCTGCATTTGTCATCGTGTCTACAGCGTTATCCTCACTTCCTGTAGCTCCCATTATCCTGCCCTCTTCTTTCATTTCACTTTTCTGTTCCTATGATTTTTATTTTTTCCCTTACAGCATATTTAATTCTGACACTTTTTTGCTCGGTGTGGGGTTTTTTTTCTTTCATTGGTGTGGTTTTTTTTTTGTTTGTTTCACGGGTTTTCTTTTTTTTTTGTGGGATTTTTTGTATTGTGTTTTTTTATTTTGGTTTTTTTTTTTGTTTGTTTGTTTGTTTTTTTTAGAAACTTCTACTGCTGCCAGCCAACACAGCTGCTGGTACCGGTATTTAACATAGCACCACATTGTGCTTGGCAAAGCCCTGTCTTATACTGTGGAGACTTTCTTCTTCAGGACATATAATGCAAGCAATGACTATGTCTTTCACTGTGGTTTGTATAGCAAATTTACTTAAAAAAAGAAGGGAGATGAAGCTGTGTCTGCTGGGATGATTGGATATTTCAAACATCTTGCCCAATTTGAAACACTCAAAGTGGATAGACACATGAAGGAAGTCATTGCCAAATATATGTCTGTCCTGTCCAGACAGACCAAATAGGTCCTGTCACTTTGAGAGCCATAATAGTGTAGAAGCAATGGTGGACTCTGCTTATTTAGGAAAACACATATGTTTATTTTTCTTCAGGTCAAAACTATAGATATGAAATACTGAAAATTACTATCTCCTTTTTCTTTGTGCATGTCTGATGTATGCAACCCCTTCGTGAGGTCTATTTTTTTTTTTTTCTCTGTGCTGTTCTTCCTAGTGTGTTGGGGTCTATGTCTTTTTGTTTGTTTGTTTTCTTTTTTTTTTCTCCTTTGAACTGTTGAAACCACTCTCTTTGGTAATTCTGAGTCAGTTAGGTCAGTCCTGGACTTTTCTGCGCAGAGGCTGCCAAGTTTTTCTAAAATATGTCATGTTTTAGGGATTTGGATGAACCTCCAAAAGGGACCAAGACTTGAGACTCCCAAATGTCTTTATTTTAAAACCATAATTTGGAAAGGATTGTTCCTGAGTCCCAAGAGAAAAAACCCAATACTTTCATTTATACTATTAGCCATCTTTCTCTCAACCGTCAGAGTTCCCCTCCCTTATGAAAAGGCTACGGTTTGTTTTGCTGCTTTAACAAATATGATTTTAATTGATTTAATGTTCTGTTTTGTGATGAAGTGTCTTACCTAGCTCATAGTTTAACTGTTAACAAGATATTTATGAAGTAGTAGGTATTCTCTGCTCTGCAGTGAATTTAATCTTTAGAGTGGGGCAAAATCCTATTTAACTAGCAAATGAGGTAGTTTAGCTTCAAATTGTATGTCATTAATTGCCACAATTTTAATTTTTTAGTAACCCCCTAAATAAGTAGAGTATCTGGAACTGCTCAAAACTTATATAATTTGACCTCTACTATAGGAAAAGCATTTCAGATGGATTAATATTGCAAGTAAGTATCCAAGCGAGGTTACTTTTATATTTAGAAACCAAGGTATGTTCATACGTGCAAACTGTAAAATATAGCTGAAGACTTAAGAACCTATTCTTGAACTCATTTTTTCAGTACTCAAAACTCCTTTGACTGATTTATTGAATGTTGTGCTAAATCCTTGTAACTATTTGGAGCTGGTATTTGTGATATTCACTTGGGAGTGTGTTGTCTCTCATATAACAACAGTGTTATCAGCAGATCTTTCCCTCATTTTTGCATAGTTTTTATTGTTATTTAACAGTACAACAGTTACAGTCATAGCAGTTAAGACTCAAACAGAAGAAGCCTTCAAGTTCTAGGTTTTCCACAGGCATGCAATGCAAATACAGTTATTTTAAAAAGAATTCTGTATAAACCACTGCTTTATCACCAAAAGTTTTGAAAACAGCATTTTTGGAGATTTCAGTTGCATCTATGAACCAGTAGTGGGTTGTCTCAGTGTCTCTCCATATACTAAAAAAAATTATGTGTGAGCCTTTTCTGTCACCAGTTGTGTATCAGCAGACTTTATCATGTACGATCTGTGATGTACTGAATTTTGCAATAAATAATAGACTAACACTAGCATGATAATTAAGTAATTAGTGACCTACATCACTAAATCATTGGCCATGTTTAATTACCTCTAAAGTGCCAGCTCAACTTTGCAGAAATAATTTTTACTGGATTCTCGGAGGCATCATTTTACTTGAACTTCAGTTACCTGGACATCCATTTCTGTGTAGTCCCTATTTCTGTCTTGTTAGGCAGTCAGACCTTTGTGTTGTGTAGAACAATTGCTTTGGTCTCCATTCTTATATTTTCACCTGTATGTTTATAGCTCTGACTGAAAAGAAAGCTTCAGTAAGATTTGTTTTCCTGGCTCTAATGCATGTTTTTGTGTTAAGATGGTTTCTAGTTCACCATATGGTTTTACTGGTTTGGCAAACAATATTGAGTGGACCCTAACCATCTCAAGCCAAGCTTGCCTGTCTCTCCACAAGACTGGAGAGTGAAGGAGGTATGTGAACCTTTTTTGAGTTTTATGAGTTTTTCAGAACTAAGACCATACAAAACTATTTTTGTAAAAATCTATAGGCTGTTCTGTCATTTTACCCCAAGCAGCCATCTGCTGAGATGAACTTTACAAGGCCTGATTTTATAAACACATTTTGAATTTTATTTTGCTTGTAAACCAGTTATCTTATATGGTTAACGCTCTCTTAAATGTGTCTCTCGTAATCAGTGCCACAAATAAAACAGTTTTGCCACTGGCTTGTGAAGTTCATGCGCACATACGGATTATATGACAAATAAGAGGCCTCTGTCTGTATACTTCAGGACACGCTCTAATTGTTGGCATTTGTCTCTGGTCCTCCCAAGGAGACAATTGGACGTGTGTTGGTTTGGGTTGCGTGTAGGGTTTTTCCTGTTTGTTTGTTTGTTTGTTTGTTTTGTGTGGTTGGACTTGATGATCTCAAAGGTCCCTTCCAACCATGAAGATTCTGTGATTCTGTGTAGGAGTCTAGCAATTAACAGGGCAATGTAATAGGTGGGGACAGACGTTCATCTGTCTCTCAGGTAATGGCATTCTCAATTTCATGAGTAGTAGTGCTGTTCTGGTGGCAATCTCTCTCTCTCATATAAGACAGCTAGTGAAAGTTTGTTAATTAAGTTAGCATTTATACCTCCTTGATGAAGGAAATAATGAGTTCTCAACTTTGTAAGAAACCAGATTCTCTCAGTTAACATATAATAATTTTTTTTTACCTGAATAGATGTAAAAAAAAGTCAGACCTACATGATTATAGTATAACTTTACAAAATCGAAGCTGAAAGACATTTCACTTGCCAGATATGAGTTTCTGTTACTTTTGCTACCATTAGTGTTCAACATCTAAAACATAGCAGGGAGTTGCAATTCACTGACACAGTTGTAGGTGTCAGTAATACTTGCTTTGTGGGGTCAGCAATACCTCCTAAAACTCCTGTTGCAAAGTGAAAGAACTTTATAAATGCTAATTAATTTTCAAATTGCACTAGAAAGTGAGATGGTCTTGTTTATCATATAAATAAAGAGACTGAGACAGAAGGAAGGTTTGTGAAGTGTGCTGAGAGCAGAGGCTTTTGTGAGAGCAAAAGTTTCTGAATAGTGTTTCCGTGAACTTGTGGCACCAGGCATGATTGTGCATATACATAATATGATGTTTACTGGGGAACTTGTTAAAATACTAAGAAGAAAAAATAACACATCTAAAATAAATACCCTATACCACGAATTCCTATTGTTGATTTGGATTCAAGTAGAAGTAAAGTAACTAGCTTGCTTACATTTTTATCCAAGGAAATAAGAAATTTTAGCTCTGTTTACTGCATTTCAGTATCTTGGCTTATAAGTACTCGACTGCATTTAAGTAACTTTGGCCTACTGCTGGGGTTCATTCTTAATAATTACTGGTTAAAAAAGAGGGACTGACAACACAGCATAACGGCAAAAACTTACAGCATTTCTAGAGCAGTGATGTGACCAAGTTAATACCAACCAGAATTGTAAAGAGACACATAAAAGTCTGTTTTCAGGTTAAAACAGAAAGCATAGGAGAACAGTAGGCATGTCATTAACTGGTAGGAAGCTTAAGAATTGTTATAAAATGGCTGAGTCTAAGATCTTCTCTTGTTAAAATAGATTTATGAGAAAATGGGAAAATGTACATGGACAACTGGAGAATAACTGAATCATGGAACCATTGTAGCTTACAATTTTAGTATATATTTGGAGAAAATGATGATTTTTCAAATTGATATATCTAGTGATTAGAAAGTTCCTGAGATAGTTGCTTGAAATAATTTGTGGAACCAGAAAAAGGAAATTTGGCAAGGCATTTTTTCTTTTTTAAAGGCAATTCCAGCTTTCATGTGTCATCATTAACTCAGTAGAAAGATAGCAAGTAAATAGTAAGAGTGAGTCGTGGAAAACTTTGTTGGGACCAGAAGGCTATAATGTCATCCAGGCACTCATCCAGACGCTGTCAAAAGGAAGCAGAACCAGCACCAGGAGTTTAGAGAAGTAGTTTTCATAGACGTGTAGGGTGGTTGTGAAGATATTGGCTTGTCTTGAAGAAAGAGCTTGCTCACAATAAGTGGGTGTAATTTTTTTTTAATTTACAAGAGGAAGTGCATACCAAGAAACACACACATCGTTAAAGGAAGTGGCAGGACAGGTCCTTTTCTCCAAGTGGGATTTCGTGTACTGTTGACTACAGGAGTGCCATACACTACTAGGGCACCTGTCTGCAGTTCTTTTTTTCCTCTTATCCTTTTTTTCTGTTTATATGATTGCAGAATGTAGAGGCTGGTGTGGGCTACAGGGTAACACTACAAAAAGTGTAATGCCTGTCTTTACCTGTTAAGTTGGCATGATTCTGTTACAATCAATGAAGTCACACTGAGGATGCTAATAAGCATTCAAACAACGATTAAATTTAGAGTTGCTTAGACTTTACAGATGATGTTTCTAGTTCCTGAAGATGTTTTAGATTAGAAATTCTGTGTTCAAGCCAACTGGCTTCCTCTTGAAGCAATATAGATGTTGTAAATAACAACACTTATCTGGCCACAGATCAAGATACAGGAACTGATTTAATCTTGGACTTTTGTGCATTCTTGCAATTGATTATTATTGGATTTCAAAATACCTGGTTTTTGTCTTTCTATTAACATTTAGTTAAGAGATGTCTGGATGCTATTGTTTGGATTACTTGATTACAGTTTTTAACCATTCATTATTTGCTTTGGTTTTTGCTTAAGTGTAAATCAGAAAGATGGGGTATTTTAGATTGCTAACAGGATAGAGATTCTTTTTGACATGAAAGGCAAATAGGTTAAAATGAAAGATAATTTAAAATTTTGTCTTTGTGCCTGTAATTCATGCTATTCTGGTAGATATGCTGATGAATGTGTAGATTTTCTTATGTGCACAGAATGGCATTCAGGCTGCTCTGAACTTTGATAGCGTTAACTTGCCTAAATGGCTATTTTTCTGGCTTACTTCAGTAGTGTATTTTCCTATAACTTTTGTTCTTGGGTTCACTCATCAGTATAAGGCTTGTGGAGATAGAATTTAAAACTAGACCTTGGTTTTGCTTTTTATCTGAGCAGAGAAAGTATTACAAGAAATTTTTGTCCTGTGTCTGCTTTAATTTATAGCAGTCTGTTTGTGTTCAGGTTTATCTCTGCATTTTTACTGAGGGAATTCTTTCTGAGAGTGCTGGAGCACTCAAATGCAGAACATGGCCAATGGCCATGTGTGTGGTGGTTCTTGATGGGCTGGATTTTCAGCAGTGGTCAACCTGAAGAAGCAGGTGTTCAGTTGTGAGATGAAATGATCACCAAATCTAATAGTGAAAGGAACGACAAAATGTTAAAACAATAGAATATTAGTTAGGCTAGACACTGAACAGAAAAATGAAGTGGAAATATGCACAATCTGGGATAACTAGACTTGGAATGGACCTCAGGTCCTCGTGGAGTCCAGGTCCCGCTCAGAGCAAAGATGACAATATTAAATATTAGATATTCTTTTGAACTTTATTTCGGAGACACCCTTTCCTAGACACCCTTCATTACCCAGTAGCCATCCACAGTTATGACAGCAGAAATAACTTGTAATTACTGAAAGCTTAAAGAAAGCCTGAATTCTAAAACAATCTATTAACCTTGCCTTCACCCACAGCTTCTTGGACTGTTAGAAGAAAATAGCTGAAATACTGGAAATGTACGTTGTTTCTCACCCATCTTTTGTTTTTAGGCACCTACAGCTTTCCTCTCAGCTTTGGAGATCTTCTCCTATGACTAATCTGCATTTTAAGTTAAACACCCAACCCTCCCCCAACCCAGGACTTCACTAAAGCATTGTAAATTTCTTTCAGCAGTCCTACTTTACAGTGTCTTTAATCTTTTATCTAACCTTCCAAGAATTACAATTTTGAATTTTAAAAAGTATGAGTCAAACTTCTGCCTCTAATGCTTGATTTCATGTGGATTAACTTGACAGCCTGAAGTTCCCTTCAACACTTCATTTTCTCTCTATGCAAAATAGGAACTATGAGTCAGTGGAGAGTTAAGCATTCTCTCTGCTTAATGCTTTGAAGATGAGGTTATATAGCTGTAATTGCTCATAACACCTGACCTAAGCCCTTTCCCTTTAACAGACAATATATCCTTTTGTGATTTATTTTATTTATATTGTCTACTTTAACTACATTTCAGAAAGAGATCTTAAAGCGTTGTCTAGCCTCAAGAACTCCTGTTCAAACCGCTCTTCTTCCTAATTGCCCTAGACCTGCAGGGTTCGAGCGGCCAATATATTTGCCTAATAAAATTTAGGTGAATGTTCTCCTAGTCCATCTGTTTCTTTGAAAGAAAAAAAATTTGATAATGGTTTCAGGCATATTACTCTAGACCTCAGCCTTTCATAAGAGGTTTTTTTTGTCCTCTTTTTCTGTTGTCAACAGACAGTGTTTACAGTCATGCAGACCAGAGTGTAAAAAGAAAAGGGAAAACCTAGTTCTTTGCATTCTAGTCAATATGATCTGTTGTAATTCATGTTCCTTTTTGCAAATTTGGGAAACATCTATGCTTGTATGTTGTGCAGTTTGGCTAGAATTTTCTGAAGTTCTGTTTACATTGCTTTTTAACTTTAAATGTAATGTTTAAAATTGCTTGTTAAATTTAAGTGACTCCATTTTCATAGATACAGGGTATCTGCAGCTTTGATTTCAAAAAGCATATGCTTTTGAAATTTTTAGGTACTCCTTAAGACTTTTTCTCTCATCGTGACACATCCTGTACAAAAGGAATATTTTTGATAGAGGAGTTTACTCTGCATAGAAGTCAGCATTCATATTGTCCCATCAGAAAGGTGGCTCAGTTCCAATAGAATTTGTAAGGGTAGCAAGCATATAAATTAAACACTAAAGGTGTTTAGGATTTGTTGGGTGGTTTTTTTTTCTTTTTTTTTTCCACCAAAATTGTATGTTTACAGTGTCACTCTTTTGATACTGATTTTACAGCTACTTTTAAGCCCAGGATTTTAGCCCTGAATATTCATACTGACTTGGAAACCTGTTTTCCTGATTCTTGGCAAGTTAAGAGTTCCAAGGGGATGCAATTTAATAACCCTTGTGCTGTTTTGATTTGCCTCCCACACCATCTGGTCTATGTCTCTCTCCTGCTCCTTTTTTTTTTCTTTCTTAAAGGATAGTATTTTTTCAATAATTTAAACTTTCAGGCATGTCATCTGAAAATGTAGCTTGCTCTGAAATTTCCCTGTGCAATATGTCTTCTAAGAAAGAAGGCTTTCTGTATACAGAGGAAAAAGAACATGAACAGGAACCTGTGGAGAGGATGGAATGGCAGGAATGCAGTGCACAATAAAGATGTCTGTCTCTTCACACTGAAATATTATTTAAGCACATTTCAAAATTAAAACTATTTTATGGCTCTGAGGTCTCTTGGATGGTGTTTCTCTGCTGGCCTCCACAACACATTTAATTATTGGAGAATGGCAAGAGTTGTTTGAGAAATCCAAAATTGCTCAGACTTTGCTGAGCAAAAATTTAAGTGCTGCAATGAAGTTTGTGTCTATTCACTGGCCTTATTTATATTTGATTTAGTGATGATAGTCTAGAGTGATGCTGCTAGAGTTAGCTCTGTTTATCATGACATTTGGAAAATAATGGGTGAAAAGTTTATTCATGTTCTGTGGAGGCGCAAATTCCTGACAATGTTATTTTAAATTTTGGAAGATTGTTGCTCCCATAACCTGGATACTTGTCTTTTAATCTTTCTGTGCGTTTATGAGCAACTTCGACTAATGGTAGGTGTTCCTGCCCATGGTGGGAGGCTTGGAACTATATGATCTTCAAGGTACCTTCCAAACCTAAAGCTTTGCTTAAGCTGGTGTTCAGGTTATTTCTGATTTAAGCCTGGATTTTGCTGGACTGATGTCTGTGTTAAGTAAACTGTAAAGGTTGAAGAAGTAGGTTGTGAAATGTTTTTTTTCTGCCCCATGCTGTAGGTGTTGCCTGGGAGCAGCTGCTCGGGAAGCAACAGGTGAATTGCTATGGTAGTAGGTGGCCCTGCACCAACACCAGCAAGCTGCCATGAGAAAAGAGAAAGCTGAAGGTGTTCATCCCAGTTTTGGTTATGTTTGGCTTGCTGTCCTCACAGCAATTCCTCAACACTTTCAGTCCAAACTGCACCCTTCCTCAAAAAGGTGGTGGTGGTGTCTGGGTCGCATGTGGTGCAGGCTGTGGATGCTGCACAGAGCCCTGTGGCTGACCATGCCTGCTTGGTCTGTGCCTGTATGGCAGCAAATTCCCCTGGTAGGGAAATGAGTTGTGGTGGGTCCAGGTGGCCTGTGAGGTACTGGCTCCTGCTGCCTCAAGGATTTCAACAGCCTGTTGGCCTGGTCGTCCTAGCGGATATCTTTTGAGCAGTCTCTTACCTCATCTTCAGGTCCATGTTTCAATACTGTGACACAAACAGTATTGTATTTGCAAGCCTTGATCATCTCCTATCAGAGGAGGAGCTGGCTGTTTTGCCTAAGATGCCCCTCATGGACTCATCAGATATACTGATATTCATGAACTAAACTCTCAAGTGTGGCTTAGAATTTTCTTCCCTGATAACAATTCTTGGTACTGTACAACTTCCATATTTAGATAGGAAGATGCATTTCCTTGTGCCACTGTTGTCCCTGTGATGACAGAGAGGTGAACTCAAGGCACAAAGTCAATATATACGTACAGCTTCCATTTTGCCTAGCAGGATTTTGTCAATCTGGTGACATTTTGATCTAGTCCTGTTTAATTCCCCTCCCTTCACCTCCTCCAGCAGCCAGGTTTCCCTCATCAAAAGCCACCTTTTAAGTATGCCAGACTAGTGCTCCTGTCTCCTCAATCAGCTTGTGCGAGATCAAGGCTTGGCTTCCAGCTCTGCTTTGGTGAGTTGGTTTATCCCAAAACACAAATCTAAAGATGCCAAAACCTACACCTGAACATGTATCATTCCTGTAAATTACACTGGGATTTATTACAAGTTATTTTGCCATTTGAACGAGGACGTATTTTATTTTACTTTGTGTGTAAGTCACGAATTTTTGGCATGTTAGTAATATTAAAGAGAATTAACTATGCATCTTTCACATAAATCTGTCCTGTAGTTTTCTGAATTCAGTTTTATGTACAGTATCTAGTAGCTACCATGCTTTTATCCAAAAGCGAAAAACCCCCCAAACCCTACATAACTAATGGAATTTTTAAAATGCTATTTGTACTACAGATTATTTCCTACCATTCTCTGCTGTACTGAGTGTGATAATTTCAGGTTGGTTGGGAAAAAATTCCCAGTAAATCTTTCCAAAAAGAGGTTTTCAAGTTGATTCATCCTGATAGATTTCAATAACCAGTCCTTCTTTAAGAACAGGAGTGGGGGGTTTTG
>JAOXNO010000020.1:50344728-50359620 GCA_028565335.1 Limnodromus scolopaceus | reverse complement strand
CAGGTGTGGGGGGTTTTGGTTTTGTTTTATGTTCTTCCATTTTGAAAAGTGAGTTAGAATCTTTCTCTTTTCTCTTTCTTTTTTTTTTTTTCCATGTTGATTTTTAACTTCTGCTTTTCAGATTCTTCTCCCCTAGTTATATTAGTGTTTTGCTTCTCTCAAGTGTCTAGTAAATGTTTAACTTGAAGCATATTGGCACAGTGTGCCTTTGGAAAATTGCATTTCAGGAGAATCTCTGTTCCAAAAGGCTTTATAACCTCACTCAAAGTTAAATTTGACATCCCAGTTTCTGTAAGTAAAAAAGGACTGTAACCTACTTAAGGTTATCTGAATTTTCAGCAGTGTCAATTACTTTGATACCCTTTTCTCTTGCATTGATGCAAAAGATGATCTGTTGTACACTGCAGACACGCGTTTCAGTACGTGCCTGCTCATTCTAGTCTCCTGATGTGTCTTTCATTCCATGTCAGAGTGAGACAGCGTATGTACTGGCTCTACTGTTGCATTAAGAGGCAGTAGTTTTGGCAGAAAATAAACCCCCTTGTATTCTAACACTCCTCATCAAGGTGGGAGGCTAGGTGTGGCTAGGTTTAAATTCTGAATGCTCCCCAATTCACCACCAGCAGTCCAGTCGTGTTTAATATGTTAAACTATCACAATGCCCGATACACTAATAGTGGACTGCACCTTCAGTCTAGTCGTGCCCATGAACTAGCACGGCCACTCTCTAGTGTTTGGTCGCGTTCAATGATAAACTGAATTGACTAGTTACTTAAGTCGTGCAGTTTATTTAAGCAACAGATATAAAGATTCTTATGGTTTGCCGGTGATAAATACACTGTCTGCAAAGCATGTGCAAGTAAAAATATTGTTAATGGTACAAAACACACGACAAAGTTACAAACAGCACAGCCTGGCTACAAATGTTAAAAAGTAACCCTCTATTGAGATTTCTAAGTTTCCTGAGGAAGCACTCGGTATAGTCTAAGTCTTACCCAAAGGCGTCCCTATGGCGGGGAAGGAAGGCTCAGCCCGTTGACTGGTCCCAGAAGTCAAAGGCAGTCCATGATGGCGTCCTCACTGACTTGTTCACTATGGTGTCTTCCCTAGCATCCCCCCTTTCTTGGGCTATTTTTATATTATTTTTTACCTTCAAGGTGGAGTTTGAGTGACTCCATTCATAACTACCTTTATTATGATTGGTGTAAAATTATCTTGTCTTGCATTTGAAGGTATAGTTCACAGGGCACAGACTCAAGGAGGAGTGCAACTCTCACCTTGGAGGTGGGTAGCCTTTGGGATGGAAGTGTGTTTTGGTATTATAATGACATTATAATGAGCAAAGTACTCACAGCCACAAGGGGTTCTGCAGAACATTCATTTCTCAAGTTGAAGAGCAGAGATCACATCTTCCTCCTGTGAATCAGCTTCTTAGAGGGGCTGAGGCATTTCCATTACCATGGGGAGCCACATAAACATTTTAGAACCTGGCTAAAATACAGGAGTTAAAATAAAGGCACATAGTATATCCATGTTTGACTGTGGCACTATGTTTATCATAATATGTGTTGATGGAGCTCATATAGCAGTGGGCCATCCTCAAGGTTGGGAAGGAAAGGGAAGTGAACAAATGAATTCTTGATGTTGTAACTTGACTTAGAAATGGTTGTTTTTCTTATTCCATGGAAGTCTTTCAGTAAAAGCTTTATTGACCATTTACTGATGTTCCATCTTCCACCACCTTCCCCCATCCCAAATTTTATGAAGGGATCAACATGTAAAAGATGTTTAGTAACAGAACTACTGTGAGGCTTTTCCCACCGTGCTAATCAGACTATTCCACTCCTAATGAACTCTCAGCGCAATTTATAATTTCAATGAAGTATATTACATAGGAATAGATCAAGTTTTGAGGGATGGGTTGCTAGTGAAGGCCTTCAACCTGTTGCTCTGAAATGTACGGGGTATGCTGCAGCACACTCGAAGTCTTATGAAGACAAGTCAGGGGCCCCTGAGGCAATAGGAACTGGGGAGTCACAGGTAAAACACCTCAAAGGAGGACCACCTGAAGAGCAGCAGGAAGGAAATGCAGCCACTGCAGCCAGTAAATCAGCTCCATTGGGCACTCAGGTGAAGTGCTTTTACACAAATGCCCGTACAGGGGGAACAAGTAAGAGGAATTATAGATGTGCACATGCCTCCAGGTCTATGATCTTATTGGCATCATGGACACATGGTGAGATGGCTCTTATGATTGGCGTGTTGGAATGGAGAGATACAGACTCTTCAGGAGTCTGGGGAGACATGGAGGGGCTGTTGCCCTCTGTGTCAATGACCAGATGGAGTGCATGGAGCTCGACTTGGGAATGAATGAAGAGCCAATGGAGAGCAATGGATCAAGATTAAAGGGAACACAGGGGAAGGTGATGTTACAATGGAGGTTTACTACAGGCCACGTGACCAGGACAACAGAGCAGACCCTCCACAGACAAATAGCAGCATCATGTTCACAGATCCTGGTCCTCATGGGAGACTTCAAGCACCCCGATATCTGTTGGAGGGACAACACAGCGGAGCACATGAAATCCAGGAAGTTCTTGGAGTGTGTCAATGACAACTTTCTTCTTCAAATGGTAGAGGAGCCAACAAGGAGTGGAGCCATGCTGGACCTTGTTGTTACCAACAAAGAGGGGCTGGTGCGGAATGTTGAGCTCGGAGGCAGCCTTGGTTGAAGTGATAGTGAAATGGTAGAATTCAAGATCCTTAGCGCAGTGAGGAGGGTACACAGTAAGCTCACTACTCTGGACTTCAGGAGAACAGACTTTGGGTCTTGAGGGACCTGCTTGGCAGAGTAACATAGGAAAAAGTACTGGAGGGGAAAGGAGCCCAAGAAATCTGGTTAGTATTCAAGGATCACCTCTTCAAGGCTCAGGAAAGGTGCATCCCAAGAAACAAATAGGCAAAAAAGCCAGGAAGCCTGCATGGGTCAACAAGGAGCTTCTGGACAAGCTCAAAAGGAAAAAGGTGGCCTACAGAGAGTGGAAGCAAGGATGAGTAGACTGGGTGGAATATAGAGAAACTGTCCAAGTGGCCAGGAACCAGATTAGGCAAGCTAAAGCCCAGATAGAATTAAATCTGGCCAGGGACATCAAGGACAAGATGAAAAATTTCTGTAAGTCTGTCAGAGATAATGGCAAGACTAGGGAAGATGTGGGTCCCCTCCAGAAGGAAACAGGAGACCTGGTCACCCAGGATATGGAGAAGGCTGAGGTACCAAAAAGACTTTTCCACCTTGGTGTTTACTGCCCAAGTTGCGGAAGGCAAAAACAGGGGCTATGAGAAAGAAGAATTGTCCAGTATAGGAGATCAGGTTTGCAACCATCTAAGGAACCTGAAGATACATAAGTTCATGGAACCTGATGAAATCCATCCATGGGTCCTGAGGGAGCTGGTGGATGAAGTTGTTAAGCCGCTTTCCTTTATATGTGAAAAATCATGGCAGTCTGGTGAAGTCCTCCCTGACTGGAAAAAGGGAAACGTAACCCCCATTTTCAAAGAGGGAAGAAAGGAAGACCTGGGGAACTACAGGCCAGTCAGTCTCACCTCTGTGCCCAGCAAGATCATGCAGCAGATCCTCCTAGAAACTCTGCAAGGGCACATGAAAAATGAGATGATTAGTGACAGCCAACATGGCTTCACCAAGGACAAGTCATGCCTGTCTGGTTGCCTTCTACGATGGCGCTACAGCGTTGGTAGATAAGGGGAGAGGAGTAGACATCATTCACCTGGACTTATGCAAAGCATTTGACACCATCCCACATGACATCCTGGTCACTAAATTGGAAAAGCATGGATTTGATGGATGGACCACTCAGTGGATAAGGAACTGGCTAGATGGCTGCACTCAAAGTGTTGTGGCCAATGGTTCAATGTGCATATGGAAAACAGTGACAAGTGGTGTTCCTCAGGGGTCAGAACTGGGACCAGTGCTGTTTAACAACTTTATCAGAGACATTGACAGAGGAATAGAGTGCACTCTCAACAAGTTTGTTGATGACACCAAGCTGTGCGGTGCGGTCGACACGTTGGAGGGAAGGGATGCCATCCAGAGGGACCTGGACAGGCTGGAGAGGTGGACCTGTGCAAACCTCATGAAGTTCAACCAGGCCAAGTGTAAAGTCCAGCCCCTGGGTCATGGCAATCCCAGACACAAATACAGGTTGGGTGGAGAATGGATTGATAGCAGCCCTGAATTGAAGGACTTGGGGGAGTTGGTGCAGGAGAAGCTCAAAATGAGCTGGCAATGTGCACCTGAAGTCCAGAAAGCCAACCACATAACGGGCTACATCAAGAGAAGTGTGGCCAGTTGGTCGAGGGAAGTGATTCTACCCCTCTATTCTGCTCTCATGACACCCCACCTGGAGTACTGTGTCCAGCTCTGGAGTCCTCAGCACAGGAAGGACATGGATCTGTTGGAGAGGGTCCAGAGGAGGGCTTGATCACCTCTCCTATAAAGACAGGCTGAGAGAGTTGTGGTTGTTCAGCCTGGAGAAGTCTCTGGGGAAACTTTCTAGCAGCCTTCCAGTACCTAAAAGGGGCCTACAGGAGAGATGGGGAGGGACTTTTTATGAAGGAGTGCAGCGATAGGACAGGGGGGTAGTGGTTTTAAAGAGAGAGGGGAGATTCAGATTAGATAGTAGGAAGAAATTCTTTACTGTGAGGGTAGTGTGGCACTGGAACAGGTTGCTCAGAGAAATTGTGAATGCCCCTTCCCTGGAAGTGTTCAAGACCAGGTTGGATGGGTCTTTGAGCAACCTGCTCTGGTGGGAGGTGTCCCTGCCCATGGCAAAGGGGTTGGATTTAAGGTCCCTTCCAGCCCAAACCATTCTATGATTCTGTGATTCTAAGTTAATCAACATCTTAAAAAGTAGAATGTTTTGAAGGGAAGACTCAGTTTGCAGTACTCTACAGAATACAGTGCTCTACAGAATGTTTCTGTCATTTTTCTGTGGTGAAGCACTAATTCTGATCAGGCCCTCCTATTAGTAGCGCAGGAGATGGAAGACAGCCCTTCTCTCTTATTTGACAGGCCATCATTTGAGGCTGGGAGTTTTGCCAACTAGTGACCTAGTGTATCCAGTTTCTAATTTGGGAGAAATGTTATTGAGAAGGTGATGGCCTGACAACTCTGGCATTTCCTCAGGTTCTCAGATTACTGTGACACCATCTGATTGGTTTTTCAGGCAAAGTTTTACTTGGATTGAACTGGTTGTATTGCTTGCTCTGCTGAGAGATCACCTGTGATATGAAGAATTTTTTTTTTGTTTTGTTACTGATTAGTTTTAGGTATTAGTTTTGCTCTTGATGTTTTGGGAGCATCGAAGCATTTAAATTTAGATGTGACAGCTCAGTATCCTACCTTCTAAAGAAAGTCTCAGATGAAAAGGTTTAGCACTGCTTGTCTTCTGGGAGCTCAGTTACAAGAGGTTTACCAGACTTTTCTTTTACTGTTTCCATTAATATTATTTTGGTTTGAGTAATGCATATACCAAGCTATATGCTTTTGAAGCATGAGATTCCTCCATCACGTCTTCATTAGAATGTTGTTGATGAGGTTAATGAGGCAGCACATATGCTGATATGATTATGAGGAAATGAAATGGATTATTGTTTCTTTATGACTAGGTCTAAATTAAGCCTGTTTTTTTCCTGAGGATCACTTGGAAATGGAAAAAGAGAATGTCAAATAAACTTAGGGCATGGATATATCATTGGGACTCCTCTGAGATCTTCTGAAGGTCTACCTAAACCTTCACATGACAAGCACCACTGCTTTTAAAACCTTCACATTCAAACCTGAGCACCTCACAGACTGGCTCTTCAGTTGTATACTGAGATTCAGGTGTATACGTGCATTATGTACTGCAGTGTCTGAGTATCTGACCACAGTGCCTATCTAGGAGGCACAAAGGGTGCCTCTCTTGCCCAAAGGGTGTGCATGGCACCACATGAGGATTTCCTGTGTTACTAGACAACACTAAAGTCGATGATAACATATGGCCCATGTGAGCTGTTTGAAAATAATACTGCAGGATTAATGTATTTTCCCTCTTACAAGGAAAGGAAGTCTTTAACTGCCTGAAATCTTTGTGGCAGCAATTCCACCATTCCATCTAGAATAATTAACATTGTCATTAATTTATCAGGTTTATTTATAGTCATTTAAGCACACTATGAGCTTGTTTCAGTCTTCTTTTTATTCAAGTTGTGGTGGCTACAAAACAAGGAAGAATCTTGCTGTGAAGATATGGAAGCAAAGTTTCATCTTCAAGGGAGATGTTGGGAGTTGTGATGATTCATACTGACTGCCAGAGGCCAGACTCTCCTGGGATTTAAATACATCACAAGGAAGACCTGCTTAGGTGCAAAACATGCTTACCGCATTACTGACCATAGTACAAAAAGTGTTTAACAGAACATCAAAACTCTTTTTTACTTAATGTAGGTAGCTTCTCTCTGTTTTTATCCATGATAACAATGTACTATATTGTAAACTCAAGTTTCTTTTATATTTTATATTTTGATGCTTTAAAAGCCTTCTTGTTCTGCTTTCAGAGTGTTTTAACCAGAATTCTTACGAGAGTTTCATGTAATTCAGAGCAAATATAATTGAGCTTTTATTCTTGCCTTTATTGACGTTCGCTTTCATATAAACCCTGTAGGAAAAGTTAACATAAATTGGCATGAGAAAATTATATATCTAAATCTTGTGGCTGGTCCTACTGATTAAAGTCAAACATCAAGCTTGGAATTTTGATAATTTGTCTGAACAAGAGCCATACGGTTTATCTTAAACCTGAGGGAAAAATGTTATCTCTGACAACAACAACAACAAAAAGTAGTAAAGGTTTTCCTAAACAAAAGAATTGAAGTGTGCCTTGATCTGTTAATATAATCAAATGAAAAAAAATTAACTCCCTTTTTCTTAGGTTCCTAAGTATTTACAGTTGTTTAACAATAGTGACGATAAGATGGTTTTTATTGACTTCTCAGGGCAAAAAGCACTTATCATTTCATATTCTTAACGAGAACCCATAACATGTCAGTTACTGGTGGAAAGGCTCTGATCAAAAGAGATTTCCATTAGGCAGCAGACAAATATTGAAGTAACTTTATCTTGGAAAATGTCACAAGTAATGATGCCCTTGTAAAACATGGCGAGCCTTGTCTTCTATTCTTGTGCTAATCTTATTTGGTTAAAAAAACCAAGCGTGAAGTAATGAATGTGTCCTAGTCTGACCAGGCTGTGTGACATGCTGAATCAATGTTGGTTTATTTGTTCATTTTGCTACTGTGTCTAGTATGCAAATGAAGTACCAGCTTTACAAGACAAGTATGGCTGCTGTCCTGTCTTGAGGAGAATGAAGTCCCACGGAAAGGATACCTGCGGCTAAAAATGATACTTCCTTGTTTCAGTCCTTGTTGCCTAGAGAGGGTTTCTCCCTCAGCTGTCAACAGCTTGTGGTGTTAGTTTTACCTGTCTGCCTGTTGCATTATTCACAAAATGTTCATGCTTGTTCCTGTGGCTAATGAGGATTATCTTTAGCAGCAGTGACAATGTACAGCCTTAAGCATATTAGCCACATGCTTTTAGGTCTTGACACTGGAGTCTTGGAAAAAGGATTGAGTTTCTTCTTGTGATTCACATATTTTTTTTTGTTGGAAGAATGCAACTCAAAATACAGTTGTATAAGAGACATGTAATTTATTGTTTTCTACAAATTTTAAAGGCAATTTTTA
Source organism: Limnodromus scolopaceus (assembly GCA_028565335.1). Classification (NCBI taxonomy): domain Eukaryota; kingdom Metazoa; phylum Chordata; class Aves; order Charadriiformes; family Scolopacidae; genus Limnodromus; species Limnodromus scolopaceus. The sequence goes on along the minus strand of JAOXNO010000020.1, from coordinate 50,351,820 downwards.
AATTTCTTCCCCCAGCTCTGCATTACAGGAGGAAATTGTTGTATAAGTTTAGGCTGAGTAGACTNNNNCTTTCATGCCACTTTTTTTGTAAACACAAAACTGCTTCATAAACTTTGCTTCCCAGATGGATTAAAACCTTATGAATATTTCAAATATATATATTTATTTATATTTTAATTATTCTAATGTAGAAATTGAGTTATCAATGAATTATTTGTAAAAATCAGAACTCCTGTGTAAATTTTATGACCAGTATAACCATAAAGACATTCTGGTGTAGAGAAAGAAAGGATTAAAAGCACAATTTGTATTCACATCTGGGAGTGTCCATTGCATTTTACAATGGTCTATAAAACTCTTCAGACCCAAGAAACCCTGCAATGGGTTCTTCATGAGCTGCCAGAATATGACCTAGTGAAGGTATGGTTTGTTTACGTGTTCCAAGCTGGAGTGCTTTTGTGGAATAAAGCCCAAGATCTTGTTGTATTCTCTTCCTATACCAGTTCATAAAGAAGTCATAGGCTTAATTCTTTTGTGGTTGGTTTTGGTTTAAATTGTTTTCTCCTGCCACCAAGGCAGTTGTCTCAGGCTGTTCTGACTAGGATCAGATGTTTTCAAAATCTCTTCCTTCAAGTCTTCCTCTGATTCTTTTAGCTACCTTGACGTATGTTTACCAACATGACTGTGTCTAAAATTAGTACGAAGTGGCACAGTATAATTAAAATAGAACTAGTGGATGCTATCTCTCCTGTAGTGCAACAGCTTTCCAGAAAGAGTAGAAAGGTGTCTGAAGGAGGTATTTCTGTTACTTATGATTACTCTGTATACAAAACAGATGTATAGCCGATATTGTCCTCAAGAAAAGAGAGCTGTGACATGAAATTGTTTCATCTCTAGGGTTACAGCATGGTGATAAAAAACAGAATCCCAAAGTTGCACATAATTTAATATGTTGGTAAGGCTACTGGTACTTTATCTAAAATAAGAGGCAAAGTAACTCTTTTTAATGGATTTTGGATCAAACTTGTCAGCCTAGAAAAGCTATATATATAGTTTTAAATATTTCTATTCTCTGAAATGTGGTGGGTTTTGGTGGCAGGAAACTTGCTCTATGAAAATATGTGCTTCTGCATACTATTATTAGCATTATTAGAAAAATATACATGTACCTTTTGCTTCGCCAGCGGTGTGGTACTGGGAAATTACCTCTCTTTTCTCTGCTATTATACTGGTGGTGTTGGGCTGAATTCCTGAATGGTGATAGTTATAGCAGAATAAATATTTAGACTTGATGTTTCACCTATTTATTTTGTAATAATTTTTGTTAAATACCACATAAAACTTGGTGAACCTTGAAGAATCATTGATTCTGGAACATACTCTCAAGTTTAGGTCTTATATATAACAATGAAGATTTCAATCAAAGGCTACGGTAATAGGTTAGGCAGAACAAAGCCTACTTTTACAGCTGGTTTGGCAAAAATTCAGCTTCCATGAGAGCAGTATTTGTGAACTAAGCCAGTTTAGTTGCACATTATGCATCAGTTATTCAACCTCTAATTTAACCCTTAGAGAAGCCCAGGGTCCTGCTTTGTAGTGGAACGTATATTTTAAAATGAAGTATGGTACCCAAAGGAAAAGAGGTTATGGAGAGAAATGATGTGTAGTAGAGCACGACTGTGTTTGCTGGGGCTGGGCCAAGTAAAAAGTAGATGCATGTCAGGACTGATTAAAGAATTCCGCATTGTAAGAGTACAGTTTTTAGGATGATAATGGAAGAATGGGAAAATAGTGAAAAATATGCAGGTTTGGACAGAACAATGTTTTATTTTAATCAATTCTAAGTCTAAAGAAAAATAAAATTGCAGAGGGATTAAAATAACATTTTTTTTTTTAAAGAGATGTTTTCATGTTAGTATAATTTAAACTGAAACTGTCTTAAGATAGTATAATATCATATTTCTTTGCCTTTTACATGAAAATAACATGTTAGTGGAGATGGATGGGGGAAATCTGGCAACCAGCTGAGAGTAAGTGTTAAATTTTTTGTAATTATATGCCCTCAGTAATAATCACAGACTTTAATATTTCTGTATGTAAAATGAAAGCAGCTGGCAGAAATAAATTTCCCTTTAGAAAGACCCATGAGTAGCATTATTCAACATATACTTTTCCTAGGAAAATTAGGAGAACTAGCATTGACCTGTGATTACAATAGAGGTGTTACCTCTTATTTGACATCTGCATTCAATTCCTTAAACATCCTGGAGATTTTTTTCCAGAAAATTTGCCCTTCTTTTAAAATTTATTCCTTAAATACAGATAATGTTACATTAAAAATACAAAACCAAAAAAAAAACCCCAAAGGACCGCATTTAGTGGCAATAATTCAGAATGGTTGCAGCAAAATTCTACCCTAAGTCCAGAATCAGATCTTTAAGTGTCTTTTTTTGTGAAATAGGGAAGCATAGTTAAAAGTCCTAGGAATGTTATTATCATGTATTTCTGAGTAAATAAGAATACTATGGAAAACAGTGAAGGAAACAAACAAAAAAGATCAGTACCTCTTAAATGCATTTTGAACATTATTTTTGTGCTTAAAGTAGCCAATGTACTCAGTTTTGTCAAGATTGGTGCTTGCAGAAATTAGTGATATGTTCATGTCAGGCCACGTCATTTTTCCTTCTATCCTTGTATACTTTGAGGACTGCTCTGTGCCTGTGCCTCCATAGCAGAACCGTTTCTTGCATTCACCCATTTGCTGCATACTGTTTTTCCCTTCCAGAAGTCGCTCAGTGAATCTTGGGTCCAAATGCAACTTTCCGCTCACAGTCACTTTGAAAGCAAAGTTTTCCAAATACAAGCCATTTATGTTGCTTCTTTCTGCAAGTTTTCAGGTTTCAGAAGGAAATAGTATTGGCAAAGCAAGGGATAAGACAAGATTTTACTTTCCTAGATGTATAAACCCACATTTATTCATTTTACGAGGGAGAGAGTCTCTGGCATGTTTCAGGATCACAGTGTCAGTCATTTTGAGGTCTGCACCTACGTTGCTAGGTTTAGAGAAGGTGCTGTCAGTTTCAGAAGCTGTTGCTGACAGCTGTGCCCCAGGCACAGTTACTGCTCACTGGTGCTGTGTGGCCAAAAGCCTTTGTTCTCTTTTGATGTGTAGTGACTACAGCATTTCCAGGAATGGCATCTGTTGTTGGAGGGAACTGCTAACAGATTCCCCTTGCAAATACCTTGTAGGCTCCTCAGATACCTTATTCAGATTATTTGTCAAGTGATGCCACTGAAATAGAGTTTTTAGTTGTTCTCTGAGCCATTTATTTAACAAACCAACCAAACAAGGCAGACTGACGCACTGTGGTGTTGTTTCTACAGGTCACCCCAGGAAGTGAGTTACAGAGCCAGCCAAATACTGCTGCTTTGAGGTCACCATATGCTGGGTGCTAGACCTGGAGGAGGCCAGCTCAGGGCTCTCCTCCTCCTCAGGTCAATGACAGAGCTCCCTGTTGCCTCCACAGGGTCAAGGCCCTGTTTGCAGCAAGCAGTATTTAAAGGAGTTTTCTTCAAAACATATTTTACTCCAGGTATTAGAAAGTGATGGGAAGAAATACAATTGCAGGAGCAGCTGTGCTTTATTTCAATAACAGCCTTTTATATAAAATTAACAGCAAGTCTGCAGGGGTTACTACATTGTTAGCATTATTTCTTAGACCCATTTGAATGTCATAGTCCATATTTCTTCACTAAACCATTTCAAATCTCAATAAATTTCTTCAATAAACCATTTCCAATTAAGATACCTACTTTTGTGATTTTGGAAGTGCAATGAACTTGCCATCATAGGCTTACATCCTGCATTCTGCTTTGAAATGTTCCTTTGGCAGGATTTTAAATGCAACAGGAAATAGTGTTAGAAGAAAAACTCTGGAAAACTCTATTACAGTTTGCAGGCTATTTCAGAAAGTTAACTGGGCCTGGGAAAATGGATGTATAAACCTCTTGCAGTTTGCATGCAATTACCAGTATAAAATGAAAAGTGAACAACACGGTACTCTTGGGATATAGGAGCTGAAATCTGATCTGGAGACTTGATAGAACACAAGTGTTTGCAATGTTGTGTCTCTGTTTTAAATGCTGTCTGAAGTGGAGGTAAAAATATACTTATGATCTTCCCTGTGTACAATATTTTTAAAAGACATAGAAAACATTTCTTTAAACGGAGATCCTGTGAACTCATAAAAGTCATAAAATAAAAATAATGATAAATTAAGGTATTTTCTAAAATAAAGCTACAAATCTGATTTTGAACACAGATTAAGAAAACAATGTGTGATGTTTTTTTCATACAGCCTTTGCAAGAACAAGAATTTTCAGTGTTGTGAGACTAGTTAGATATGTTGATTTTAAGTACTTGACAAAAAATGTTTATTTTCATGAAGTTCTCACTTTTTTTTTTTTAAAGTAGAAATTCTGTTATTGTAAAAGTTTCAATAAGATTTTGTATGGAGAGGGTATTTGCAATTTTGGAATATTTTTATTGTCTTCATTTTGCAGATTCTAGTTTTCAAAATACCAAACGATTTTTTTCTAACTGCGTGGACCTACCACACTTTTCCATGTACACACGGAAGATAATAAACAGATTTTTACCTTCACAATATTCATGTCTAGGACAACATACCAACATGATAGAAATATAGTGTAGTATATGATAAAATACTTTTAGTCATACTGAACTGATGACAAAAAAAATTTGTTTGGAAAATGAAAAAAAGGCTTTAAAAGTTTACAAGACCAAAGCCATCACATGGTAAGGATGACATTACAACATTATATTGAGGGGAAAAAATATACAGACAAGGTAGAGGTGAAGCCATCACATGGGTAAGGTAGAAAAATACAATGCCATTCAAAAAAAGAGGAAAGTTAAACTCAGTAACACACGTGCACCCAGAGAAACTCAAATTGTTAGATATAACAGATAAAGATTCTATATAATAAAGATTCTAGCCCTATACGTGACTCTGAATATACATATACTCATACTGACTGCCTGTCAGTCTGACAGCTGAAGTTGTGAAGCCAAGCAGAAGCAGTGCAGAAGAAATTAACAGAACAGTCGTTTAGAAATTGTTGCATAAAGTCAGTTGAAGGAAAAATGTGATTCTGTCGCTTTTAAATAACACCTTGAACATACGTTTAAAAGAATGCTTTATATTGGACCTTTATTTTAGTTTTTTTTTTATTGTTCACCTGATATACATTCTGTTTAAAACCGCTGAATTTATGGTACATGTAGTCTGCTTTCATAACAGAGCATAAAACTGGGAGTATATTCAAGTGTGAAGATGTGTATGTGGTGCTTTTCTTGTTAAAGAATTAATCAATTTATACCCCAATATGAATTCATGACTTTTTGAAAATAACACTAGATCAGATTAGTTGGCTTACAGTTCTTACACTGGAGTGCTTATTGATTTCATACCCCAACACCTCCCTTCTTTTTTGTAAGAACATTTCTTTCTGAACATCTGTGGAGTATGAACTACAAATAGCAAAATCTTGTTTATCTCATATGATTGCCATAGAGCTGATCACTTCTGCATTTAGCGAGAAGCATGTAACTTTTTTTGTTGTTTGTGCTGTGTGGTTTGTGGGTGTTGGCTTTTTTTTTTGTGTGGGTTGTTTTTTGTCCCCCACACACTCTTGAGAAGAGCAGCTCAGTCTTGAAGTGCTAAGGGCTCTGAAGGGCTGATATGTTAAGCATATACTTCAAACCCATTTTCTTTATATGTAGTTTGAGAGTTGAATTGCACCTGTGAAAAGCTGAATGGGTTGAGTTTGATCAGTAATTGCTTTTATGTATCTGAAGGTATAGAAGACATTTTTTGAGTCTGGTTGTGAGAGATGGTGCCTTCCTCTCTCTCTCTCCCATCAGCCTCATTACCTTCTTTCTATTCCATAAACCTGGCTGCTTCAGTTGGAGGTTGGTTTCCGAGTAAAATTGTAAACGCTACTTCTGGGTTCTCATTTTCAGGGAGAAACTGTGTATCCACCTGGGTGAGAGGAAGTTGTAGGGCTCCTCATATGTAGATGGTTCATGTAGGATATTGACGAGACCACACAGAAAAAAACCTTACTACTCCCAGCCTGTATCTTTTGTGTTTCTCCTTAGATGATAACTTGAGCTCCTAATTTCACACTTCTTTGTGGCTTTTATAAGCTATGGGAAATTGCCTTGGTTCATGGTAGTTTTATTGCCTGTGGGGCTGCAGACAGCAGTTGTAAACTTACTCAGAGTACTAATACTGTATTATCCCAGTTGTGAATCTGGGGTGAAAAAACTGCTTTTTATTTTTTTTAATATTACATTTGTAACTGTAAGGGTATCATTTTGCAAGCAGAAGATGGAGGGAGAAGGAACATGCAATGCACTTTAAAATGAATGTTTATAACTTTAAGGAAAAAAACCACAGCACCATACCACATTTTCCAGGCTTGGATAGGTTATTGGTAAGTCTTCATTTTTTAATTGATTTAAATAATTTCCAGGACAAAAATAATTTCCAGGACAGCAGATATGTGATTCAATGTTTTAAGAAAGTGGGGCCTGTTTTTCTTTTTTGGTCGCTTTTTTGAATGATGGATTTATGTTTTCCACTGTTACACTAGAAGTGACTTCTTTGGTCCAACCACAGATTTCTGACTGTGCTCCTCATTGCCAACAATCAAGGCTTCTTTCTTCTGCCAAATGGGTTGTTAAGGCACTAAAAGGGGAGGGGGGGGGGATAAAAATAAGAAAAGAAAAAATACAGCTTTTCTTGCTTCTAATTTAGCAATTTCTCAACAAGCAAGGGTAGTACCAGATTCAAATATTATTGTAATCTTTATTATTTCTTCTTTATTATTTCTTCCCCAATTAAACAAGGCATTGTATGAAGTAAGATGGGATAATTAAAAACATTAGGGATATCCAAGGGCATTTCATTCTGAACTGTTCTTGAGCATGAATCCTCAGCAACTACTGGTTCAGTTTTGCCAGTTTTAGCCATTACTCCTATTTGCTTTAAATCCAGTATTTCA
>JAOXNO010000020.1:50320666-50333545 GCA_028565335.1 Limnodromus scolopaceus | reverse complement strand
TCTCCTGTTCTCCATGACCTTTCAAAGATGATAGAGAGTGGCCCAGCGATAACATCTGCCAGCTCCCTCAGCACTCGTGGGTGCATCCCATCAGGGCCCATGGACTTATGAATGTCCAGTTAGGCCAAGTGGTCCTGAACCTGGTCCTCCTCTACTGGAGGAAAATCTTCCTCTCTCCATACCCTCCCTGCTTGCCTCCAATGATCAATTAGATGTGCAGAAGGTGTGGCTTTGTTTATGTTTGGATCACTTAGGAGAAGCTTCCTAAGGTTAATTAACAGCATAGCAAATTTTTACTGGAGGTTTAGATGAGATTATTGTTTTAGGTGAAAACCACCTACAGGTAGTTTCAGTGAAGAAACACTAAAACAAACTGATTTACCTTCTGGTTTTTTGTTTGGGTTTTTTTGTTTGTTTGTTTGGTTGGTTTTTTGTTTTGTTTTGTTTTCCTTTTTTATTGTATTTTATTGGCAATTGATGTTGTATTTTGTTGTTAATATGGAAAATATCAAAATATTAAACAATATGGTGGAGGAATCGAATCTACAAAACAGAGAGTTTTCATAGAAAAGTACTAGCGAAAGAGCACTTTTGCTAACAGGACGATAGGACAGAACTGAAACAGACACAGATCGAACTTTTTGGTTTTAGGATAATGCCTGTGTAATGGCCATAGAATTTTGCTGTCAAAATTAATTTATTCAAATTATTTAACCTTTTTTTTTTGGAGGGAACCAAAATGCCAGCATGACGGTAGTTAATGTAAGTGCAGGTTAAGTATCTTTGGATGTTAATACTTGGCTATTTAATCATATAAATAATTTAATATTGGAAATATATAACCACTTATACAGAAGATGTTTGTTATATTTCTATTTTACTGCTGTTAGCAGCATTATTTTTGTCAATCATTTTTCTTTGTTAGTGGAAAAATTCTGCTGCAAAATTTTAAAGACACTAATATTCCACCTCTACATTTTCTGATAGGAAAAGATTTAGTGGCATTTTCATTTTCCTCCAGCCTGTCTAAGATTGAGGGCTGTTATGAATGTTGGATCATGTGCTAAAACCCTTTTTTTCAGTACATTCACCCATCTTTAAAAGTTTTCCAGGGCAAAGATGGACAGAAAAAGCTAAATTCAGGAATTAACATGCCCACTTATCTCCTCTCCCTTCTCCCAGATTAAATCAGCCTCTGGAGTGTGATCAGAATTGACTTTCATCTCCTGCCAGTATGACTTCAGGCCTAATCTAGGTTCAGTGGTTGTCTAGAGCTGACAATTGCATATTAGTTTTGCACTTTTAGGTAGGGAGAGGGGGTGGAAAAGACAACAGAGTATTGCTTATTGGAAAAGACACCTCTTGACAGCACCTTAAACAGCTATTAAAGCCAAATTCAAGGGTGCTAAATCAGGAAGGGCTTTAGAAGGAAGCTATTGGCTTCAAATATGAAAAGGGTAAATTCCAGGTTCTTCTTACTTGTTCTGTGTTTCACATCTGCTTTGGCTGCACAAAGAAGGTTTTACTCATTGCTTTGCTTGAGTCCTTTGAAAGAAACCTTAATCTGTGTGGGTACTTTCCTCCTAGGGAATGGAACCTTAGACCTGTTAGTATCATGAGTCCCTTGATTTAGCCATAGCTTACCCTTACTGTGTCAGTTATCTTCATTTTGCCTTTACCTTTGGCCATGAGATGGCTACTTGGTGTCCAGCAAGTTTTATTTATGTCTTTTCTCCTTCCTCTTCCACCAATTTCAAGAGAAATCTTGGTAGCTATTTCTACCAAGCTTGTACCTAGGAAGAGGAGGTTGGTATAATAATTATCTAGGAATTTTCTAGAAATGAACTTTTAAAATATTAGGAGCTTAAATATCTTTTAAAATGAAAAAAAATCCTTGCAGATATTTCACTTGTAGGATAAAAATGAAAATTAGACATCTAGGAAAAATTTAAGTTTAAAACAGACAGGAGGTGATGCTCTATAAGCGCATGCTCATTGAAGCAGGCTATGTATACTTCAAACCTAACAAATGTTTATCCTGCGCCTTAAAATCTCCAGTGCATATGTTGTGTGTTCCTCTGCTTACCTATGCTCAAAATAAGATGTGCTCACCTGGTTTCTAACACAAATCCTCTGGGTTGATTTCTCCTTTTTCACATAGTAGCAATTAAAACAGATGCTCTCTGATTTTTATAACAACCTTTTGTACGTTATGCTTACCTATGTCTCTTTACACTTAAAGCTGCTTGTGCAATTTTTCTTCATGAGTCATGTTTCCTGTTGCTTTTGGATCTGACTGTTGATCACATGTTTTTTTCAGTGGTGCCCAAAGTTGGACAGGGACCTTGGCACTTAATCAGCAGAATAATTATTTCCAGTCCTCATCAACATCTAGTAGAGCAAAATAATCCTCTATGCTATCTCAGTATAATAGCTCCAGTAAGATATCCTTGGGTTTTAAATCTCAAGCATCCACAGATTGTCTGTGGTAGCCAGATTTTTTTCAGCAGTATTGCAGCCTGAGTAGTTTTTCCTCGTTTTGTACTGTTGTGGTTTTTAAATGTTACTAAATCTTGTATGTGTCAGACATTTTAAAAGTGCATCTTTTTTGGTGTTAGATGATTCCTCCTGTTTGTGAGTGTCGCTCTTGAGTCCATTCCCCAGGATGCTTACGACACCTTTTGCATGGGAGTTTTAAGTTTGATATTCATACTCTAATGTACCATTCAGGTTACTAATTAAAATATTTTATAGAATAAAATCCAAGACAGTAGACCTGTGATATCCTACTGGAGCTTCTCTTCTGGTTTGACAGTGGAGAATTCCTCCACAGGCAGACAATTTTTCAGTTAGCTGTGAGTCCACTTAACTGGTCTTTTTACCTATGTTCCAGTTCCCTGTTTTTAAAGGCAGGTCAGAAGCTGTAGCTAGTCAAGATATATTGCATGACTGCCATTTAGACCTGTCTCCCCAATTTGGAGAGTCATATAACCCTGCAGACTCACAGCTGCTGGTCATATAACCTTGCATGCACACACGTGGTCCTGCCTTGAGATGACATATCCGTTTCATGAGGTGGGAACGTGAGGACACTGCTCTCATCTGATGGGCCCTTGAGAAAGAGTTTGGTGGCAGGAACTTGGTGGGACAGAGGATGACAGACCAGGCCCTGATGATGACCTGAATAATATCTTCAATTTATATAGCTTTTGCTTGTTTTACCTCTATTCAAGCTTATGATAATATTTCTTTGTTAAAAGCACAAGTAACAATCAGTTTTTAGAAACAAATTTGAGGAAACAACTTCCGTCTCTTTCTTCTTTTATTTGTTTTCTTTCCTGATTAAGTACAGACCGTACTTTTGATATTTTCTTTAAACATGTAATTTATAGGGAACGTTGTTTTTACCGTCTTTTGAAACTATGCTGACTATAACTCATTGCGTGCTTTGACCTTTCTGATTTTACCTATATGTGTTTCTGTAATTCCTCTATACTATGACTAGTCAGTCTTCACAAGTCCTTATTTCTAGATTGCTTTAAAAATCCCTTTTACATTTTTCTGATTATAAAGAGGCCCTTACACAGATGCATTGGTCCCTTTTGTGCTTCTTATTTCTTCTGTGTCGGCACAAATTCTCTCCCCACTTCTTTTTACTCAAATTTTACTCCCCGGGCACCCTGCTTACAAATATCCTTAGCATGTTATTGCATCCCTTTCTGAATACAAAATTGCTTATTGTATCAGGGTTGGGTTTTGTTTTGTTTTTGTGTGGTTTTTTGGGGTTTTTTTTGGTCATTCTTCTTTATTTTTTTCTATAAAATAAAGAATTTGTCATTTTATGAACACTAATTTTAATTCTGTGTGTTGACCCATCTCTCCTTTACTTAGAGTTAAATACAAATCAACTTCACCTAAGAAATCTTCTCAAAAATCTTGTTGGACTGTTTGTATGTTCCTTTTTGTCTTTTCTTCTCTTTGCCTGTGGATTTCTCAAAGTCCCCTTTACTATCAACTCTTATACTGGATGCCTCTACTAGTTACTTAAGGGAAAAACATCATGCATTTACCCCTCTGATCAAGCGACCTATAACAGGTCTGTAACAAGATGTGATTGTCCTTGCTTTTTTCACATTTTATATTTGCTCAGTATTATATACTTAAAACTCTGCTTCTCAATTCTTCCTGAGCTTCAGAGCAAGTGTATGCGTTCTTGATTTATAATATAATAATCTTCTGTATTTCACTAGCAAGTTCTTTGCACCTCTCCACACCAGTTCCATCCCTGTGATTTATTCCCAGTCTTTATGATGTGGATTCAGCGATAATTTTGGTTGATTCTAAAAGTTCTTGAAAGTTCTTCCTGTTTATTCTTCTGACTTCTGACATTTCTGCATAGACATTTCAGATATTTGGCATGTTGCTCTATTATTCTGTCTGTTATTTCTCATATGACCCTTAGAAAATTTTTTGACTGAAAAAATATTTTCGATACTCATGTAGGGGCATTTCAAAGGAACCAAGTTTCATGAAGTTTCTGGGTGCTCTCTGCCAAAACTCAGGCCCACTTAGAATGTGTCCCACTGATTCAAAAGTGGAGCTATGCAACATCACTAGTTTGGAAATTACCAGCTACAAATCTAAAGTGAAGTTCAGTCAAGTTTTTTTTAACGTTATCTAAGTTTCTTGCAAAACAAGTATGGTTTAAGAATCCAGTGGCTTAGTTCAGAGTGAGTCAGAATGGATGGAGGCAAAATCTGGAGCCTTAATAATAATCTGTTTTGGTGATTATTGACTTTTGAATATTTGCTGTTGTTCAGATTGAATTATTTGTGTTCTATGACAAGTTTTCAATAACCATATTCTGATTAACAGCTTTCTGGGGTATGATTTTAGATGTTCCCATCAAATGCATATGATAACTTGCCAGCCAAGGTTAAGCCAGAGCAGTGTAGGTAGAACTCCAGTGGGTATCTTAGCTTCCCTTCTGGGCAGAAGATAGATCATTTCCAGAGGATAAACAATAGTTTGCCTACTGTTTTCTGCTGACTCAAAGTCCTTTAGTGGCTTGTTTATTACACAGCATTGGAAAGCAAAATTGATTTTTTTATTTTTTTCCCCCATTTTTTTTTTCTCCCCTGATATACTCTTTGGAGGATTGTTGTTTGGCAGCACAAGTTAAAAGCCCAGTATGTATGTAAGCAGGGACTGGGGGGAAGAATGGAAGCCAACAAGGGAAGTGGTAGAAATCCAAAGGTCTGACTACACAAAAATAGTATTTCTGCCAAAGGATAGTTTCATCCTTTCTGCTTGTAATAGCAGACTTTAAGTCTTACTCATGGGGATGGGTTTGTGTGGAACCTGGAAGAGATTACTTAAATGAAAACATAAAAGGACTATATTTGTACTTTTTCTAAAGAGAAAGAAATGGAAACTTTGCAATATTTATAGCAGATCATGCCAAGTGGGCTTGTTGTCAGCCTAAGCTTTTTTTAAAAACTAGATTCATGAAAATAGGAACTTAAGGATAAATCTTTATATGGAATAGCTGTTTGAATACAGTCATCTCTGCTGCTGGTGTATTCCTTCATGATAAATTCTAAGTTTTAAGATTTTTCTTCTTGATTTTTGGATTATGGTAGTTATATTTCAACATATTACTTATTTACATCTTACCTCCTTTTCCACATGAGTGACTCTGTCTTTATGTCAGGTTGCAGAGGGATACATCCTCATAGCTACCAAGGGAATTCAGGAAGTCTGACATGATTTTCAAATCTGTGAAGTTTATTGAAATTTGGTTGTATACGGATTCCTTGTTTCCACTAAACTTCCATGAAGCTTTCTCTCAAATACCGTCCTGTACCATTTTGGAACATATCCTGGGATGCAAGACTCCAGAATTGTATTTGCTGGCAGGCCTTGTAAAGCAATCAATGATATATTTTTTTTTTCCTTTTCTGTTCTTTACATCTGTAATGAAAAATGGCCCCATTTCTCTTCTGTGATCTCCAAGCTGGATCATTTTACTTATTTTTAAGGCAGTTTTATGAGCAGTTTAGGGGATTTTACAAAGAGGAAATTAATGCAGAACAATATAAACAATGTAACGAGAAAAATAAGAATGTGAATATGAAACTTGATTAAATGCACATAGCTGCAATGTAAAGCGTGTGGGGTGGATTGAGGCTTTAGTTTACAGAAAAGGTTCTTGGCTTTTCAAGCAATCTGGAAAGCTTGCTGTAAATATGCTTTACTTGTGGTTCCTTCTTCAACCAGTGGCGCCAGGACTCAGTCCAAAGGAGGAGGAAATTTTGTTTCTTTTTTTTTCCCCTAAAAATTATTTGATATTTTATTACATTAAAGATTTAAGTGCTATTGTTCCATATTTGAATCATTATAGGCTTTGAGGTATGCCTTGCTCTTGAGAAGTACGGATATCATCAGGATCCTGTACAGTGTGTGTTTTCTATATCCATATTTTAATGTATTTTTTACTCTCTGCCCAGGATTTGGTTATTAGGTTTTCTTCTCTGCTGAAACAGAAGTTAATCTAGTTTTCACTTCAGAGCACACAAAGACACCTCACCTTCTCTCTTGTTTTAGTGAAGTGCTGTTGTAGAGCCTGTTGTAGCAAAAGTGGCTTGGTCTGATTATTTTATACACCTCTTTTGTTTGAGAACATGATATTTGTGCCTATTTCTTTTGCCAAAACAACTTAAAGGTATGGTTTCTGTAATTATAGTATCAAAATGCCGTTGACCACATCCACTTCATTAATTTTTGTTTTTCTTCCTGAAAGATGTTCTTGATGTCCACATTTCACTTTTAAAAGAAACATCTGAAGTAGTATAGTTCATTCCAGGCTCAGAGTATCTGAAAGGCATCAAATAAAGCTGTTAGGAACCAGCTTCTACTAAGCAGGAAATGAGTCTTGATGCATCTGGTAGTAGAGGTGTGGAACCAGTTACCAAAGGATCTTGGGACTGTTGGTTTCCAAAATGCAGTTTCAGGGGGAGCTTTGGTCAAAGTCATAGAAGAGAAAGCTATTGAAGGTTACTGAACATAACGTCCACATTGTGAACTTCTTGAGTCTGAAAACAGTTTGAAGCTAGAAGACTAATAAGGGAAAATGTCATATATGAATCTGGTTTGGGCCATTCTTAGAGACAGAGCACTGGGCTAAATGGTCTTTTGATCTGATGTAACGTGGCCAGTTGTATGTTTTCATAACTTTGTTAACAATTTTCTCTCAAAGATGTTAAATGGAGCAAGTCATACATCTTATTCCAGGTCTGCACGTTAAGGGTTCATTAGAATTTCCAAAAGCTATTAAACATGAAGAAACCCCCTTTAGCTCAGGAAGACCTTCAGCTGCAGACAGCTAAAAGGTGTGAGAATATACTGGAGGCACAATTATAAGCTGCTCTTTATTTCTTAATGCTCTTATCAAGATAAATCCTGCAGACAACTATGGAAGACTGGGTACTTGAGGAGGTGGATTGTTGGTTTGACACAGCTTGACCTTTCCTATGATAGTATACCTGAGCAGTGCCTCGGTGGTGATAATTGCATGGGTTTCGGGTGGGTTCAGCAATAAGTCCTAGTTATAGTCCTCAGTACAATAATTTATATTTTTCCTTTGTGACTGAAAAGCATCTAACACATTTTATGTTCTTCAACAACAGAGCTTGTCTGGAGCTCCATGGTGTGTACCAGAGTGATAAGAAAAAAAAGAATTCTATCAACAATTTCTGGATTTTTAATTTTAATTTTAATTTAATTTAATTTAAATTTAATGGAATAAATGCTTTCAGAAAGATAGCAATTTATGTTGTCATTTAAAAATTTATACCTCACATGTCTAACTTGACCCTTAATTTAACTTTCTGATAAAAAAAATAATCTATGGGTATGCAGTTAGTACCTGCCTTCCATGTGAAAGAAGCTTCAGCATTGGCTAGTGATAATTTTTTTGTGGTGGTAAGTCTGTTACACTTCACTGTAAAAAATTCATCTGTTACAGTTGGTCATAACTGTTCATTCATGGGCAGAGGGAGAAGAGCTTTCTGGCAAGAAGAAAGAGTGGTTCTTTGTACTCCTGTTGAAGTTACCGCTTCTTTTCCCTCAAACTTGGGGACTAACTCACAATGCTTGCCTAGGGAAACACAACATCTGTGAAAAGGAGAAGTGATGCTTATCTGCCCTTTCCTTCTTTATTATTGATTAAGAATGTTCTTATCTTCTTACCCATCTGCCTTTTTTTTTTGACCAAAATTGCATTATGGTTATTTCATTACTTCATTTCCTTGTTCATCATCAAACAAACCCTTATGAATGTTGAGTGTCAATTAAGAAAAATAATCTTGGATAAGCATTTGCTCAAAGTCAGGATATCAGATCCATGATCCTCAATATAAAGCAAAATATAGCATGTGAGCAGTATTTACTTTGCAATACTTGCCACTGCTCAGTAGTGAGAAAATCAGCAACATAGGAAGAGATGACTGGCTAGTTAGTATCTCTTGGGTCTAGATGGGACATAGATAAAAAGTGTCCCATTCCTACATCATTATTAGAGAGCTTTTGGAGCTTGTATATTGTGGGGGTTTCGCAGCAACATACTTCAGGCAGAGTGGATCTTTTTGTACCTGGTGGTCCTTGAGGTAATGCTATGAAATAACCCTACTTGAGAGTGGGTGCTCTGTGGTAAACATCCAGTCCTTGTCCTTATTACTTAACAGGAAATGCCTGATAACTGAAACATTTAGGGGATAAAGCAAGATAGGGTAAATTTTCTGCCATGTCACTCAGGTCAATAATTCCTTGCGCTATTTAGTTAAGGTGTATATATGTTTTGGTAGCTCCCAAATAGATGCAAGTAGAACTAGCTGCTGAGAGTTATAGCATAATTCCTGTCCTCATCTCTCATACCCTGCCAAGGATCTTATAGCCATATTTTTAGAAATGTATCTTCAGTTTCAGATGCTCTAGTTTTCTTCCCCTGGAAAAATATGGGCTTGGGGAGAATTTCTGCTTCAATGTTGTCTTTCTGTCTCTCTTTTTCTTGAGTACACAGATAATCTCCTTTGCTAAAAGTCCTACTTCCATACTCTTGTTTTCCTTCTCTGCTGAAGTATTGCAACTTCTTCCTGAACAGAGAAGGTTTTGGACTGATGATTTTTTAAAAATATGATATGCTTAAAGCCTAGAAATGAGGTTTAATTGTAACATCAAGTGAATTCAAATCCAAATATTTCTTTTATGTATATTAGAATTCTTATGAAAACTTTGGCTTAGTTTAATGTACTTTATAATAAGGTCTCAATTACGTGATAAATGACAGTCTAATAAATTGAACTAGAAGGCACGATGTAATAGCTTCTCAGAAGACAGTTCTTCCTTGAACATGGTAATGTATTAGAATATACTGAGTTATAAAATTACATCAGTGCTGGAAAATGTAGAAGATCCCCTTTCTGGATAAATTCAAGGCTAATGCAAGACACTAAACTAGAGACACCAGGGCTATGAAGTCCCTCAAAGGAATTGGCTGGTCACAGTTTCCTTGTGAAATTAAATAAATCAATGTCAATGGATAATCTGTAAATAGTCAGCCCGTATACTCATTGCTTCTCCAAATGCATATTTAATTCTTCAGATTGTGGTAAATTAAACACCACAGAAATTTCAGCAAAGTCTACATTAACTTTAAGTATAAGTCAGTGTCCAATTCTGTCAAAAGTGCTTATTTGAAAATGGGCTTCTATACTGAAAATCTATATTCCATTAAATACTGTTACATATACATGGATTGCATTGTGTTCACATAAGCACATACACACCCCTGCACTCTTACCTACAGACACTCATCAGCACAAATGAGCCCCTGCACAAACACCTCTACACTCATCCACCTGCACATACATCTTTACACCTCCCTGTGACACCCCACACCTATATACACACATGCATATTTCATACGAACTGCACTACACACCTCTAGTCAGACACAGAAACACAGACCTCTGTGCACACACCTCTTGTACACTCCACACACATTCACCTACACCTGATCCTACGCACAGGTGTACAACTGTACACAAAACCCATCACACACTCGTGCAAACCAAAGGAAGATAGTTTAGATTAGGTATTAGAGAAAAATTCTTTACTGTCAGGGTGGTGAGACATTGGAACAGGTTGCCCAGGGAAGCTGTGGATGCCCCATCCCTGGAAGTGTTCAAGGCCAGGCTGGATGGGGCTTTGAGCAACCTGCTCTAGTGGGAGGTATTCCTGTCTATGGCGGGGGGGTTTGGAACTCGATAATCTTTAAGGTTCCTTCCAACCCAAACCATTCTATGATTGTATGAAACCCACATATGCTTTCACACATTTGTACCTACATGCACCTGTACACCCCTACACACACACACGGGTCTGCACATAGAGTTATAGACATGTACGTTACCCACTCATCTATAGTCCCGTACACATACCTTCCTGCACACAAGTGCACCTTCCATACACACCTACATCCATTCAGAAACACACACATCCTCAAGCCACATGTGCACACCCCACCATACGTGCATGTGCACATGCACACATGGGCAAAAATCTACCAGCTCTGTAAGTTAGGCCTGGATTTAGATTGAGGTATAGGTTTTACATTTCATGTGATGTTGAGAATAGTGCATTATGCTCCAACTACATTTGTATAATCCCACTGCCTTTAATGTTTGATCCAGCTGTTACCAGGTAGTCAATAAATATTTGGTGGGTATTAAGGAACAAAATCCATCTTCTGGTTTGGCTTTCAGGGGTAGCTTGAGCTCAGAACAAAAGTTTTTATGTTCTTCACCAGTGTGAGGGGACAAGGCTGTGATTACATGCCTGCAAAGCACAACCTCGCATGATGCCCTATGGAAACACCCCAGGCAGTCCTGGCAGTCGTGGGCAGTGGAAGTCTTCCAGCTGCTTTCCTTCACCTCCAGCATCAGCAATACTGTGCTGGCTTGATTGATTTTTATACTAGTCACTGTGCTATGTTGTTTCAAAGACATGTCTTTGATCACCCTAAGAACTAAACCATTGAATTAAAATGTCCCCTGAGCTGTTGGGAAGATCACAAGCACTGTTCTGTCAAGGTTTAGAATAGAGCCATACTTAAATCCTTGCTGATGACAGAGAGTAATCAAGGGTGTTCATCACCATATAGAAATATTCAGACAATGGTTTTACAACTTATATTGGAAAAAAAAAGAGCAGAATACAGTGCAATTAGCTATGTCAGTGAAGGGATTCCATTGTAAAATTTTAAGTTATAATTAATAACTTAATTTTTCTTGTGCTACAGAAAAATATATTTTATATTTCCAGAAGACTGTGCAATTTAAAAGTTATATATATAATATATATAAAACTCTCTATATATTTGTATCTTGAATGCAAGTCAAAAAAATTTTCTGCTCCTTCAAGGTGCGACTGAAGAGTGGAGAGCAGTCAGCCTTACTGGTTCTTGCCTTCTTTGCAAGATAAGCAGAAAAATAAGTCCCTGTATTCTGAAGATTGTGAATGCTGTTGCTTCATTTCCCCCAGTTCTGTGTAGTGCAGCAATCTGTTTTAAATGAGAAATAGCAATTAAAATGTTTTTTCAGTTCTTTGTGGTGATTTCCAGATGATAATTACCTCTCACAGGAGAGAAGCCTATAGCTCATTATAGGCTGAGTGTGAAGTGTGGTCTATTATTGTGGCAGGAGTGCCACAATACCTGGTGAGTTTTCTGTTCATACTGTACAGCTCTGCTCCATTGCTGAACCTGCGCAAGACCTGGGATTCACAGACTGATGTCAAGAAGACAACAGAAATAAGGTAGCAGCTTCCATCTTAGTTTTAGGTGTTGTGTTAGCCTACTTCAGTTAGTGAGAAGAGGTAGGATGAAGAAGTGCTTTAAAACTATCCAAGATGTGCTCACGTAATGAGCATCCATGTAATGAGAAGGATGAAGGGGATTTTCTATTAAGATTTCTACATATTTCTTCAAGCAAAAAGCTGTTTTCTAAAAAATAGATTTAATTCAAAAGACAGCAGTTAGTGAATACTTTCTGCTCTGTTATAGGTGCCTTGAACACTTTTGCCAGGGGCACAATTGCTTCATTCTGGATTGCCTGTGTTTTTAATATTCACTGCTGCAGATGGAAGTTATCAATATACAGTTAAATTTAGCAGCTATTGCTATGGTATGCACAAATGAACATGTGTTATGTTAATGAAATGAACATGAAATGAAATAAATTATGTGTGTATTCTTTCTCTTTTGCTGTTGCTGTACGTTCCGAACACGTTGCTGTACGTTCTGAACACTATGATATAAAGATGTAAACATGGATGTGACTAACAGTACAAAAATTATTGGAAGAATTTAGGTCCCAATCCTGCAAATACTTGTTTTCGTTAGCTTTACATTGTGATATTGCAGGAGAAAAGCCTCATTATGGAGGATGTACTGGAAGCTGTAATAAGTTGCTTATAGTAATTAAAGTGTCAAAAATAATTCTCACCTTCAGTTCCTGTCATGTCACCACAATAAAAAGTGTTATGAATACGAGGGTTTTTTTCTGGATTTATAAGTGTGACTGAAGTTTTTATCTGAGTGCCATGCTTTTCTTTCAAAAAATAATTTTCTGGTCTCAGATGATGATGTTGAAAAGAAGGAGGGAGAGAGGGAGGGAGAGAGGGAGGGAGAGAAGGAGGGAGAGAAGGAGGGAGAGAGGGAGGGAGAGAAGGAGGGAGAGAGGAGGGAAGGAAGGAAGGAAGGAAGGAAGGAAGGAAGGAAGGAAGGAAGGAAGGAAGGAAGGAAGGAAGGACGGAAGGAAG
>JAOXNO010000020.1:50263583-50312299 GCA_028565335.1 Limnodromus scolopaceus | reverse complement strand
GAGATCATCTAGTCCAACTCCCCTGCTGAAGCAGGATTGCCTAGAGCACATCACTCAGGACTGCATCCAGGCGGGTCCTGAAGATCTCCAGAGAAGGAGACTCCACGACCTCCCTGGGCAGCCTGTTCCAGTGCTCCGTCACCCTCACCATAAAGCAGTTTTTTCCTCATATTTGAATGGAATTTCCTATTACAATCTCATTTTTGGTTTGCTCTTGTAGTACCTCATCATTCATCTGACACTTCATATAAATTTCCATATATCAAATGCTTTACTTAACCTAAGCTAGAAGGCATTGTCTGTAAATCAGTGCTGTTATTAGAGAAAGATATTGGGTAAAACTGATAAAATTATTATAGATCCTATGTTATAATTTGTTTTGTTTGCAATTTATCTGCATAGTAATTGTTCTTTCCTTCAAAATCTGTTCTGAATCCTTGCCCATTAATGAAGTCCTGGCATGCAAATGCCTGGAACACATTTTGGTTTCTTCTGATTGTTTACATTCTAAATTCTAGCTGTATAAGGCACAATCATTTACTTCTTTTGTATACTCAACTGGTTTTCTCATTCATATTAGGACTTTCCCCTTGCTGTCCATTCTCTGCTTACTGATTTTATTTACCTATTGCTCTACTCTTATCCACCTGATTTACCTTCTCTTGTGTACTAGATATAGAAATTACAGATTTGTCTCAACTTTTTCACCATTGCTCAGTGTAAGAGTCCTCTTCTCAGTCATGCCAGCCTTACTCAGAGAAGACTGTTTCCCCATATTTTCAAGTGGAGCTGAGCCTCTTGTTCTGCTTATCTTTACATTGCACCTAGCTTTTTATGGCTGGCCTCCTGTAAACATAAAGGTAAATCCAAATCATAGAAAAAATGCAACTTCCCTTCCTATACTATCCAAGTCTATATAGCAAGGGTAGTTGCAGGCCTCTGTGTCATTCCTCCAATTCAGAAAAAGAAGGGGAGCAGCTATAATCGCCAAAATAAATTTGATCATAGAAGGGGTTTTCTTGCTCTCTGGCACTGCCTTTGTTTTGTCTTTTGAGATAGCGCTTTGATTACTTGATCTGCTATTTCTTGAATTGCTGTTTTCTTCTCCCCCTGTCCTTTAAAGAAAGGAAGGAAGGTGCCTGGAGTGTAGGTAACCCTGCCAAAACTGCAAAGTGAATTTTCACTTACTGTGCTAAGGTAAACATCATCCTAGAGAAGGCAGAAGTGTGATGCAGAGGTAAGGAGCCACATGCAATGAGATCTTTAATGTTTTCTTAAGAGCATTGTGAGAATGTGGAACAAGGGGCACAAAAGAAAGTGGTGAAGCTACCTCTGCAGGACTAGCAATTAAGCCTTTGCAGCCTTTTTTATCCAAAATTGTTAGCAGTATGATATACTAGGTCTTTACTGGATGATTCATCTACACAGCATTAGGTTCATAGTGTTCACCTTCCATATAATACAGAAGAACTTTTGCAACAAGCACAGGCATATTTTTATGACACAGTCTATTTTGCATGAATAATCACAAAACTCTTTCCATAATACGCTTTCATCTTTGGGTGGGTGATGATATATTTCATGCCTTTATTACCTGGAGGGCAAGCTGTTTCTATGTGCCATACTTGGATCAAAACTGAAGATTGTTTCAGTTAGTGCAAAATGTAGTTCTTTAGTCCATTGACTTTTCATTGATCTTTTGTATGTTAATAATCTATTTTTTCTACAGGCTGCCAGTTCATGTAGTGTTGTCATTTATCTTTGAACATTTATTGTATATCAATGCTTTGGATATCACTGGATTTGATGTCTGACCAAAGCAAGGCTTTTCATCCCACTTCAAGATTTAAAATCAATATATGTTCAAATTTACTTTTAATTGCCTCCTTTGGAATGGCTTGAAATTCTTTTCCTGAATAGTATATAGTTTCAAAGATCCTATTATGGAAGTTAGGTCTTCTCATGTGAATATGTAATAAAGTTCCCTGGATCACAGCAATAGTTTGGTACTGCTTTCATCTGCAGAAAATGAAATAAGATGTCACAGCAATGGAATGGGTATAAATACTTATGTCAGCAAAAGTTAAAATCAGTCACTTTTGAGGATCTGAAGTGGAGAGAGGAAATTATCACCAAGTCAAAAAATGCTCCAAATAAAATTCTCTTACCAATAAGATTGCTAACTTGCATATTATAGAGTAAAAAATATTCAGCTTTCTACATAAAGATGGTACTTAATATTCTTGTTCTGTTTTCTGAGGAATGCCTCTCAGCATTGTCCTTCGTTTTGAAGGCTGTAGAGAAAGGTGACAGACGGTGAGATGGGATTCACATCAGGGCAATTTAACTAAGAGTATATGAGAATCCGGAATGATCATTGCAAAGAGTTATGGCAAAGCAGAAAGAGACCAAAAAAAGGGTGGCATCAGGGAGAATATAGTGGCTAGAGAGCTATGAAAGGGAAAAGAGAAGTCCAGCATAATGAACGAGAGGCTGGGGCAGACAGTGTGAACAGGATAGCTGCTTTCCCATTGGTGGAGAGCATGAGGTAGAGAGGGTAATGACAACCAGTCACATCCCAAAGGAAAATGTATGTAAGTGACATTTTCTTCCAACAGTACATTTGCATTTTATGTTTCTTCAGGTTACATTTTTAACCTTACTGTGATGAGAAAAAAATGAACTTCTAGGTTCTCAGATCTTTCTTGGTCCAGGTTCTGTTTGATTAACAAAAAAATAATTAAAACAGTGTGATACATTGTAGTGTTGGTGTTTTGTCACAGGAAAAAATAATCTGTCAGAGGTTTGCAGTATGCAACACAATCCATAGACACTAAGATTCCAATTAACCTATATATAAATATATATAACCAATATATACCTATTTTAATGAATCCATGGGAAATCTTTCCTCTTTTTTTCACTCAAGGTTTTTGTTGTATTTTGAAGATCATAGTTATTGAAAGATGAAATTTTAAATGAAGAACCTCCTTTCAAAAGGCTGGGATGTTTCTTAGCCATTGTATGAGTGATCGTGCTTGCATGAGCATAGCTGAAGTGATGAGAAAATGTTCTGTGAAGAAGAAGGGTAGAAATCATTCCACTAACTTTACCGGTGGTGAAAATATATTGCCTTGCTCTACTTTTAAAGATATACATTGCTTTATTTGGAATACAGAATAAAAAGAGACCCTCTCACCTGGTTTCGCCTGTATCTCACACCAATGAGTGTTTCTTTGCACTTCATCACAGCATAGGGCTCTATGGGCAGGCGATGAAGTGCAGTTCCAGACACTGTCTGGCAAGATGTTCTTCATGGAAAACCAGTATAGTTTCATGGCCATATCTTTTTCTGACAGTGCTATTCTGCACTTCAGCCATTGCTTTCTGCTGCTTATTCCAGCCTCCAGAGAACCAATCAATCAATTGGTACGACAGGGTGTGCACCCGTGTAGTGAACTGGATTAGAAAACTAATTCATGTTAAAATCTTTTCTTTTTCTCTTTTGCTGGGTTATTTTTAGCCTGGTTAGTTACTTGATCCAAATCACAGCATGGCTGGATAAACAGATACACTGCTACCATAGACTTACTGAGAAAAAGTGGTCAGGACAGGGGAAGTAAAAACTGTTTAAGACAGTGTAGCTTCTGAAGGGAAGATCTCTGAATGTACTTGAGAAGGGATGGACTGACAAGCAGACTGCATAGAAACAGTTTTGTGTGAAACAATCTTTTCTGTGAGGTGGGAGAATATTTTGCTAGGTTGTTGTGGTTGTGAATTTGACATTAATAGAGAGATCTTAATGAAATAAAATAATATTGGAGAAAAGCAACAAAAATAATAAAATCCTGTGCATATGCATACAAATAAATGAGGATTGGCTAGATGTGGGCATTTTGAGGAAATGATGATGGCATAGGAAGGGGCAAGCACATAAATACTTATGTGGTGTAAGCACCACTGATAGTAAAGTATATGGTTAAATAATGAAGAACAACAGTAAACTTAAATAAGTTTGGGTTTTTTTTTTTTTTTACTGTCAGTGTAAAATCATTGTCAGTGTACTGTCGTTGTACCATCAGAAGGTTTCTGTCACTGTCAGGAATAGTTTCACAAGGGAGGTTCTGTTTCTTGGAAATCATAAAACTGAGCTAGATAAACACTAGAAAACATATTGTACGCAATAATTCTCCATTGGCAGAGAGATGAATGACTGATCTGTTACATATTTACATATCTTAGCAACTGGGAACTGTAGGTGGCAAATGCAGCTGAAGACCACAACTGAATTTCTGATGGGAAATTCAGAATAAATGCAGACTATGCTGTGCAGTCATATTATTGGCCATGCCTACAACTTTTTATTTGCTTGTTTTTTCCTTCCTATTGCAAGCGTTCCTTCACTATGGTCACTATCTCTGTGTGAATGAGATAGTGTGCTGGCTTCCAATGAGTCTTGAGGCTTGTAAACTCTGGAAAGTAACCGACATTGAGGGTCAGGGTGTTATAATGATGTTAAGCTACACTATATCTGCATATAAAGGGAACTTCCTTGTGTAAACAGAGGTGCTGGTGGTTGGAAAATTTGGAGACGGGAATTTTCAACTACTTTCCTGGACAGCAGTGAAATGATTTATATCCTTTCTGTTGTTCATAATAGAGTGGACACAGGAAAGTATAATCTTGTACTGACACAATGATACAGATTTTCACCCCTCTGTATAGATATTTGTCAGTCTTGGTGTCTAAGACTGTAAATGGCTGATCAAATTACTTTGATCTTTTCAAGCAGTGTGCATGAGGATCTCATTTTGGTTCTCTCTTGTTTTCTTTCATTATGTAATCAAAGCATTTATTTTGTTTTTCATTTGCAACAGTAAAAAGTTTAAAAGTGCAGTTTCATTTAGTGTCCTTATGTTTCTATTCAGGCCTGTTTCTCCCGTGTATTTAACAGTACAAATATTGGAGAACTTGAAGGGCAAATCTGAATGAAATTCCACCTATAATTTGGGCTTGTGCACAAATCCTGGTTACGATTGTGCCTGGCTTTAATTATGCTGAATTCTTGGAAGCTGCTATCAGACAGTTTCATTCCTAAATGGTAAAAGTATCATGAAATCAAATTACCTTGTAAGGTTACCTTGGTATTTGACTCAGTACTGGAAAAATTAAATTGCATTTCGTTTTTGAATCAACTCTTATTTCCTTCCAGGCACTGAAAAGAACTAGATGTTAAGCTTGTATTTTAACCCATCTGTATTAAATATATAATATGGAGATACAGTTTGACTGTAATTGGTTGTGGTTTATGTGTAGCTATGAAATTTGAGAATCATCTAATAATTTTCCCTTTAAACAGACATTTTTAAATACCGACATGGTATGCTGCCTTCTTTGAAGACTGCGTGATTTTAGATTCCTCACTTTCATCCAGTCTTTTTCTTATCCTTCTTGCGTGTTAGCTAATCCTGACGTTTTCTTAATTTAAAGCCTAATTCATAGCATGAACATTTAGTCATGTGAATAATCCTACTGATTGTAAGCCAATGTGAAAGCCCTTTGCACAGTCAACTTTTTTGACTGTATTCTCTTCTGACCTTTGTCTTTAAAATGAATATGTATCAATGGTGCTGTACAAGAACAATCCATTTTATCCTCTTAATGATTACATGTTGCTGGTCTAGCTTGTATGTAGAAGGATGAAAAGTGAAAACTGTTGGACTTGTCCTGACTTCAATAGCTCCACAAGCACAGATTTTCATAGTCTGACATATTTTTAATTCCCTCCAATTTCCATAGCAAATGAAAATGGCTGGTTTTATTGTATATTTAAATTGTTCTTGTAACAAAGAAAATCGCATGAGTTAACTGCTGCTGCTATTGACTGTGGATCTGATGCTTAGTATTGAATCAGTTGCCTTTCTCTGTAATGCAGGAACAGGTGGACTGTAACAATAGTATGATTTGGAAAATAAACAGTGGATTATGTTAGCAGTAAAGTTAGGTTTATTCTTCTTTTCTTTAGATGCTCTTGGCCATAACAGGACAATACTATGAGGATATTGGAGTCATCTGGTCAGATTAGATTGCACAACCCATATTTTATGCTACAGCTTCAATGCTTACTTTAAGTTTGTTAGCCACATAAACCATAAAGGGTTTGGTTAGTACATTTGTAATCCCATAAAACTGCAATCCCATAAATTTGTAATCCTTTCTCTTAGACTCTAGCACTTTACTTTGCACTTTGTTTATTTTCACCTTTTGTATCCAACGATTTTAAAGTAAGAACCACAATTTTCATTTTACTGAGCAATAGAGAAAGCCTACTGAAATGCAAGCATTGTTTATAAAGTAACTTAATTATATTATATTTCTTTATTCCGTGCTAGTCCTGAATCCAGCATATTCTCTAGTGCTGTAGCAGTATATTATTAATAATCCTTAATGTTGTATCTGTTTGAGGATATTTCCTATGTATGATTATTCCACTATTGTTCATACAATCATCTACTTGTAATTATGAGATATAGGCAATTAGGTTGATACCAAAATTACCATCTTATGTAAAAGAACAAACAGAAATGTGGTATTTTGATATATGTGTGGTATGTCACCCCACATGTGCTTGAAAGCTGTGATTATTTACTCCAGTAAGATGTAGGTTGCACCTCTATTATGCACAAATGAATTTATTTATTGAGATGCAACTGATCATGCATTAATTGGGCAAATACTTATAGATCTTGGAGGGGAATACTCAACTAATGTAATTTTTTAATTAAACAATTAGCACAATGAAACTTCAGATAGCAGGGGTTGAATCCTTTCCCATATTCAGTGCACTCTAAACAGTACAGCAGCTAAAACCAGATTCCAGAAATCTTCTGTGCTTTGCAAGGTTTCTGTTGCTTGTCATAGATTGCTAAAAGCTACAAAAATTCATTCTCTGGCCATGTAGATCTAAAACACATCCAATTTTTGCAAAGGAAGGCAAATAAACTCTTCCGTTTAAGATGTTTTTTGATATGTATATATATATATATACACATATATATGGGAGCCTACTGTTTGGCTGTGTTGTTATTAAACATGCTACGATTGAGTCTTAGTTGTGCAGAGGAAAAATCCCACCAACCCACGTCTGGAAAACAGCCTTCAATAACCTTTGCTGCCAGAACAGTCAGCCCACTGACTAATTGGAAACACATGGGAATATTTATAAAGAGCAGGGCATGGGCTCAGAAAGTGACTGATCTCCTGCTCTGGTTCAGCATATATGAATGACAGCCCTTAGTAAACCTGTTCCTTGTCAAAGCTGGTAAGCTTCATCAAACTATGACAAAGTACAGGGCTCTGCAGGCAGTGAGCACCCCAAAATATTTCAATGAAAACAGCTTATGCTAAGGAGAACAGATTTTGAAAAAGCAGTTACCATACTAAGTATTAGAAAGGACGGTTTATTTTTAGTTTCTATCACTGCACTGTCTGCATTTGGAAACTTGAGGAGAATTTGAAAATCTTCTGTATTTCTGTTATCTTTCCAGTGTTACTTGATGCTTAGCAAGAGTAAGTAATGGTTGTAATACAAATGTTGGTCTCTGTACAGCAGGGCCCTGACATTTCAGGCTTAATGTATTGAACACACAGTTAATTTTCTCTTCCCTTGTGAACCATTCTCCTCCAGAAGGGTCATGTTTAGTATAAACAGAACATGGAAAGAAGAAGAACGAAAAAAGACTGTCAAGTTTCTAATTATTTTCATGTAAATAATAGTTTATTCACTATGCAAGGGCTGAGTTTTCTTTTTTTTTTTTGGTGGTGGTTTTTTTTTAGTGTAAAGTGGCAAGCACAATAAAGATATACAATTTTGATTCTTTTGCAACATCACTGTTGAAAAGTGAATGAAACTTCCATTTTTAATGATGTTCAATACCTTCTGAGGACTATTTTCATTCATTTTTGGGGGAAAATATCACAGATTATTACCAATGAGTTTTTTTTAACCTCACACCAAGTGTGCAGAATTTGAGGGGGTGTCATGAGCAGCACTCCAGCTTCATAAAGTCTTTTGGTGTCTACAGAACTACTTCTGAAATCTCAGGAGGTCTGGCGATTTTGAAACAACTCTTGATGGTATTTGGCATTTGTTCAACTACCTCTGTCATCACCAGAAAGTACAAAGTTGCTTTCACATGCTTAACAGCAAGAAGGGTTTTGAGAAAAAGATTCAAGCTGTTGTTTTAGTGGTGGCAGTTTCATTTTATCCCTACTGAAAAATCTGGACCATTTGGGCTATTACTGAATTTTCTTGCAGTTAAAAGGCAAGTAGTATGCCCCCTGTTTTGCTGAAGATGTAAGTGTATGCTTTCAGTCAGAAATAAGAGTGGTCTATGAATAGGCTTGTGTTTTGCTTCTTCCTTCTCCTCTTGCTGTTACTTTTCATCATGTGTGTGATGCAAATGATGCAGCAGAGGCCATATTTCCTGTAGGTCTGAGATACTGAAATAAAAATGGCATGCAAGAGCTTGAAAAGAACACAACTGTCTCTATAGATCTTATGATAGCTCCCAGAAGCCAGCTGTGTACTGCCAGCTTTCCTAAGAGCTGGATGTTAAAATTTCCCTGGTGCGTGTATGAGTTGAGTTCTGTCATGACTTCAGGCTTGGTACTTCTGCTATAGTCAAATCGCGTCTATTTGCAGAGTAGCACTGAATTACTGCTTACATTTCAAAAGCTCTGCAAAGTACATCTTTTTAATGCATATAAATATCTGACATTGAGACCTTATTCACTGTATGCCTAATCTATGTGTTGTGCTTGTCTTTCTTGTAGTGTTTGAAGTAGCACTACAGTATCAGGATCTCTAATGTCCCACATAATGCCAAGTCAGTAGTGTTTATTTTAATTGATTTTGTTATTGTTGTTGTTAATTATGAATATTATTTCTTATAATAATTATTTACTATTTATTACCAGGAAGTTCCTCACTGACTTCAATGCCTTTGTTTCTGATAAAATTTTGCATTAAAAGAATGCTGGAAGTTGTTGTAGCATAACAGACCTTCAGAGCTTTTATTGGTGTGCTGAACTACGTAGCCTTCAAAAAGACATGATTTACTCTCAGTTTACTGAGAACCTGATAAACTTTCTTCCTGATTACTTTGGCTTTAGTTATTGGATATACAGTGACTAAACAAATCAGGTGTATAACACAGAAAGAGAAATAAATGATCTTTACTATTAGAGGTTGTAAAGATGCAAAAGATGTTTGTTGGAACAGAAGCTTGGGTCACAAATGAATTTCTCAACACACAGCAAACATTGGTTAAAGCAGATGAAAGCGTATAATTTCTAGGCAAATGAATAAGATAAAATAATAAACAAAATTTTTCATTCCATTAATGTTTTGAAATTTAAGTGAATGGAAAATCTGTCTGTAAATATTGGACATTGCATTACACATTGCAAAATGAAAACTCTTATTTGTCCTCCAGGGTGGATACCTTCCCTGTGTTAGAAATGCAAAGTGATGCACAAGTTTCCTCATCTTTGCATAAGTGGCATCTGCCTCGGGAATCCTCTCCTACATGAGGATCCTCACCAATACTGAATGGGAATCATCTAACACTACTTTTATTTTGATTGTTTTGAACAATCCTAAGGTTGTCTTTTTCTTCAGTGCATTTAACTGATTTAGCTGGGTTTTTTCCCCATTGTAGTCCAGTTGACTACTGTTGATGGTTTACTAGAGGTCGTTTCTACAGTGAACTCTGTCAACACACACATAAACATGGAGCGCTACCTAGCAAGAATTTTTTATCACATCATCCACAATTTATCAGTATTCTTCTGTTGTTCTCTTTTCCCATCTGCCTTCCTTTATACCTGTTAAAACTGGCTAATGTTTTTCAGGATTGTTTTTCTTAAATGTAAGAGGTATGAAGTTGGAAATGAGAAAGCAGAGCAGGAAAAGTGCTATCAATGTGTCATGTACATATGTAGAATATAGAAAAATCAGAAATAGATTAGTCTAGATCTGTAGAGACCAAACCAGCTTTCACAATTTTTGTGAAATTAATTTTCTTTTTCCTTATAACTTTTATGGTTAACATAATTCAGCAGATGTGTAATTATTGCAATGGAAGAGAAATTTCTCCCTGTCTACTGTAATTTGGGATATAATGACATTCTGATTTTTTAACTTTTTAAAATATTCTGATTTTTTAAAAATATTTCATAGATCTTCAGGAGTGAAATAAATATTTTATGTGGGAGTCCATATTCCTGAATCATTTATTCTTCCATTCAGGACTTCACATAAAAGAATAAGGAATATCTAACATCTGCATAGTCAGAGAGCTGGAACCTTCTTTGGAAACATGATTGATTTCAAGTTATTTATTAAGGAAAACATCCCAAAATGCAATTTTAGAAAGTATTTTATAAAATTTCATAATATTATTCTATACAACCAAGCGATATTTGAACTTCTGTGTTAACAGCTTTATTATCATTATTTGATATTATCATTTTTAAATTAAAAAAAAACCACACCACCACCAACCCCCCCCCTCAAAACAACCCAACCCCAGAAAAAAGATTAGAGAAACTCCATTCCAGAAGAAATAAGTGTTTGTTTTCCTACTTATTGATTAAAATGAATTTATTTAGATCTGGAAGTTTAAGATCTGTAACACTAACTTACTGTAGTCGCACATATCCGAGCAGTTAAGAAGAATTCATTGTAAAGAGAGAAATTCATATATATTTTTTGTTGACATTCTTGGAAAAAAGTCAGACTTCAAGTATGACTAGGAAAATTATAATTTAAAAAAAAAAAAAATGGTTTTCAAAGGCTGGATTCATTTAGTTTGGCAAAAGCAACAAAATGAATATGTATTTAAAAAAACAAAGACTTAAGTGATCACAGCTTTTGGCTCTTAGGGAGAAGGAAATGCCTTTAAAAATTCCATATTACACCAAAGTTCATTCTCTGCCTTCCCCCTCTTTCTAGCCCCTATTTAATGTTGTGTGGAACATCTGTTGAAGAAAAGTAAGGCTAGAAACAAATTTGTTAACCCTTCAGCTGGTAGATGTCCACGTTTATTGTGAGATGTCTGATTTCTAGGAGAACTACCGTGTTTTGGGTACCTTTTACTACTTTTATCTTTTTCTGCCTTTCTCTCACCAACTTTATTTATTTTTAATTTTCATTTATTATAGGAAAAAAGAGAAATGAGAGAAAAAAAATGTACATTTTCACTGTTTGAGGGAAAACAGAACAGACTATAAAGCCAGTGAGAAATAGATGCATTATATAGCTATCTTCTCCCTTGCAGTCTTCATTTCAGGTGTAAGGGTTTAAAAGAACTATCGTCTTTTGGACTTCTATAAGGTCTTTGAGACAAGCCCCCCAACAACCTTCTCTCTAAATTGGAGAGTTATGGGTTTGATGGGAGGACTGTTTGGCAGATGAGGAATTGGTTGAATGGTCACACCCAGAGGGTAGTAGTCAACAGCGTAATGTCCAGATGGAAATTGGTAGCAAGTGGTGTCCCTCAGGGATCCATACTGGGACCAGCACTGTTTACTATCTTTGTCAATGACATAGACAGTAGGATCGAGAACACCCTCAGCAAGTTTGCAGACAGCACCAAGCTGAGTGGTATGGTTGACACACCTGAGAGATAGGATGTCATCTAGAGGTACCTGGACAGGCTCAGGAAGTGTGCCTGTGTGAACAACTTGAGGTTCAACAGGGCCAAGTGCAAGGTTCTGCACCTGGGTCAATTCAACCCCCGATATCAATACAGGATGGGGAACAAAAGGGTTGAGAGCAGCCATGCCAAGAAGGACTTGGGGGTGTTGGTTGATGATGACCTGGACATGAGCTGGAAATGTGTGCTTACAGACCAGAAGGCTAACAATATCCTGGGCTGCATCAAAAGAGGCCAGCAGGTCTAGGAAAGTGATTCTCTCCCTCTGCTCTCATGAGACCCCACCTGGAGGACTATGTTCAGCTTTGGAGCCCTCAGCACAGGAAGGACATGGACTTGTTAGAGCAAGTCCAGAGGAGAGCCATGAAGATGGTCAGAGGGCTGGAGCACCTCTTCTATGAGGACAGGCTGAGAGAGTTGGGGTTGTTTAGCCTGGAGAGGAGAAGGCTCCGGGGAAACCTTATAGCAGCCTTCCAGTGCTAAAAGGGGGCCTACAGGAAAGATGGGGACAAACTTTTTATCAGGGATTAGATAGCAATAGAATAAACAATAAACAATAATAAAAAATTGTGTAAAGGCAGACACACTTGACAGGGGACTGAAAAATGAGGCTGCAACTTTGTATATATTTATTATATATATTATATGTATATAATAATAATAAATGTATTATTATATGTATATGTTTTAAGAGCAGAGCATTATCCAGTGGATGAGCATGAGGCATCCCTGTAACCTACCAGCTGGGTATTCACAAATAAGAGAGCTGATCTTCTAGATGTGCAGCCTCAGATCAGTGGTCAGTATTTTTCCAGCCCTTACACAAGTATTTCCAGTTACATGGTCTTTAACCATGGTTCTTTGTCCAAGAGTTGGCTTTGGTATTTCTTATTTCTGAGCCTGGGACCTGACTACCTTTGCCAGGAGTCCATATTATGTCTCCTGCTGCTGTTAAGAAGGAGGTAAGCCTGAACTGGCTATGGCCTCACCTGGTTCATCCAGAAGGATTTCTTTTTGGTCCCTAAAAATGCTGGCAACTGAATGCTGTTCTTCTCTCCACTGCAGGAACTAAGCTCATCTTATCAGAAGTCCTCCATCTGAATGCAGGGGAGCAGTAGGAGGTCTCTGGGGTGTCTGGGTCACCAGCTGAGCTAAAAACTACTCTTTCCTAGCTTTTTCTTAAATCATAAATAGTGAAGTCTCTTTATTAGCTTGACTCAGTTAGAGTCCTTACCTCCCACTGTCTAGTGTTCTAGGCTTTGTTGTTTCATGTAATTCTACTAATAGGAATGTGGAACAGACCTGAAAGTCCTCAATATGAAGATACATGCTTTCCATTAATTTTTCTTTAACTCAAGGTCTCCTTTCCATGCAATTCCATAACTACTGTTGATGGGCACCACAAATTTAATTAAATTACTCTTTCTGAGACATAACTAATGAGGTAGGGAGAAAGACCTGGATTAATGCATGACAAGTCTGTCTTTCTTCATGTGACTCCAGGGACTTGCCTTTGATTTCTGAAGAACATTTCTGATATATGTTTGAGAGGGGTTCTCTGGAAATATTTGCTCAGGAGCATGAGAGTTAGCTGATTTGTTTGCCTTCAGCTCACAGGGGTAGTGTAGCACAAGATTAATAATGTCTTGGTAGGTCTTTAGAAAACAGATGAACAAAAATGGGCTGAAAATTTTCATTAACATATAGAAAAACAGAATAAATATTTAATAATTATATTCTTGTTTAATTAGATTGATACTTTTTAGAATATATTTATCTATTAAACTATGAAATCGTTTCAACATTTCTCTAATAAATTTTCTAAAATTGTTAAATATCAGTGAAAACACATTTTAACCGCTAACACCCTTTTCTTTGTTGGTGGAGATTTCTTGAGGTGGTAAGTTTTAAAGGTTATAAAGGCTGTAACTACCAGATATCTATGCTAAAGAGAGAGGGTTCTCTTGGACAAAGTTTTGTTGAAATTATAGAAACATAAATACAATGTATAAATGAGAGAGAGACTAGTGGCATTGCTGACTCTAAGAAACTTGATCTATCATCAGCCTGAGCCAATAAATCCATATTACACAGCATCATTAAATTCTTCAGCCCTCATCTGTGAACACAGAAGCAGAAAGAGTGCATGAGTTCTTGACCTGGACTATCTAACCTGCTTATCTCCAGTGGATCTCAGACAGAGGCAGTATAAAATTTGTAGGTTTTTTTAGAAAATTAATTATTTGACAGTAGGTTTTTTCCATGTAGGCACTATGAACTTAAATTGTACTCTTAGTAACTAGTCTTTTGTAAAAGTTTGATTGAACTAATTCCCTAGTTTTTGCTTTGCTTTTGTAGTTGTTGTATTACACACACACACAGAGACAGATTTAATTTTAAAATTGGAAATAAAGGTCTTATGGTAAGATTCCCATATACCCAATGCTCAGCAGCTGTGAAAAGAATGTTCTGTGAAAGTGTGTTTAGGGGTGCTGACTTCTTTTTAAAATCCAACCTTTAACTTGTGCAGTATTTATCAAGAGTTAAGTTTTCATTTCTGTCTCTTAAGATTATTCCTCTTTTATATAGAGAAATAGAAGATATTTCTGCTTAACCAGATACTATGAAATACGTATTAAATGTGTTGAATTGAGGTTATTTAAAATCAGCTCTAGTGAGGTCTTCTAGACTGCTATTGCCTGCAGCAATCTGCTTCAATTACAGAAGAAGACGGATACCACATGTTAAATTTAAGTTGCTGAATCCTGTATTTACTATTTTGTTACTTAGCAATGTTTCTTTGCCATTCCTTTTCTTCCTCAGCACTGTCCCTGTTTGGTCAATACAATTATAATTATATTGTTGCTACCACATAATTACAATGCTGCAGGATTTATGTGCTTACAACTTATATGCTTGGGAAAACATTGAAAATTGAAGTGTGATGGTTCACTGACTGTTAGACCAGCGTGACATCAGTTGTGGGCACTGTCCTCAACTGTAAATTTCAGCAATGTGTAGTGATGACTATGCAAGAAAGTAACATGTTTTCTAAAAAATAATTATTAAACTCATAAATTGGTAGAATGTCACAGACATTTTTATTTCAGCTCAAGAGTGGCCTGATTTGTTTTGTCTGGGGAGACAATGGAACAATGCCTATTGCCTCAAATGCAGTCACGTAACCAGCATAAACTGGCTTTAACTGCTATATATGAGCTATATAGGTTCTGGGATCAAGTCAATATTACTTCTGGTTTGTGTTTAACAAACATTAACCTGTATTTCTGAACTGAGTGTGTGGGGTTTATTTCAGTCATACCTAGATAGAGACAACTTTGCCCTTCCTATCTGCTTTCAGATGTTGCAGGATCCATGTTCCCAGGTACTTCTGCTCCTTGTTGCCTTTTGGTGGTCTAATTGAAAACCATTTCTATTGTTCTCTGCTGGATACCAGAGAAAAAGAATCTGTCTGGGTACCAGGAAAGAAAACTTCTGTTGTTTCTTCACTTGCACATATCAGTACTCCAAATAGTTGTAGTCATGTTTGGTCATGCGGTTTTACGTCAGACGTCATTTCACCCACCACTGATTCCTTAGTGCTGCAACCATTGTCCAGGAAAGACTGGACAAGCTACTTCTTCAGCAAGATAACTAGATTTCCAACCCTAGCACTTTGCTGTCGAGGACTGAAACCCCATTCTTGCCAGCCTCTGAAACCCTATGGTGCAGGTAGCCACCTTGTATGGTACTGAAGGTGAATGGGAGAGTGAGGCTCTTACATTGCCTAAGGTTCTTGCTCTATGAACTCTAGTAAGCCAGAGTTTTCTGACTCCATCTACTCAACCTTGAGCCTGTGGAGGGCTCATGCACAGACCACTGGGTCCCTGTAGAGGAAGATAAAGGGAAAGATCGTTCTGAAAGGAAAGCAAGCTCAGAGGAGCAGGTGAGCAGGCAGAGTCCACAGCGAGCATCACTCACATTTGCTATGTTCTGTTCCTTTATTCTACGCCCCAAGTGCAAATTCTACAACTGACTCGTCTCCTGCCATAGTGGAGGTTAATGCTTGCTGTCTTGTAGTGTCTGCAAAATGCCTGATGCTGGGAGCAGTTAGAGGTACTTCGAGTGTGTGCTTGGGCCTTGTGATGGGTGCTAGGAGGAAATGGCTTGGAGAGCTGAAACACTGCACAAAATAATGAAATTTTGTGCTGTCATACTACATTAATATTCAATACAGTCTCCTATGTCCTCAGTTTCATCTTTTGCTGATCCTTTGATCAATGAACAGCTGAAGGACAGAGGTGACTGTCCACTGATAACCAGAATGTCTATGTGGCCACCTGTACCTGAGAAGGTCATGGGTACAAATGTCTTTATAGCAGCACAGTTTTGTCTATTTTATAGCATTTTTACTGCCTAAACTGATATCGGAGCTCAGGCAACTTAGGAGTTATAGCAACATAGCTAAACTGGATCAGCCTCATACCTTTCATGTAACTCATTCTGGTTTGTGAGCAAATCAAGTTTCATAAGTTGTTTGCTTTTCTCTGATAAATAAAGGAATTGTTAAAACTTATGTGTATATGATTGTCATGAGCAATTATATATGATATATATCTATATGTTTGGCTCAACAATACATCTATATGGTGCATCTGCAATAAAAAACTTAGCCTTTATTTCTCTGCATTACCAGGTAGCTGTCTGAATGAATTTTATTCATTTGAATAGAAATAACTTTATCTTAAAAAGATATTGAAGAAGTTCAGTGGAATTGGTGAGACTTTAAATAAACTATATAATATCACATACTATTTGCAGTGCTAAGATCCAGAGTGTCAGGAAAACCTCTTGTTAAATATAGGCCAATAAATTGTGCAATAGAAAAATATGGTCAAACTTAATGCCAACCAATATTAGCAAGGAAATCAGTCTTGAGGATGGAAAGCATGATTAAATTGGCATAGTAAAGGGAAAAAAACAGTACTGTAGTACTGTGGTTTTGCTCCAGAATGCTTAAGTTGTATCACAACCTGCAATTTCCATTCTTTAGCAATTTATATTTTACTTAAGTGACGGAACTGCCTAGTTAAAATACAGACCTTCAGACTGGGATCAGGGGTGCATCAAATTGACTGAGTCAGTGATGCAGGTTTTTAGGTAATTACAAAGCTGGCTAAGCTAGTTCTGCTTCTGCTGGTAAACACAACTGTAGCAGTTTGCTAGACATTCAAATTAAAAAAAAAGAAAAGAAAAAGATAACATTATTTTATTATTTATTTTGCATTATATTGTCTTCAACATGTTTATTAGTGTTGTTCAGTATGAAACTGTTTGAACCTAGCACCTAGCCCATCCTAGGGATTCGAAGTGGTCTGACTTCACCTGTCCAACTTGACTCCTGCAGAAAACATTCCTTGTAGCCCTTTTCAACTCCCTGCTCATTCCTTTCAGGAATTCCTTTTCAGGAAATTGAAGATAAATTTATAATGTCAAATGACTTTATTGAAAACAACTTGATGAAGTCTTTTCACTGTACAATTTTATTAGTTATGGAAGTCTTGTTATATATCAAGGTGGTTGTTATGCCCCCTCTCATCTCCATACAACTGTATTTTAGAGCTTAGATTTTCAGCACTTTGATTTTATCAAAAGAATAAAATGAAATTTTAGTCTCTTTCTCAACAGAAGTAATCTCAGCTCTGCATCAGGACTCTTTGCTGCTGGTATGAAAGAAATGTGAAATGCATTTAGCAGAGGAGCTAAGTTTTTTCCAAGGACTTTAATTCATCTCCCTTCTCCTTTAAGTTCTAGGCAAAGAAGAGCAGGGTAGAAAAATTTAAAGTGACTCAGGTGTCTCTGACTAAAATTTAAATTGTAAAATAGAAAAACTGTTTCTTTAAATCTTTTTGTTTGTATGTTTGTTTCTTTGTTAGGGAAAGGTTGGTTGTCTGACAATTCGAACAGTTAAGGGCTCATAATTTTGTTACTGTTACTATAATTTTTTCTAATAGGGCAGTACATTTCAGCACTACTGTAGGTTAATATACGTTTGTTATGTTTTCTCATTTTCACAAAATTTAAACAATGTTAGTGTAAGCATTTATTACCAATGGTTGTGCTGTTTGCGCATAATACAAGGTTTAGCAAAAAAATAGTGAAATAAAATCTGTTTAGCATGCGTATGGAAGAAAAAATAACTTTCCAAAAATATGTTTTTAATTTGAAATGTATTGACATAGTAAATACAATTCTATCTATAGTAGTGAATTGAACGGATTGTTTCTCATTACCATGGCCTTCATGATTTTAAAACTGGATCTCAGCCTCTCACCTCATTTTTATTCATGGATTGTAAGAGGAAAACAAGGTTTCCTGGCTTTTAAAATCCCAGTTGGTTTTCCAGCTTTGAATGAAGTAGTTGAAATTTGGAATGAAACAAATATTCACTATGCACCTGTGGAATAGTCTATTTCTGTCAAAAGCTGGTTTAACATTTCAGCTTATTCTAGCTCCAGTTGCTTTGTGTTTGGTTCCCACTTCTTCAGAGATTTGATTTTTCTTAAACATTTTAAGTACTACTGAATATTTTTGTGTCTTAAATTAATTGTGTTTCCTAGATTGCTACTTTGCACAGGAAATAATAATTTCATATTTAAATATAAATGGGGAAATTGAAAAGAAATATGTCTTTAAATAAAGCAAGATCTGAAAGCCAGTTATTTTAAAAATTCTTTCATTTTTATCCAACCTACCTAGAACCCTGTGAAGATCTGAGAAACTCACTCTCTGAAGAAAAGAAATTTGATAGAAAGGGTTGCTATGTTTTCCCAATTTACTAAACATAGTTTTGCTTGTTACTTCAAAAGCAAAGTGGGGGATAGTGTAATTTCATTCTGTTAATTTGCCATTTATACAAATTAATTGTTTTGTCCTAGAGTTAGAATAGATGTTTTAGTTGTAATTATTCTGTGAATGATTTCTGCTGTGGCAAACCTTCACTTTAAAGCACAGAGTGGTACATACACCACATTTCTGCCCCACAAGCTTGTTTGAAACAGACATGTTTCGTCAAGGTGTAAGTGACCTTGGCCTGGAACACAAATGAAAGTTTTGCCATATAGTGCAGGTGGTACTGTTTTGCTGCCAAACATATAGGGAGCTTACCATTGCCAGGCAGGTCTTGTTCCAAATACCATACAAAACTCTACCTCTAACAGGTGACAAACCGACTTTTATATTAGGCATCTTTACAGTCTGTTGGAGAGAGATGACAGGCTTCATTTTCTTTTGCAAAATAATTCCAGCTTCATGTAATCCTTTTTCCTTCCTTCACAGTATATTTTTGAAAGTATTTTTCTCCCTTGATCTAAAGTATAGAAAACTCTTTCAAGATCTATGTTGCTAGGTAGGATTTTGGTATGTTTATGACTTGTATCACATAATTTTTCTTTTAAACTCTGTGCCTATATATAGGCAAGCTGGAGTGTTTCTAGAAGGCTGTCTGACAATCAAAGTAATGTCATATTTTCCAGCAAGAATACCAGATCTATGTTGTGTGTGATTTAACCAGCAGTTTCTGCATGAAGAACAGTGTTCACTTTGTTTATTGGAGGATTACTGAAAATCCTATAATTCATCACTAGTCTGTCAGAAGCAGGTTTTGGCTGATTAAGTGCCTCATTCAGAATTGAAATGTACATATTTTACCCAAAATGTTGAGTGTTCTGTTTCAAGTCCTACATTCTAGCTTTGTGCAGAATACAAATAGCCTTAGTATATATTTTTGTAAAATGATAAACCATACTCATAAAAAAAGATGCCTTGAGGCATGTTGCTACAAGGTTAAAATATACTACTTACTTATTATAAAATTGCTTTACAAAGAAAATAACTGTTTCGACTGTATTATAATGAATGATGTGGGTCTGTAGAACTTTTTCACACATAAACTAGCATCTATAACATTAGAGATATGTACTGGTTGATTTAAGAAGAGTAAATGCCTGGATTTAATGTCCTGTTTCTTACATCAAACACAACTCTTGCAGCTACTTGATACCTCAGCATGTTAAGTATAGGTTGCTAAGAATTGAAGACATAATTTCTACTTCCATAAAATCCTTTTGGCTCTCTGTTGGCACTTTGGTCTCTTGGTATAAACAAGATGATAAACAATCATGGCTACCTGTATGGTTGTTTTATCCAAAGTTATGTTTTCATTTTCCATAACAGCAGAAGCTTCATTATTCTGATTGTGGAAAAACTGGGTTGCATAGGTTTTATGAATTTCTAGATTACAGCTAAAACCCTGCTTGAGGCTGAGGTAGATACCTACATTTTGGCTAGACCATAATTTGTTGTATGTGCAGATTACATTTCCTTGTGATGAAGGCTAAGAGATCAGTTACAAACTGTGTGCACTTTTCCCCTTCCTTGGTTTTGGTTCTATTCCTGTCAATCTGCTCTCAGAAACAGTGAATGGGGAAGGTTTGGGTTGGTTTATGTTTCCTCACATGTGCTACCAGGAGGTTGAATGACTTTATAGAATTAGATAGCAAGCTGTTCTTTCAAAAACAGTAGTTAGTGAAATTATTCAGTCTGGCACTTTACAGCTGCAACAAATGAGCTGCAGCTAATAGCTTTCCCCAGATATTAATTAAGAAATTGAAAAGCTCCAGGAAGGGGATTAGCCATCCAGCATTTAATTATTCTTGTAGTTAAAAAATATTTTACCCAAACATCTCTCATTCTTGCCTATAAATTAGTGTATTCTATTAGTGTATTCTATTAATACACTATTAATTGCCTGCTATTATTGTATTCTTCTAAAAATAAACTCGGTGCTAGTGCTCATGCAGACTCCATCTACTCAGTCTGGGATTAAAAGCAAAGAAATATACCACTTTAAATTATGAATATCCTTGAGCAAAGTAATTGTGCACTTGATGTTGTGTATCTTATTCGTCAAGGGCCTTCTACTTGGGACTGAAATAATACTTAAATGCCATCAGTTATTTTCCTTTTTAACTCTTTTTTTCATAGATCTTCTAAAGACCTTTCTAAGACTTGGTCTTAGAAAGAGGTCTTTTAACCTTTTTTGATCTATGAGAGTGAGGTTAGAGTAGTTGAGGCTACACAGGCCAAAGCTGGATGCTTACGTGCTAACGTTAAAGGAGGTTATGGTTATACTGGACAAGTGGGTAGGTGTTTTGCTGAGAACTTCATGTACCTGTAAGCTTCTTGTTTTTCCCCACTGGGACAGCTTTTCCCTCTACACATATACCACTACATCTAAGCTTTTCTCCTGGAGTCCTGCAGTCCCTCCATCCAAGCTCCCCATCCCCTTCTGAAGACTTCTCCAGACTTTCCCAGGTCCCCTGCCTCCTCTTTGTCTTCCCACCTTTCTTTTTATTCATCTCCATAGGGAAGTTCTCCTCTTTCTTGTTTGGCTTGCCACAGAGAAGTTGCAGCACATGCTGCTTGGTTAAGGGTGTGGCTGATCAGCCAGATGTGTACCATACAGCGGCAAATACACCCTTCTTCACTCACCAGCCGATCTCCACTTTCCATTCGGGAGACTTGTGTGCTTTGAGAGTCTTGGGCTAAACACCACAGCCTGCCTCTCGACTGTGGTAAGGCAGAGTTTTAGCTTTGTGGCTTACAGGTGTTGTAAGTCTGAGATGTGTCAGTTTATTTAACAAAGAAACAGTGCATGATAGGAGTAAACAAGCTGCCTTTAAATATTGCGTATCATTTCTGGTGCAGTTGGCACCTTGGTTTTACTGTCTTTGGCAGCGGTAAATGCTATGATAGGGAAGCCTGGGTAATGCTTTCCTGTCATCCCATCAAAGTCAAAATTCAAGCAGCTCTGAAAAAACACTGTGCTCTGTGAACTAGAACCATCGTTCTGGAGACAGCTAATTAGAAATCAGCATTTTGTGGTGACCAGGGCTGTTGATGGGCTCAATTTTCTGAGCAAAAATGCATGCAGGGCTACCCAGAGCTGGGGAATATGGGAGTCATCAGTAGCTCCCAGGGCAAAACTTCACAGTTGTGATTTCTACCTCTCTTTTCTGGCCCACAGATCAGCCACTCTACAGTTATCATCATTGTCTTGGTCTAGGTTTGTAAGTCTTTCTCCAAGTCCCCACCCCCATTCCTCCCACTCCTTCTCCACACCTACTTTCCTTTGCTTCCGCAGAAACAGACATATTGTCCCAGGGGCTGCTTCTGTGTAAGCATTAGTTAAGAGTGCTGGTCTGATGTCTTGGCTCATTAAAGGAAATGGAAATCCCATCTCACCAAGGTCATAAACACTCACCTTTGTGCTGGGTACATGGTCACTACCAGTGTTTTAACACGAGACCCTTAACTTCTTTCTTAAGTGGCTTTTAAGGTCTGAAATGTGTGGTCTGGAATGCTGTTTTATTAACTTTTTGAACTATTTTTCAGAAAATGACTTAAATTTCTACATTATTGAGTATCTCTCAAAAGATACATGCTTAAAAGATACTGGAGGAATGGGATTGAAGAGAGAAAAAGTCCAAATTAATATTTACTGTGTTCATAATTATGCACATACAGTATACTCCTACCTATGTTAACAGTCTCTTTGTAGTATAATACAAAGTATCTGTCATTCATACACAGTCCAGGTTTCCAGTTGCCTGCAAATAATGATCAATTCTGTTGATGCAGTCAATTTTGAAAGTAAACATGCATTCAAAATGCTGGAGATAAGAGATGCAAGAGGTCCTGCTACTTCTGTGCACACTGAATCTCCAAGATCAAAACGTTTGAAAAGGTCTATTTTTGAAGGCCTGCAAAGCACCAGTCTCAGTTTTAAGTTCAGGTAGGAGATTGTTTAATATGTAGGTAATAACTCTTCCATAGCACATGTCTCCAGAGCAGTTGTTTACACATGAGCAAACTTACACGTTTTTAAAAATGAAAGAAGACTTGAAAATGTAGCAATGTCTGTTTATAGATTTAACAATGTTAAATCCTAACAGTCAAGCAACATGATGCGGGAAGTAATTTAATCTGCATTGCAAAAACTATTGCAAAATATTTTAGGGAAAAATTTTTTACTCTTATGGTTGTACAAATTTAAGTCAAATTACTTTGGTTGATGAATCTTGATTTTCT
Source organism: Limnodromus scolopaceus (assembly GCA_028565335.1). NCBI lineage: Eukaryota > Metazoa > Chordata > Aves > Charadriiformes > Scolopacidae > Limnodromus > Limnodromus scolopaceus. The sequence continues at coordinate 50,289,428 of JAOXNO010000020.1, read as the reverse complement.
TCAGATACATAAAATGCATAGTCCATCTCTGCACAAATGCACAATTCGTAAAACAACCTAGTTACTGTTTAAACAGCTAGTATAAATAATGAACCACTCCATTACCAAGAATATAAATAAATGTAGACAAGTAAGGGTTCTCTAGAGCTGAAAGTTTAGGTTATGCAAAAACTGCGACAGCTGTAATTTGTAGGTCCTTGTAGACTGAGGGGTGTGAGTGATGTAAACTCTGGAAAACCAACATTTAATGTATGTCAATTTTGTCATTTTGCCAAAAAGCGGCCTTCACTGTTATGCTTCTTTTGCTGTGTACAAATTTTGAATAGGGCAATATCTGGCAGAAAAAAATTCCACAAAATGCATTAAGCTTTGCAGTGCTGTAAACAGAGTGCAGCGCTCTATTGCGTGATGAGTCAGCTTTTTAGAGAAGTCTGGTCATAAACATCTTTTCCCTGGATAAAACTAAGAAAGAAGTAGAATAGGAGTGCAAAAGTTATTAATTAGGATTTATTTCTTCACATATTAAGATTTAAAGTGAATTTAATACTAAAAGATAGTTGTCAGAAGTGTGCTTCTAATTAGATTATAATCTAAAAATTTTGTTCTTCATTTTTCTTTTCTTCTTTTGTTTATTTTTCTTTTTTGTTTGTTTCATTTTTTCTTTTGTTCTTAACTAGCTGAAGAGATTTTTGGATCTGAGCCTTTAAGTCTAAGGCTCTAAATGGAAGCAGCTCTGGTCTCCCTTCTACCCTAAAGTTAACCACACATCTGTAACTTCAGTGAACCACAGTGGATAATGGCTTAACCAATACCTCAGAAATTCAGTCAATTTTGGTAAGAACATAACTTTGTAAGACAGGTAATTTAAATATTTTCTCTAGGGTTAGTGCAAGTCCTTTAGCTTAAATTGGTAGAAGTAAAACATGAGGAAGGCTAACAATTTTCCTTGGGATGAGGAGACGGGGAGAGAGAGGGAAAGAAGAGGGAAAGATGGATGGAAAGACAGAGAGGGCAGACTGACCAGGAGCACACCTAGGTAAAATGTATCCTTCTTCCAGTGAATTTTTTAAATAAACAGAGAATGGTTCATATTTTATAGCTCTTATCCAGAATATTTACAGAAACACTGTGGTCTATACTGTCAATTAGTCTGAGAATTTGGCTACGCAAGTAATCATAAACTATCCAGCTGCTGTGCTACATTGCTGAGTGAAGGTACAGAATTAAAGCAGGGCGCTCCTCTTAGCTGCCTGTTTTGAAACACTCGGAGTGAGAATCTCTGTTAGTTCACAAGGTGAGGTTTTTTTACATACCTAAATGTATTTTTTTTAAACTACCTACTTTGATTAGACTGCTGAACTTTCACTTTATTTATTGCAATACAACAGTGATATATCTTAGAGAAAGCAACTCTGCTGTTTCTCAATAGTGTCCACCTGTGTTTATTGGGGTAACAATTGCCACCTAAGCATTCACCCTTCTAGGAGAAAAACTGCTAAGTACAGAAATGCAAGTGGGAAGAAAAAAAAAAGTTTGTTAATGGCTCTGTTAATTCTAGTGGTGTCAGGGATTTTTAAAGTGTTTCTGAATACTGAATTCTGAAGTAGCAAATTCAGAGGACCTTTGCATCAACAGTGGTGAACATGATGGTGATACCCTCTTTGATTCTTCATTTCCAACACTAGCAAGCCTTACAGTATACACAGAAGAGACAAAGGTCACTGATACAGTTTACAAAGACTGTGGTTTTTTGCATTGTACATTGTGTTTCAGACACTCCCCCATCTTACTCAAAAATGTTACCCAGTGTGTGTGTTTGTATGGCACCTTCTAAGGAGCTCATCTCGATAATTATTTTCACCAAGAGAATTTTTAATTATTTCTATGCATAATAAAAATAATGCCTAATGACCTCAACCATAGCTAGGGGCTCACAGGTCCAAACAGGAGGTAAAGCATTTTTGTTTATATGTATTGAAATGAAGACTTAAATGTGAAAGAATGGCAGAGACAAGAAGTACTACACCAGGTTTCTTAACAACCTGCAGCTTGAGGTGACAGCATGGACTCTGGTTAATGCCCCTATTCTCCCCATGAAGAAAAAACCACAGCATTTACTAACAAAAACTTGAACACTCTTTTAGGTGTAGCAACTGTTTTCTGCTAATATAATAAAAAACCCATTTTCAAATGCTTGGGATTTGTAAACATTTATGTCTTAGTCATTTCTGGTCTATAATATTTGAAAGGCAATGTAACTACAAGTGCTTTTCTTAAGTCAGTAACTACAAGTGCTTTTTGAAAACTTTGAAATCTGAAAGTTTTTTCCTAATAAATATTTTTCGGAGTAGATGAGGATTTTTTATACTACTATGAATTTCAAGGCCTTCTCACTTTTACAACTAGCCCAACACTTTATTCTCCCATACTAAAGACATATGTCTATAGGCCCATTACGCAGGGTATGGCAAAAAATTAACACATGATTTTCTGAATGTGAGCTTATTTGTTTCTATCCTTGAGTCCTGTAATAATTTTCAAATTGGTTATGCATAATGTTTACTCTTGAAAAGATTTCCCATAACTAAAATATCAGAAACTCTCAGAAAATTGCAGCACCTAGTACTACAAAAAAGGCTGAGGTAATGCTGAATTGAGTAATTTCATTCCTATTGGAACTGAATTATAATTTATTCTCCAGCCATCCTCCAAGTCTAAATTTTGATCAGCCATTTTTATATTCTAGTTGACTGAAGTGGAATGAGTAGAAATTACAGCCTTTGGTCCTGCTGCTGTTTGCTAACCTGTGCTTAGTCTCCCTGAGCTCTTTCTCTCACAGACCTTAGGTAGAAATTCTGTGGAGGAAAATGTCAACATAATGGCTTCATCTTACTTTATTATTCTGACTTAAGCATGACTGCACTTAAGCAGCTTCTTTTGAATGCTCAGTCACTGGAATGTGGGAAAACTACAGAAATTCAATCATACTTGTGTCCTGTAATAAATGGGTTGGCTCAATATACATCATTAGGAACACTTTTCCATGAACTGACATAATTGGATCTTATGCTAACCTAGCTAATATAATAATTGTAGTTGACATGCTGGCACTTTGAGGTTGCTGTTGATAATTAGATTCTTTATTTGAAAAGTAAAATGCATATGAAAATTGTTGACTTGATTGTTATCATTTTACTGAACCTCTATTAATGGCATTGTTATAAATCTCTTTTAAAGCTAAATTAAAAATGTAACAATCAGATTGCAATAGATCAGAATATGATATAGCCTTTTGTAGTAGCTAAAGCAGAAAGGGGCTGTTGCTCAAGTCAACATTTACCATAAATTAAAGTCCAACAAGAATTATAATTTTACGACTCAGGCCAACAAGGTCATTTCAAATCTGCTTAAAAGCCTTGTTACAATAATATAATACAGTATATTTGTTGCCTTTTTTGCTTATGAAGTAGTTTCGCAAAGTCCTGTCAAAGCAAGTGACTAAAAGTTTGTCTCATGGAAAGTCATGGATAGAAGGGTGGATTCTGGTAATTGTGGAGTTGCTGTGCTGTGGCAAGGGTATATGTTCCTCAAAGCTGACTTTTGCAGTCTATGAATCTCCTACTTAGTCATTATAATTTAATTTTACTTTTGCCATTTTGTAGAGCTTTTTCCTGGAAAGGGATTTATGCCAATTAAGGACTTAATCTATTACTGTTCTTTTGTCTAACTCCTATTAACAGTTCTAAGCATGCAAGAATTGCAGTGCCAGATACTCAATTCTGACTTAACTTAAAATTTCTGCATGAGCTGTGAAATTTAGATTCTTTTACAGGTGTTGGAGGGAGGGCTTGGATTTTTTGTAGACTTATTTTGTAAAGAAAAGGAGAAAAATAGGAGGGAGAAGTATGTATATGTAGTGGAACCTGTTTTTTTTCCTCTATATGCACAATAATTTTTTTGTGTTAATTTATTATATTTGGGTTGACATGTCATCTTTGCATGTTCAAGTTTACGACTGCTTCTCTGCATTATGAAGACTTGTACGTATTGTATCTGTGAGGCAAGTATAAGGAGAAAATGGAGTTCCTTCCCTTGTGCTATAGATAAGACTTCCTGCATTAACAGTTTGCCTGACTTTTTGTTTTACTGGAGATAGATATGTTTATAAATATACAGAGAATTTTCTTTTTTGAAGAATAAAATAATTTACTGTTGATTTTTTTCCAAGTAGGAGAAAATGCAAAAATTATATAAAATTTCATTTTATAAATAAGCAAAATAAAAATAAATATTCTTAGAATATTTTTCAGGTATGCCTTTCGTTATCCTAAGTCATCTTAACAGGCTTTTCTAGCACTTTATTTCTGAAAATTTGTGCTAGCAAAAATAGTGTCTCTGCCATATTCCATAGTCAGGAGATACAGCTGGACAGCCCAGTAACGGAGCAGAGCACTTAATAACCTATTTTCTGTACAGCACTTACTTTATCAAATGAGTGAGGTTAGGTATTTCAGATTAATATATACAAGACAGAATACAGAGACAGAGCAGAGAAAAACAAACTAGCCAAGAATGACAAGGTCGAGGGCAATATATCAATTGGTTGGCTTTCTAGGTCATAGTAGCTTTAAATATTTGAGAAGCCATTCCAAGAGTAAAACAGAGTTCGTTCTTTGTTTTGTTTTAGATCTTATCTACATTCATAGAGCTGAACTTTAAATCACTATGTCTCTTTCATGCTTGCTGCTTTGTAGAAAACTTCAGAGGCAGTAAGTAGCAGACACAGTGGAAGATCCAGAGAAGGTTTTTTCCAGTCTATTCTTAATTTCATGTCTAGCAATAGAAAGTGCAGTGCACTCCAGTCTTTTCAGAGATGCATTTCTTCAGCAGATGGCTAACGGTTAGGTTGTAGTTAGAATCTCAGTTGGTGCCTTGAACAGGATTCCCTAAATATTTTTCCAAAGCCTGGGAGCATGCATATGTACCAGGAATATAACCTCCCGTACCTTTAGTAATACAGTAAGTGCTACCTAATGCAAGTACTCTGCCAAGATTTAAAAATTTGGCTCTAGTTGAATTTTATTATAGGGAGATGTAGATTCTCACATACCCCCCAAAAGAGAGGAGGAAACAGCTGGATGCTCACCAAAAAAAAAGAAAAGAAAAAAAAGTTATAAATAACAAATATTTTAAAAAGTTAAGTTAATGCCTGACAGTATGAGAGAAGAAAAAGCTCAGTTTTCATGAAACTGGTGCCAGACATAATAAATTTTCCTAGTATTTACACTGCAATCTATCACCTCTGACCACTTCAATGATGGCATCTCTGTGACTGCTTGCAAATATAGCTTGTGGTTGCAAATTTTTATGGTAGTCTTTTGTCATGTAAATGTTATTTACTATAAATGAGGCTGAGCCCCCAGGCAGCCATCAGATAACCATTTCTCTTACTGTGGAGCTTCATCAGGTTGAACTCAAGCAACTGTGTTTATTTCACAACAGGAAATCTATGCTTTTGATGGGAAACAATTTATTGTCCTCATATTAATGTTGACTAGTGTGTGCAGCAAAATCATCAGATGAGTGAGATGAAATGCACTCTGCTTTGAAGTCATCTTGCCAATCAACTGTCTTGTACTGTTGTGATTTTCCCTCTTCCACCCTGTTTGACTGGGCATGCTGCTGTCACTCATACAAGTTGACTCAGCTTGACTGAGCCCCTGATTTGTGCTTGCTGAGCTCAAACTGCCATTGTCTACACTCCTGGCAGCCCCTCTCTGAATCAGCTGCTGTGCCTAATACCACAGATCACAGCCTGTGCAGTAGTTCAGGTAATTATCCGACAGGCTCTGTACCTGCCAGACCGGGGAAATTCACATAGTGCAAGGAAAGTGGCTTGACTACATGTGCAAGCAAGGATGGAAATATTTAACTCTAATATTACTTTAATACCAGAGGAAACCTGGTTAGTAGTTTGCAGTTAAAAAGTTGCCCATTAAGATCAGCAGTTTTCTGTCTTTCCGTTGTGCAGTAAGTGCCAATTATGCATACATTGCTTTCACGTACATCACACAATGTGTACAACACACTACGTGTACAACACACAACATTGAAGCTTCATTATTGACAAGTCTTAGATTCCTACAGGTACCTAAATCACATAATTTCTTAATGTTATTTTCTGCTGTAACAGCAGCTTTGTTCACTGTGTATACAGATCTATGCTGGTTCCAGCATCCTCTCCTGCTTATTAGTGTTAGCAGTCATTCTATACTTTAGAGCTAATGCAGATTTAAAGCTGTCCATAACTAACAGGATGGAAGGCAACTGCTTATACAATTGAACCAATTTCTTTGGGAATTGTTCATACTCGTTAAATCATATGTGAGGACATTTAGATTGGCATGGTTGGCTTTTGTTTGCAAAACTTTATGGTAATGTATAACACAAGTAAGTAATAACCGTGCAAATATTTGCTTAAGGATAACGAAACCCACAGCTGTCCACTTTGATTAGGTAAACAGTGGTTGCAAGGGAATGTATCAAATATAAAAGTAACATTTGGATCTGAGCAGAATAGCTGCTATGTATATTTTGAAATGTGGAAACATAATAAAATGCATGAAAACTGAATGCAAGTATGTTCCGATTTTAAGTCTCACTATTAAGAACATTGTTTTCCTTAAAACACAATCTTTTGCAATCCCAAAGCTGAGGGATCTGCATTATGGCTCCAAAGTGTTAGGAATGAAGCTCAGCATGTTTGGCAGTTGCTTGGAGTAGCTGGTTGCCTTTCATTGCTCTTCGAGCTTTGGGATGGAACCAACAAATTTTCCAGCAGTAAATGCTGCTGGTTCCACAGAGCTTGTTCCACTCCCATCTATGATTATGACTGCAATAGTTTACTCACAAAATGCTTTTTGTTGCATTTGTTAAAAATAAGAAGCTACCACTTCAAGTGAGCGCTTTTCTGAGAACACATCTATGAAATCTCAGCTGTGGTTGTATGTGATTTTCAGACAAGATTTGTTAAATATATAAGTAAGAATTTGAGATCACAGCTCAGTGCCACCACTACCCCTTGCAATCTCAAATTAGGTTGTGTGTGTTTTTTCTCACTTACGTGTCATGAAAACAGGTGGTTTACAGCCACAGTATTTTTTATGATGTAGAAGCAAAACTCACCTATGCCAGTCCAGGCATCACAGCACCAAAAATGTGGGAAAGTTTGTAGTTTGCGAAACAGGAGTTTATACATGCAAGATTCAGAGCTCTTTGATGGGAAGATGCAATGTTGAAAGTGCACTTTACACAAATGTTGGGACTCATTAAAATGGCACTGTAGCAGCCTTGAATCTTACTGCTGAAACAAAATTGTAATAAAATGGTTAAGGCTGATTAGCATAAATTCTGATGTGAGCATTGTGATTAGCATAAATTACAATTGTTAAACTTGATGATGAGGAATGATAGTGGGAGCTCGTGAAGTCCCTGCCTGGCTTGGGGAAATATGTAGGACTTGGACGGAAACAGCCAAGGGCTCTGAGCCTGCCTGCTGGTGACTGCATGCACAGCTGTCCTCTGCACTGCTGGGTTAGGGAAGCTGCTCCTTGCTTTGCATGCAGGCAGATAAGGCAAAAAGCGTCTTCTATGCATCTTTATGTGATTTGGAAATTACCATGTTGGCTAGTGTCAGTGGGACTGTGACCAGGCTTTCATCTAGTTCTTTCACTGTCCACCCACTGAAAACAGTATGTATCCACATCTGGAAGCACTCTGCTCACTCTGTTTTTCACCTCTGGGCTCTACTCTTTTTAATTACCGTTTTTGAGAAGAGTATAAGCAAAAATTATCCCATCTCTTTTCATGCAGAAAAGTGTTGCTTAGCTCTGTTAATTAATGACAACTAACAAAGACCAACTGTATCAAAGTTCACTTATGCATCTGAGCTATTTTTTTCCCTGTAGCAGTGAAAGTAGTTTAAACAACAGGAGAAACAGAAATGGGATTTTATTCCCACTGGAACTTCACTGTATGCATTCAGTTATAATTCAAGAAGTTAAACAGATTCTGCAATAGGAAGAAAAATATTTTTCCTATCAAGATTGGATAAGCAGCTCATTAGCAGACATATTGTGTGGTTTAGATATTTACTCTGAAATGAATAAATAAAAATATTATTTAAACTTTATTATAAATATTATTTAAGTAAATAATTCCATATAAATAACTGAAAATGTAGAAAAACCTACTAAAACAGGTCAATAACATACCTTTATAACTTTCATTTAGAATAACTGGTTTGCGTTTTTCAATGGCTAAAATATAGATCAGATGTTAGTTTCCTTTACATCCTGGTATCCTTTCTTAACTTTGTCCTCCATTTTCCACACACAGAGGCACGTGTTCATGTACACACACATACTCTCACACAATGGTGTTTAGCCACCAACAATGTTTGACCTGCTCACAAGTGTTGGGGGGCTCACTTGTGACTTGCCTGGCCACACTCCCTGCCTCTGACTTGCTCCCTCCGTACTTACTCCACGGCCATCAGTACAAGCTGAACCATTAAAGGGGGAGACAAATTACTCTTTCTTTTTCTGTATATGGACCATAACTAATTATGCATTATAAAGAGGAATTTCAGTAGAAAATTAAGAATTTTAAGCACTCGATATCTAGAAACCAAGATACTTTGTGTTAAAAAGAAATCTGCTCTCTCTAAGAACTGAACTGAACTTCAACTTTATGCCAACTGGGCATGAACAAAAATTGTAGAAAGAAATGATTTTGACTAGTGAGCAGTTGCTTCTCTTTGAACACAGTATTTGGTGGTTTTGGTGTTATATATGTTAGTGGCATAACTTTGTAAAATCGTGTTCTAATATGACTTAGTGGAGACAAATCAAAACTGGATAGGTAGAGCTCCAGATAGCCAGAAGCATACTTTTCTCTCTAGAGTCCTTTGAAGAATTGTGATTATTGGCGATAGGAAAGAATATGAGCTTCTATTTAATGATTTTATTTAAGGATGAATATTGCCGTATCATTGGATCACTCGCCAACCTTGGTTTCTTAGAATATTGATAACCCAGGATTCCTGCCTGCATGCCCAGGTTTCTCAAAATAGTGTTTAGTAGCAGACAATGAATTAATTATTCATTAGTTTCCAATGAATCCTTTCTGTTAGAAAGATTATTATAATACCTACTTGTAACTACTTTTATGATTCAAAAAATGCTCTAATTAATCTGAATGTGCTGATTATTCTCCTTGTTTTCCAGAGAGCAGAGTGGTTGGCTCTATCTGCCCTGTTTTCCAAGACTGGTGCTGCAATTTCCACTTTTGGAATACAATTAGAGAGTGAAAACTGAACAAACTGCAGCAAGTTTTTTTTACACTTACAGTTGTTCCACCGCCTGTAGTTGTCAACTCAGTCAGAATAACCATTAGGATAGGTAGTACAGCTTCTACTATATTCTATTACACTCAGTTGTGATCTGTGTGGTTTTATGTTACCACCTAGACTGAAGGAGATTAATAGCATTTTTTTGTTTCAAATACAGGAAAACATTTAAGAGTGTGCTTAGAAATAAGCTTATTTTCAAGTGTCTGTCTGACTAGGAGTATTTTTCTGAATTGAAGTCCTGAAGATTTCAGCCTAAGGCTGCAAACAGGAATGGCATTTTTGGATTCTAAATTATTTTTCAGAAAAAAAAGAGCACTGTGAAAATCATTGTTTATCCCAGTTGATGGAGTGTTATACTCATAAATCATTATTATTTTCAACCTTTTGGTTGAGACTATTTTGTTTTCACAGCCAGAAGCAGTAAAATAATCAATCATGTAATAATGCCATGGATAATTATTATGTTGCTTGATGTTCTTTGAGCTACTGCAGGTGTGTTCAGAGCCTCTATTGGTTGTGTTTAAACTGTGATTTTACAGCTGAGGTGGTGAAGAGCTTTGGAATGTACCCACAATTGCTTTACTTTTTTTCTTTTTTTTTTCACCTTTTTTTTTTTTAGCACAATGCATTTCCAACAAAGACCGTTTGTTGTGAAATCCAGAATGCCTTGTGTTTTTTCCATGTTTCAAGGTTTTTATGATTCTGAGGATATTGACTTGGACCGCTCAACATATACCTGTACGGAAAAGCTATGTTTGTGATATCTAGTAGACTTAGTCCCATTGTTGCTAAATTAGAAGTGACATTTGTGATTTAAAAAGCCTCAAGTGTTTTATTCTATAAACACTATGGATTTTATTCTTATTTATTAAACATTTGGAACAGTTTTATTGACATTACTGCATCTTAATTTGTTTCCAAATAATGCTTTATTTTTTGCCTTTCTTTACTAGGAGCAAACCTAGTCCTCTGCGGTGTCTGTAAGATTTCTCTGCTGCAGTGTGTAGGAAAAAGGTTTAAGTCTGGAATTCTGTGATTAATTGAAAATGGCATAAATTGCAACAGTCATCAAAAAACTCCCTCCCGCCTTTTCCCTGTCCCAGCTTCTTGCTTCCATGCTGCTCCCTTCCTTGTGCTGACGCAAACACTCAGGCAGCTGCACTGGGAACCACATCAGGGAGCTAACCCTTCCCCCTGAGGTACAAACTGAGGTATAGAAGATTTAGGGATATTTACTGCAGACATGAGATTTGGGTGCCCGCATGCTTTTGAAAATCCTGGTAGACATTTGTCTGCATCTTTTGGCATCAAATGCTTTTAGCAATCTGGCCTAAGGTGACTTGACCAGGACTTTGCAGGAAGTCCTAAGAATTGAAAGTAGGATTTGGATATTCATTTGTACAGGCTGGGTTCCTCTTTAATCATCTCCACTTTTTGTTGTAAAGTAAGACGAGCTGGAGTTCATTGTAGCTTTGTCAAAAGAGTGTTTTGGCTGCGAACTAGTAGAACCATTTATAATCCAAACCTCATCATCTTCAGAACTTGAATGTATACTGAAAAGTGTGACTTAAAATTAGTATCTTCTTTTCCATGGGTTCTGTTTGTTTAAATGCAATGTTGCGACAGCTGTTAATGAAAGTTCCTTTGTGAATGAAATCTGAATAAATCTTTATCTTTGGTTTGTCTAACATTCCTGAACTCTCATTTTAAGTGGTAAATATGAGTTTCAGGAGGAAGAATCTAAGTTATTTAATAGGTGAGGGTTGTATAATGAAAGGGTAAAGACTGCCAGTGCAACGGAAAATGAAGCTGTGTGGTTTATGTAAAATATGCGTTAACAGTATGAGGCATTATAATAAATCAACATATTCATTGAAGTCTGTGTTTGAATCCCTGGTAATAATATTTTAAATGACTTATCTGATTTTGTTCTTTTCACGCTGACTTCATAGTACTTGGTGAAGTGCCTGGCTGATGACTACAGAAGATAAATTACATCTTCAGTATACTTTTTTCTTCAGTATATTTCAGTATACTTTTGGAGGTTTGTTGCAGCTCTGTGTGGAAATCAAAAATCATTCCTTCTTTGCAGTTTTGTGCTGATGGCCAGCTGATTACTTTTACTGTGTTTTAGAGTGGTTTGATAGTAGATGAATGAGGATTGTTTTTTTAAGTAAGGAAGTTCCTGCAGTAACCTTCTGAAATTTGTAAAGCAACTTTTTCATCATGCACTTGACTACTAGTTTTCCAAAACGGACAACTAGTCTATCTTGGATCAGTCTGTGAACACAAACATTCACAGTAATGAATATGCACATTAACGCAATATGTGGATTCCCCCTTTTTGCATTTGACAGACAAAAGGATGTCAAAGTATAGGATTTTGAATCTCGGTTAAGATGCTGTTGAGAAATGAGGTCTCACTGTACATAATGAAAATGGTTTAACATTTGTGTTTGTTTGGAATTTTATTTTAAATCAATGATAAATTTTCTGTCCAAAAAAAATAAAACCCTTTTCATTGCTACAGGTCATAAACTTCAGATCTGCCTGTGTCCCCTAGTGTAGTTCCCACATTTTGCAGCAGAGTATTTTTCCTGATACTGAAATGAAACTGTTTCAATATAGCTATTAGGTGAAATAGGAGGGGAAAATACAACCAACCAACCAACCAAAAAAAAACCTGCAAAAAAACCCCCACAGAAAACCTCCAAAAAACTGAAGAGGGGAAAACTCCCAGTAATGGCGCAAGAGATCTGCTTACTTCAATAAGGAATGCTTATAAATTGTGGGAATTTATTCTGTATAACTCAACTCAGGCTCTTGTAAAAGGTTTCTTGTCTGTGTTTTCTACCAGCTTTCTGAAGGTTCTGTAACTTGCAGGCTGGTGTTGGTTTTACTTTAAATATATTTATTTAATGTTATTTGGATGTTATAACAGAGCAGGCTTAGAGAAGCTTACTCCCTTTCTAATGGTCTCATAGTGAAAGCTTTTTATTACTATGAATTTAGCTGAACGTAATTTTAAATAATTTTGGATTGTTAAAGAATAAATTTAAATTAACTGGCTAACATACTATCCTGTGAATAGTATGCTTTGCGAGCTGATAGCCAGCTGAGAGGTGACTGTTTTTCAGACTTCACAGTTGTCTGGGTAGAGCAACTGCAACAAAAAGTGCAGGTTATTTCCCCCACCTTCAGCTATTTTTATGTGAAGCTGCAGCAGTTAAGCAATGTGTGCTGTGGAGGTTCTAATCTGCCATCACTATGAAAGGGGCACACTGATTTTATGCTACAAACTGCATCTTTTGTAGACTATTCACCACCCTTTACAGGTCTGCCAAGCCTACTCTGCAATTGGTTGCCAGGGGCTGCAGATGTTGGAAAAGAGAAATTTCAATGAAAGGCTCTGATTCAGCAATCCAAGCAGCCTGCCTCCCCCAGCCAAAGTAATCAGATTGGCAGCTGAATCAAAGGGTACAGTGGGCCCTTTGTTTGGGAGCTCTAGGGGTTAATAAATGACAGAAGGTCAACAAAATTTTATGAAGAAAAGAACAGAATATTAGAAGGTATTATTAGTCTGAAGAAAGGGAGTTTGGGAGTTGTGCGTTATTGGAGGAAAGTTAGAACCTGAGTCAAAGGTTACAGCCACAGGAAGTAAAGGTTGCATATTGCTGTTTAAGTCTGAAAACAGTTTCGGCTCCAGAAGCAGGGTTATTGATGAGTGGAAGGAATGGCTGAAGAAAAACCTGCAGTTTCCCTAGTTGTAGCTATAAGCAATTGTTAGTATTGAAGGGTTTATTTCTAAGCTTTGAGATTTCGCATACAATGGTAGAAGGATGGTTGTTTTCTTCATAGAATTATGAAACTGGAAAAGATCTTAAGAGGTCCTGTTTTACTAGCTGTATCTATGCAGTATCATACACAATAGATGCTTGCCTAATCTGACACACTGGAAGATTTCTTTCAGAGACCTGTGTGTTTAAAGAATACCAGCTCTCAGTCCATCTAACCTAATCTCCTTCAGACTAAGCAGGAGTAGTTGTCATTATTTCTGGTTTGGTCATGTTTTGCAAACCATCCTCATGGCACTAGTTGTAGTGCCGCAGTTTGACCCACATCTATCTTGAAATGGTATACAAAAAACTGAAGAAAGCACTCCATGGCTTTACTAGTGTTGAGTAGACTAGGATTACTGCTGCTTATGTGTCCTAGTATGATGTTTACCTTCTTTGCAGTAGCTTGAGATTGTTGATTTATGTTCAGTTCTAATCCATGTAAGCCACTTCAATGTTGGCTTCTAAGTTGGCTATTAGTTATCTTGCTACTTTAGTGTAAATGCTTAAAAATAACCTCTTTGTTCCATTATTTTTCCAGAAATTGAAGTTAAGCTGATGGGTCTGTAATTCTCTGGCACTCCTTTTTACCCTTTTTAAGAAATAATAGTAACTATTTGTGCAATTTCTCTTTTAAGATCTCATCTGTGCTCTGCAAGAACTGAAAGACGGTTACTGACATTGCATGGCATTGCATCAGCCAGCTCCTAAGTGCTCTAAATTAATCAGTCCCAGTCTGGTTGAAAATACCTGACTTGGTTATTCTCTTCCTGTGTGAGGCTGAGGCCTTGGTTTGCCTCTGGTATCAATTATGATAACTGCCTCCTTGTGCCTGTCTTTTTGATGAAGATTAATGTATTGTTTAGATGTCTGCTTATGACCATAACTATTTTGAAATCTGTTTACTGAAATTACCTCTTAAGTAATGAATTATCTGTGAAGTCATAGCTATTTCAGAGGGAAAAATTTATCTCTTTTATGACGAATTTTTTATGCCCCTTGAGTTGGCATTATGATCAGTTGGGCAATTTAGTTTTCAAATGTGTGAAAGGTCATTCCTTTCTCAATAACATATGAAGTTTGTGTGTGTGTTCTGTTGGTGCCTAAAATGGAGCAGGGGGGCTACCTGCACTGGACCATGTCAGTAAGCAAATCTTCCCCATATTTTTGGAAGATAATTGACAACAGAAGCAATAATTATTTATATTCAGTTTGGAAAATTATTTTCTATACTGCTTGTTTTCTTGCTGCAGTTTGGTATAGTAAGTCAAGGGAACAGAATGTATTTTGTACGTGAGAAATATGGAACGTGGTCTTTAAATACGGTCTCTCTTTTGCAGTTGGGATATTCCTTAAATTGAAATAGCTTCCTTTATTGCCCTGAGAAGTTAAGAAAACCTTTTCTTGTGAGCAGTTTAAAAGAGATACTATTTACAACGTCTGCATTTTATTTGACTGTGTGGTCCCTGAAAAGAGGGGTATTCCCGGGGACCTGACATGGTACATCTGGCACATATGTAGTCCCATACTGGCAATTGACATTCAGGCTGAATTCTGGTTATGTTGTTCTTGTCTGGTCATGCAATGTGCAGCGAGGACAAACACCGCTGATCTTCCCTACCTGACACCGTCACTGCAAATGTAAGTTGAAGGAGTGTTCAGAAATAAGCTGTGATACATTTAATGTCTGAGAGAGAACACATGCAAGTGAAAAATGCATAATGGAGCAGATGAGAGATCTATGCAACCCTGTGCCTTGGCTCTGATGGCAGCAAAAAGGAGGTGCTGAAGTAGAATCATAGAATCATAGAATTGTTAGCGTTGGAAGGGACCTTAAAGATCATCAAGTTCCAATGGGAGGGTAAAAACTGTAGAGTAAAACTGTAAGAAGTCATCTGGCGTACATAGTACTACTTTATGCTGGTTATTTACCTAGCCTGCAGCCACTTTGACCTCAGGGACTTCCTTGCCCACATAGGATTTCTATGAATTAGATCTGAGTGGACTTTTCTCCGTGAACTTGCCTGATTATCGCATGTAGCCCATGTGAACTCTGCCCACAGCCTAACTACCTCTTGTTTGAGGAAAACATTACCTTGTTTTAGCTTTGTTTTGAAATTGATTTTTGCTGTTTCCCCTTCATATTTCCATTTCTTTTACTGAGAGATTTCTCTATCCTTTCTAAGATTCTCATGATAGATTCCATAAACCGTTACCGTCAATAACCTCAGCTGTCTCCTCCTCAAGAGGAAAAAATCCTAGCAGTTGCACAAAATCTGGTTGATAACTTCAATTATCCTCACTGCTCTTCTCTGGAACTCTTCCAATTTTTCTGTACCATTTTTGAGACAAGAGGACCTCAAAAGCACACAATTTTCAATGTATGAGAGCAGGCCATAGATTGATACTTTTAAGTTTTACTCTTTATTCCTTTCTTAAAAATACCCAATTACTGCATCTGAGAACTGAGCTCAATTTTGATGAACTATTTTGAGGCCAAGTCTTAGTCCTCAGTACTCATGGTTGGTTCTGAACAAATCTTGTATTAAGAATAAGCTTATCCCATGTGCACCATTTGTCTCCATTATTCTCAGTCAGGTCTATGATTACTCCCGTTCCTTGTCTGCTTCACTTTCTTTGGTAGACTTGAATAGGAGAGTTTGATAGCCTGTATACCCTTTAGCCATTCTCCATTCCACAAATATCTGGGCCACCCAAAACCTTCTGCCAGGAACTCTTTCAGGCTTGGACAGTGCAAGTCTGCGCAGCTGTTTTCTGTACATCCCTGCACAGTTGTCCAGCCTGCTGTCAGGGTTATTCAGACACCAGTGTGGATATGTTTATTGAGACACTTTCCAGACACCATGGTGATTGACCTGTCTTAAGCCAGCTACAAATTTATGCAGAACCATGGTAGTTAGCATACTTCTTGCTGGTGTGAGTTGATAACATCACATGTAAGGTTAAAATACTGAGCATTTGTCTTCTTATCAGTTTTTAATAACAACTGTTTTGTGGGGGGCTGTTGTTCTGCAGCCAGTTTTCTGCTTTTCGGGTCTACCTTTATTCTTAGCCTTGCATGACAATGCTGTATTTGTGATAGATATGAAACAAAATCTGACTAATATCTTTGTTGCATCTAAAATCAGTTTAATGAACAGTTATCTCTTTTCTGGCAGTAGGTGATTACTAATCAAGACTGACAGTGAAAGCTGGACACCTGGAAGTACTTTGTGGATTTTTCTCCCCTTCAGGTAGTGGAACATCCCATAAAATTGCCGGCAGGAAAGATACTGAAAGTCAGAAGAAAAAAACCAAAATGGGATACCCTTACTGAAATACTGAATAAACGAAGTGGGAAAAGGGACATAAGTTAAAAATGACAGGAGCACGGTTGCTTGGGGGTCTTAAAAGAAAAAGAAGACTGCAGAGAGTTAGTGGTGGCACATGATCAGAGATGCATCTGTGCTACACTGAGGGCAATTAAAGAAAACGTGAGAACAAGATTTGTTATCTGTTGAGGAAATCAACTGCAACCTGGGCTACATCAAAAGAAGCATACCCAGCAGGTTGATGGAGGGCATTCTGCCCATCTACTCTGATGAGACCCCAGTTGGGTGCTGCATCAAACTCTGGGACCCCCAGCATAAGAGTGACAAGGACCTGTTAGAGTGAGTCCAGAAGAGGGCCATGAAGATGACCAGAGGGCTGGAGCACCTCTTCTATGAAGACAAACTGAAAGAATTAGGGTTGTTCAGCCTGGAGAGGGGAAGGTGCTTGGGAGACCTTATAGCAGCCCTCCAATACTTTAAGGGAGCATACAGGAAAGATGGGAAGGGATACTTTATAAGGGAGGGTAGTGAGAGGACAAGGGATAATGATTTTAAACTGAAGGAGGGTAGATGTAGATTAGATATTAGGAAGAAATTTTTTACTGTGAGGGTGGTGGGACACTGGAACAGGTTGTTAGAGAAGTTGTTGATGGCCCATCTCTGGAAGTGTTCAAGGCCAGGTTGGATGGGATTTGGGCAACCTGACCTAGTGGGAGGTGTCCCTGCCCATGTCAGGGGGGCTTGGAAACAGATGATCTTTAAGATCCCTTCCAACTCTAACCATTCTATCATTCTATGAAAACACCATGGATTTACTCCTAGCAGGAAAAATGTACTAAGTTGTTAATAAAAAATCAGAAAGCACAGAGAATAATCAACAGGAAAACACAGCTTTTTCCTTGAAGTTATTAACTCCAGAATTAATTCTGTTTAACTCAAGAGGAAAAGGGTTTTTTAGCTTGTGGTGACTTGTTGGTCATCTGATCCAGAAGCATTTATCATCTAAAAAACTCAATATTTCATATTGGTGATAAATTTTTGGTGTTTTATATTGTGATACAGAACTTTAGGATTAAAACTTGGAAGTCATAAGAAATGCAGTAGAATTGGAATTTTGCAGATTACAGAAAAAGTACGTATTTATTTCATAAAAGCAAGTTTAAGAGACAGATCTGTTTTGTATTTATAACTTACAAAGTACACAAAGGATTTTCAATTTTAACTTTGCTTAGTTATGGAGACTTTGCTGTTAGGTGGTGTCCATGGTTTGTAATTGTTTTTTGGTGAAGCATATCTGGAGTTTAATGTTTTTTCCAGACATAAACATATCAAGCATGATATGTTTCACACAAAAACTATTATTGAAACATTTTCAAATCAGTGAGTACTTTTGTTTCTTTCCATCTTTGTTTTGAAAAGCTTTTCAAAATTAAGAGATATGGGCCTGGGAAGGAGAGAAGAGAAAAAAAAACATTTCTGTGCTCATTTATCTGAAGTTTGCATGGTTTTTTTTTACTGTCATGAATTTCACTAAATGACTGAAGAAATGGAAACAACTATTTTAAAGTTGAACACATGGTATTAAACCAAAAAGTGCCACTCAGATCTTGGGCAGTTTGGATTCTGGAGGTCTGAGTGTTAAGCAACCAAGTCTCCTAAGTATGGACTTCTACAAATAATGTTTCATCCTGTGAATACTGCTAGAGTATGATCACCAGAACCAGCCAGGTGTACACGAGTACAGGTGCTTGTGACTAAATACACAGTTATTTTTCCTACTCTTTCTTTTATTCTAATGTCTCATCTTGGATTTATCTTCCTGTTACTGTCTTGTTCTAAATTCTTTATGCAACATAGAGGAGACCAAAGAGGAGCAAGGGAGTAGAGCTGAACTTGTCTTGCAGCCTCTTGGTAAAAATGAGATGTGATGTATCTCTGCTGAAATTTGACAGAAATATCCCAACATGCATTCATCAGTTCACACCGAATCAAACAAATCAAGAAAACTTCTGTTGAGTGAAAAGTCAGGCACTGAGCCTACACCAAGCCCTCAGGGGTGTGAAGACACACTGGTGCAGGATTTACAATGGCAATTTAATATGCCACCACCTTGGCCACCCATTGTCGTTTCTCCCTCCATTCTGCAGATGAAGACTACCTATCCTTTCCATTGGCCAGTGCTGGGAGTGGCAGAAGACAGTGTCTGTCCAAGCCTTAGCTGTTCCAGTTTGAGAGTGTCTTAGCAGGGGTGCAGCACTGTCTTCACCATCACTGTATTTGGGATGTCTGGGAATGACCACACAGCTCGAGTGGAATCATTAGTACTGTCAAGCTAGGAACCTCAAGCAATAGGAGATAAGTAGTGACAAGGGGGCAGTTCTGTGACAAAATAAATACTTTCAGACCCAGCCTGAGGTAGACGATGTCTCTGATGTCTGTGTTTCACCTTATTAACTGAAGGGCAAGTTAGCTAAATCTTCTGTTCTCAAATAGTGGGTAAAAGCATAAAGGAAAAATGAAAAATAATGACAGTCTCAATTATTTTTTTCTGTCATAATGTGGTGGAAGATAGGGATGGGGTTACTTGTGTTTCATCACTGTCACTTGTAGTCAGTGTTGTTGTAGGATTTAGTCTGAAAGAAAGAGAATGGGGGCAAAAGGAAGAGGGAAGGGTTTATCCCTAGTTTCATTTTACCCAAAATATTACCATATACACCCCTAACAAATCAACAGTGAAATTCAGATCTTTGACTTTGGATCCTAATGAGCTTAGATTTGCATGCTCACTTGGTGATATGCCAAGGTGATAAGGACTTTGGATGACTGTAAATTAGGAAATACAAAAATATAGGGGTTGTTATTTGATAAGTTCCTTTATAAAAGCACCCCTTTTTAGTAAAAGCTTTACATGATTTATAAGTTCAGCTCTGTTCCTCACCCATCATATTTTTAAAAGGAGCAGCAGACTGGTGAACTCCTATTTTATAATCATCAAGGGTTTGTAAGACCTGCAAAGGCAAAGTAACATGTAAGTATTATTTGCTGTCTGCATCAACTGCTGGCTAAACATTGCTTCTAGCTTGTTCTGATATACGCTAGACACAAATAAGGAAGGCACACAGAAAAATGCCAGTCCGTTTCATCAACCTTTAGAACACCTGGATGACAGTTATTATTATATTTTCATTTCTGAGAGATACCTTCTGGGGAGTTGATTGAGAATAGGATAAGACAGTCAGCAGAAATTATGAGTAAGATCTCCAGAAATAGAATCTGAATTACTGTAATGTAACAACAAAAGCAGATTTATGCCATTTTGTTACTGAGATTGTCAATAAAGCTCAAGTACTGCTTAATTTGTCGGGCCAGCACTGCTTTCAGGAAATGTTTGTGTTATTTGTAAAACTATGTGAATTTTATTCTGGTAAGACCTGGAAAAAGGGGTTTAATGCTACTCATATTGGCCAAGCACAAGCTTAAGTCCACAAGGTGAATTATTGCAAAGTTTTCTAATCTGTGATGGATATATGCTGACCTTGCTAGTTGGTGTTTCCTGTGTGCTCCTCTGGAACCAGGATCTGGACTGAATGAGTTTGCTGACCTCACTGTCGTAATGCTGTTTAAGAGAAAGATTAACTCAAAACCTCAATTCAACAAAAGCTTTTCTTTTTTTTTTCCTAGGTGAAATGGAAATTCCAGATTCTAATGACCCCTTAGGTCATGCAGATGGACTTGAGAGGCCAATTCCAACACCTAAAGGTAAAATTATTATAGTTACTTTTTCTTCCCTCTGCCTAAATATAAGCATACTTCAGAAAGGACCAGAAAAATCCTGTTACTATATGTTGACTTGATTCACCTGTAAATACCAGTCTGTAAGAAAGGCAGCCTTGTGTGACTTAATACTTCTGATTCTAAGCAGGAATAGCAAGGTTGCAGGAGTCTATAAAACTAATTTTTAAGCATGTTCAGTCCTTCCACACCCACTGAGGGATTAGATGTTTGACGCAAACACAGAGAGCTATTATTATCTTCCTAGCATATTTTCTGTCACGTTGGTGTCATGACAATGATTTACGTTTGTACAGTGCTACACTTGGCATCTATAGGTAAATCTTAAGTATTGGTATCCCTAAATATCTTTGGTTTGAAATAATAAAATCTAGCCCCTGATGACACAAGAATACTTACTTTTTAAGTAACTCTGAGTATTAGGAATTTTTTTTTTAAACAGATTGTAATGGCAGAATTTCTTGTAACTTGTTAGTGTAAATTTTTATGATACATTATCACTTAAACTAGAGATCCAAATGCTAATCTTGGTTCTGAAAATGCATATATTTCCTGTGAATTGTAATTACAATTTCATGCAACTTCCTAATGCAGGACATTTTTGGTGTTCTACCTGAAGAAACATGTTTTCTCACTTGTAAAATGGACTTTTTTCTTTGTATGAATGCACTGTGGTAGTAAAGTCAGCCCTTATGCTTAGAAAAAAAAGTCAGATAATCTTGTTAGTATGAAGAGCTCAGCCTGCTTTCCACCTTAGCATTAGCATTTCAGCAAGATGAGAACATATTGAAGCTCTGAGGTGCTTGTCAGATGTTCTTCTTGCCACTTCTCTTTCAGAGTAACACAAATTTTGAGTGTACCTTAGAATATAGTCTCCACTCTCATAGATATCCAATGTCACGCAATCCTTATAGTGCTTCACCTGAATGCTAGTTAGATTTTTTACTTGACTATGCTTCTTGGAAGCTTTTTTCCAGAATCTTCCATTAATTTCTGTCCTTAATTGGACAAAAGAAGACATGTCTATGTTTGAGTATCTCTAACCATGTTCCTACTGACCATCAGTGTGGGACCATGCCCCTTCCCTTTGGGAGCAAGACTTGATATACTCCTCAAATATTTAAATGTCTTTTCAAATCTTCTCAAACTCCTCTTCTCAAATAACTCAAAAGCTGTTTTATCCACACCACACTCATGTAGTCATTACTTTTGATGGGAAAAGGTCTATGTTTAATCTTTAACTGCATCTAACAGGCTTGTTTACTTGACAAGTTGGTTCCACTTTTGTTATGTCTGAGCTTTTAAGGGTACAGACATAAAAGAAAATGTTTTTTCATGTGACATTACTTGGTTAAATTATTGCTGAGAAAGGAGTTGCAGTTATTTCCTTTTTTTTTTTTTTTTCCAGGGCCACAGGCAATACCTGTCTAAGGAAGTAATTAATCACATCTCAAACATTTCTACATCATAAGGATTTTGTATTTCCTTAAAAAAAAAAAAAAAAAGAGACCCTTGTTCTTATACGGCTCATTGCCAAAGGATCAGTTGTTAGTTTCCAGCATGCCGGGTCTGGAAATGGCCTCATTTTCCTCCCCTTCTATTTTTGTGGCTACAAAGTTCTCCAAATAAGTAAAAATTCCTTGATTGAAATTTTTTGTTTCCTTGATTGGAATGTTAACCCATGTGTTTCTGTATCATAGTGAGGTAGCAATTTTTGTTTCAAAAAATCAT
The DNA here is from genome assembly GCA_028565335.1 of Limnodromus scolopaceus. Taxonomy (NCBI): domain Eukaryota; kingdom Metazoa; phylum Chordata; class Aves; order Charadriiformes; family Scolopacidae; genus Limnodromus; species Limnodromus scolopaceus. Next base: position 50,267,325 of record JAOXNO010000020.1, on the reverse strand, counting down.
TGGACAGTTCTACTTCAGAGTTTGTGCATACTATTGAGACCATTAGAGTTCTTCAACTTCTTCCATCATATTGATCTTCTTTCCTTTCTTGATAAATGTTTAGCTATTCTGATTTGTTTGTGACCTACATTTTTTTCTGATTGTAGAATAGACCCAAAACTGGTATGAAAATAGTAGTAAATAGGTTTTAATAATTTTCAAAGTTAAAGCCACTTTAGAATTACTAAGATTATAGGTAACTCTCTCCTCTAAATCGTCCAGAAGTCCTGAAAAATGGCTCTGTGTCTAAAGAAGTAATCAGGTTAAGCAAGGTATTGTTAATAATGTGCACTTTAAATAAGTTGCAAGTCCCTTCCTACAAGTGAAGCTAGCCTTCTGATAGTTGATGGAATAGGACCATGACTCGTCTAGGGCTTTGAGGAGAATTAATCTTCCCCTATTTCCTTTGAGTGAGCGCCTGAACCACCAGAAGAGCTCTGCCTCTGAGCAATGTTTTGCTGAGAACCAGGCATTTGCTGTAGAGTAACTTAGGTCTGCTTTGTAATACAAATAAAAGGATTTGAACACAAATCATCTCCCAGTCCTGTGAATCTTTGCAAAGATCATATTTTCCCCAATCTCAGTTTCAATGGAGCGTTTCGTCATAGCTTTCTGTTTTGCAACAAACTCTCTCTGGGAAAGTCTCTTTACCTTGCTTAAGAAGCAGAACTGTGTCAGCTCCATGATCCTCTCTGGAAACACCCAGTCTTGCTGCATGCTGGGTCCCACACTCTCTGCCTGTCATCCTCCCAGCTTGTCCTGCAGGTGATGCTAGGGAAGGAGGTGATGCTGGAGAATGAGCACAGTTCCCTCTCTCACTGCAGCAGAGGGTTGGCCAAGACAAGGGAGCTTGTGAAGCCCAGAGAAGAAAAAGAACATACCCATTAATCACAAATAAATGCAAGAGTTGTGGCACAAGCTGAAACCAAGTATTTTTTTGGTGATGAGCACCATTGGTGCATCATCATGGAGGTTGGTGCATCATTACTCACAATCTCAGATTTTTAAAACAAGCCTGGGGAAGATATTAAAGGGTAAAATATGAACTCTTCTTGCACAGATGAGCTACCAGTAAAATTGTACATCATAAATAATGCCTGCTGGTAGAAATGTTAGAGCACAGTTGAAGAAGTGCAACCTACACAGTAAGGGCAACCTGCAACAGCTGAGACGTTGAGTGAGTCGTGTTGCTCCAGGAGATATGATGCCTCAAGCTTCTGACATTAACTGTGGTTTCTATACAAGTCTGTCTGGAATCTTATTCTGGTTCAAGGGGTACCTATAAGATAAATCCAAGTTATGTCTCAACTATCCTGGTTGCTTTGACTTGACATAAGGTAACCTGTCAGGAGTCATTCATATGTATTCGAAAAGTGGTGGCTTTTTATCTCCATGACTGGTGACCCAAAGAACAATCCACATCCTAACTGCACTGTTGTGCTCCCCAATGATCTGCTTCTAAATGTGCACTAACCTAGGACAAGTGGTACCTGTCTCTTCACAATCTCATTTGGGAGTTCAGAAAATAAGAAAACAAAACCATTTCACTGTGTAGAATTGGATTCCTGGGCTATGTAAGATCTTCAGTCCTTCAAGTATGAGAAAATACTGCTCAAAAAGAGGTTCTCTTCTGCTATTAAGAGAGCTTAAGCCAACTGATTTTGGTGTGGGGGACAATGTGCACATTGTGGTAGTATTTCAATGTTAATTTTACTTCATTCATAAATGCACTATAATTTGTTCCAAAGTACATTTGAAGTGCATGTGATCCAAATAATTTTATCTTACATGCTTCTGGCTGCATTTTTGTACATCGAGATCATAAAGAGTATGGAAGATGGGGTGCAAATAATGGGATTAAATTGGGTTGTAAAGGTATCAATTCATCTGGAAACATTATGTGGCAACAGTGACGTTTCCTTAACTGATCATGTGTACTTTGGAAGAGCTTCCATTTCCTAACCTGGAAATATGTTCAATATATAGTAGATCGCTCATCTTCATCTTGTGGCTAAATAAAGCTGAGGAGTGAAAAATTGAGGAAGAAAATGATCTGTGCAAGAAATCATGAGTCTTAGAGTTCTCTCTCCCCTCCTTATTAGGATGGTGGTTTTCAGTGTATTTCCAATCCTGATTTACTTGTGGAAAGACTGACTTTACTGGATTACCACCACCACCTCAAGTGTGATGGTGTGGTCCATGTCCCCTAGATCCTTGTACTTAACGGCAGTGTTGCTATACACACCTCTAGAAGGAAATGTTTCAAATTTCAGAAACATTCATGTTTGCTTTATCTTACAATAGCTTCAATTCTTTTATAAGCCTGGAACACTGCAACTCTTTGATATTCTTTATAGATTACCTGTCAATTCTTTATACTTATGCACTTTATACTTATTACTGTATTCAAAACCCAGTAAATTTGGGAACAGTGTTATCTGCCTCAAGTCTTTCCTTGTTAATAATCAATCATTCCATAAGCTAAAGTATGCTTCCTAGATGAAAAATGATGTCTTATTATAGAAAACTACGAATTTGCTTCTAATGGAAATATCATTAGATTAATACTCAAAATGTTTTCCAAAAAAATCTTCTGTGTTGGATATAAGATTATATAAATCTTAAAATGCCTTCGCAGACAGTAGTCATCAGAAAGAGTTGTGTTCTTTTATTTATATCTAAGAAAATGAACAAAGAGTTATTTGAAGACAAAAATGAAAAAGGGGTGGGGAGGGAAGAAAAAAGAAGCAACAGGCTAAGGGAAAAAAAACCACCCCACATTCCTTTCTATACAAGTCATAATATACATGCTTTTACTGGTTTTGAACATCGGAAAGTTTTATGCCATGAATCTGAAAATGCTCTAAGTTGTATGCAGTTACACAGACAAAAAATATTCAGTGTTTGGTTGCATTTTTTTAAGAACAGATGATTTTAAATTTTGAGTATTTAAAGCCAACAGTGCTGTAAGTTGTGATTTGTTCTGTAATACTAAACAGATGGTTTTATGGGCTTTTTCGACTGCTGGATCTAAAGCTATTTAAATACATATATAAGTCTTGTCAAGAAATATGTCGTCTAAAAAGTCATAAAACATATATGGAATTATTATTACTTGTTCTGAAGAGATTATTGTATCTTCAGATATCTAGCAATTTATGACTCAAATTTTCCTTTCTTTTTATCAGAAATTGGACATTCATAGAATCATAGAATGCTTTGGGTTGGAAAGAATCTTAAAGATCATTGAGTTCCAACCCCCCTGCCCTCAGCAGGGGCACCTTCCACTAGACCAGGTTACTCAAAGCCCCATCCAGCCTGGCCTTGAACACTTCCAGGGATGGGGCATCCACAACTTTTCTGGGCAACCTGTTCCAATGTCTCACTACCCTCACAGTAAAGAATTTCTTCCTAACATTTAATCTAAGTCTCCCCTCTTTCAGTGTTTATTTCCCATGTGCAATGCAGAAATAAAAGGGAACTAACTGTTCCACAAAAAATGGATGATTATCTCATAACCTCATTATCTCAGGAACACAGAAAGATGTGGAACAGTATAGTTTCACACATATTACCACTTTGTGTGTGAATTTGGGAAGCCACTTAAACTTCCCTTGCTTTAGTTTCTGCATTTGGAAAATAAAGTTGACGATGTCTTCCCGTCTCACGGCTATTGGTTAGCCTGTCTTATAATGTTGGCTTG
>JAOXNO010000020.1:50250080-50263483 GCA_028565335.1 Limnodromus scolopaceus | reverse complement strand
TTGCTTTAGTTTCTGCATTTGGAAAATAAAGTTGACGATGTCTTCCCGTCTCACGAGACTTCAATATTCATAAATGAATTAGAAGTTCTGAGATTAAAAAAAAAGTTGCAAATTTTTAATAATTGCTATTCATGGAGGCTATTATGAAGCTGGTTTGAAAATTACGAATACGCAATTATTTTTTAAATCATGTAGGGGAAAAGAAGCAACAACAACAAAAAAATGTAATAGAAACCAAAACTCTAATTGAAATGAGCTACGCTGTAATTAACTTGATCTAAAGTAACTAAAGAGGTTTAAAATATTCTTTTTTAGAATGAACTTCAAAATCACAGCTAAGATCTTAAAATAACAGAAGCAGAGCAATCATTTTGTATTGCGCTTATGCCAAGCATAGCACATATGGTTTGAGCCAATACCTTGGACATTTAATTGCCAGAATAATATAAATAAAACTAAGAAAAATAATATGCATGTGAGGTCTCAGTGATCGTTGCACCCTTTATGTTTTTAGCTTAGTATATATTCTTGTGCATATCTTGACAATGATTTGACACATGTGGGAAAAGTTTATTTTTATATTCTTGCCAAAACACGCAAAATAGACCTGTCATCTTAGTTTTGATTTGCTGTGGGATTCTGTTTGATATATTTATATCAATTTTATTCCATTTAAAAATGTGAAGTACTGGCAACTTAACAAAGGCATTTCAAAATATGAAAGCATTTTGCCAGAATTCATGTCAGTCATTTCCCTAAGCTACTTTATTCATAGGGCGCGTAGACTATGATAGTATAACATAATATATAGATTAAGTTGTGTTATCCTCTCATAGTTCCTTGACAGAACAGTTTTTACTCTGTTCAAGGAAAATAAATATTAGTATTGGTTGTACACTATGTTAGAAACCATATTAAAAGACAAATTTAATTTAAAGCATATTTGCCTACAGCAAAAGCAGAAATATCCACCAGATAGCTTTTCTCTTTGAAGTACTTTAAGCCAAGCCAAAGATCATTGAAGGCAAAGGAAGAATTTTCCTTCATTTCAATGACCCTTGGAACCAAGCCAGAGAGTATAAAATAGTATATAACAATAGTATTTGCATATCACAGAAAATTGCTGGCCCTTATACTCAGATTTTTTAAAAATTCTATTTGATATCCATATCCCAAATGAAATATACTTGTTTATGATATGACATGTGCAAGTTTAGTAATGCTGTTTACATATAGCAAGCCAAAAAATATTGTATAGAGAGTATTTATTTCCTGTTTCAAAGGTATGTCAGTATTAAAACAGATTAACAAATCTGTTCAAGATTTAAAAAATTCTAGTTGACTGATGTGTAACACAAAATATAGGACACAAGTTAAATACAAGTTCTAGTACCTTCACATTTCATTTTCCTCTGTACATGTCCAAATGAATCTCTATTAAGTGAGAAAGAGAACTGCATTGGAAAAAAATTGCTTTGCACATTGTTGAGGTCCCTCTTCATCCTGGGAAACAGTTTGTTTTTATCCCAAACCATTGCATCAAACTGGCATCCATACAGTGTTTGTGGTGTGGCATACATCACAAAAAGTAACTACTAGTAATTATCACCACAGAAAATAGATAAGGAAAACATTCTTAAGAACATGGTTGGTTATATTTTCCACTTTGAAAGATTTGCAATGGATTATCTAAAGTGAACACCAAATAACAGAGCAGCACAACAAATGTCTGCCTGCTCTGTCATATAATTACTTCAGATTCAGTAAGTATATAAACACAAGACTTCATCAGCATTTCTCAAAGAGGAAATGAAACTAGCAATAGGAGCTGTGCACTTCAGGGTATGGAGGGAGACAGTGGAGTCTGTCGTTGCTGCCCTACTGCTCCTAAGCTGCTCTGCAGATCTTTGAAGAAAACATGAATACTTTAAAGTTCAGTAGGTTAAAATATTTATTAGTTGATTTGTAATAGCAGGGTGATATAAAGCACTGCAAAAAATACCTGTAAAAATGGCAGCAGAAATAATGGATCAAAGCCAAGTTCTGCCCCACAGGATATTGTTTCAGTTACACTGACTTCAGGGGAAGTGTATCTAATCACACTGGATCTGAATTCGTCCATAAATCTATGACATTGCTTTTGGTGGTAATTGTTTTGTTCTAGTTATTAATAAAATCTGATTTATAAATTCATATGAACTATTCTGGATTGCTTAAAAGTTATGGACCAAATTACTTCCTGCAGTAACTCTGATTTAATTGGTAAAACAGAAAGGTCTAACATGGATTTAGTCTTGAGTTAATAACATTTGATGGTCCTAATAAGTAAATTTAGCATCTAATTTTCATCCAAATTTATTTGAATGTAATATCCCTGACTAACTCAAAGTAAAGACTCAACCTGGCTATTTTAAATAAGGAAAAGTGAAACAGCGGTGTTTGAGCAAGCTATAAGGTGACCAATGGCACAAGAACACCACAGTCAGGCCGTCAACTTACAGTGTTTGAATTGGCCCCACCTTTAGAGAAAGCATCTACTCCGCCTCTTTCACTTTTTAGGAATCAGGAGCATCTCTGAGCCGGATGATTGTAACTCTGTGCTGGTTACATGCTGGGAGTGGCCCAACTTTTTCTCCAAAGAGACCTTAAACTGTCTCCTTTGCCTCCCCTGTGTGAACCTATGATTTATCTCCCACAATTGCTGAATCATAGGCTCATCGAATCACAGAGCAGGCCAGGTTGGGAGGGACTTCAAAAGATCATCTGCTCCAACCTTTTTTTGGAAAGGGAGCCAAGCCTGTCCAATTGTATCTTGAAAACCTCCAGTGGTAGGGACTCCACCACATCCCTGGGGAGGTCATTTTACAGCAAATGTATGTTCCCACTGCAAAAAATTTCTTTCTTCTATTGAGATGAAACCCCTCCTGATGCAACTTGCACCCATTGGACCTTGTCTTCTCCATGTGGCTCCTTGTGAAGAGAGAGTCTTCCTCCTCTTTGTAGACACCTGTACTGGAAGACTGTGATGAGGTCCCCTTGAGCCTTCTCTTCTCTAGAGAGGAGAGATCCAACTCCTTCAAGTCTTTCCTCATAGGTCAGGTTCTCTAGCCTCTTAGTCATCTTTGTGGTCCTCCTTCAGGCACTCTTCAGTGTTTCGATGTCATTTTTGAATTTCAAAGATCAGAAATGGACTCAATACTCAAGAAATATTTTTTGTGTTCTGTCAAAATGTTTTAAAGTCTAGTAAAGATCTTTATCCTAATAGGGAAAACTAATGTAAAATTACATACAGAATAATTTATTATATTATGAGGAAAAAAGATTACAAAATAATCTTCCTGTAAGTTTGCAATGTCATGTGGACATTATGTATATTTGGGTGTACTTCATTTTTTATTTAGTGACATACTAAATTCACACTTGCATACATTGTATTTTGATATTATTCATAAAAGCAAGATTTCCTTTGAAAGGTCAGTGGTAAAGAACAATGTAATACTTGGGAAAACATAGTGTTCCAGCAAAATCTGGCTATGCAAACATATAAGCATGACAGCTAGATACTTCCCTTACTTGTTTTGACAATCATATTATTACTTCAGTGGAATTACATGCTTTCAAGCTGTCAATGTGTGATGTGTGTCAGTTGCAGAACTCCTAACAACAAATTAAATTTAAAAATAATAAACTATAGCAGCTTTGATTGTCACATTTTTGCAGTGTTCTTCCATCAATTATTTCTTTTTTCATAACTTAAGCTCACTAATAGAGTATATGTGCTTCTTCACAAGCCCTTTGTTTTCAACAAACCACAAAATAGTGCTTTTACTTTCCCTTTATAAAACTAAACCCATGAAACTTCATTTCTCAATATCGATACAGACCTTTCTTTGTCCAATTAAGAGTATTTTAGGACTTGATGTAAAAAATGGCACCCTATAATAAATTTATAAGTGGTCTCTATATCACAGATTACTTTTGCAATCGAGACATCCTTTCTTGAAATTGAATGCGAGACGTATCATCTTTAAAATTCATTTTTAAGATAAATCTATCCAAATCAGGCTCATTTTAAGACTTTCTTGTCAAAGCATCAGCTGGCAAGTCAAATCAATCTCTAAAAGTAATTTTTTCAGTTTCAGTTATTTTTAAGACAAATATATGGCCATGCAAGAAGATTAAATGGTAAAAGTATAATGATATTCTAATATGGTTACAACTGGGATTACTCTTTTATGCTTTTATGGAATAAAGGTGTATTTTTCTGGTATAATACTAACCGTTTCCCAAGAGACATAGAAACTAACTAGAAAAGCCATTATTGCTTCAGAAAAGGTGTTCACAAAGGGAGTTAGGATTGTAATGGTATTAATTCATGCTTGACCTTCTAATCTGCATACCTACTTGCATACAAAACATGAAGTCGGTCATGACAGACAATTAGAGTGTGATGTTATGGTGTTCCTAGGACAGTGAATTGCTTTTTTTTTACTGTATGCTTGAAAGAAAACTGAAACTGTTTTCAAGATCCTCTATTAAAAATGTGCCTTTAGGCAGCCTTTTATTGCAACCCAAAGTAAGTTTCATCTTTTCTGACCTTTTACCCTCTTAGGTTACTTCCTGACCTTTTTGGAACCAGTGAACAACATCACTGTAGTCCAGGGGCAAACAGCAATCCTACACTGCAAGGTAGCAGGAAATCCATCTCCAAATGTCAGATGGCTTAAAAATGATGCTCCAGTGGTTCAGGAGCCAAGACGGATCATCATCAGAAAAACAGATTATGGTTCACGTCTGAGAATCCAGGATCTGGATACTACGGACACGGGATACTATCAGTGCGTGGCTTCAAATGGGATGAAGACAATAACTGCAACAGGAGTGTTGTTTGTAAGACTCGGTGAGTTCCTGGCTTTTATAATTACTCAGACTGCTTTATAGACTAGGCATTAGTTTTCACAATAGCATAATGAGAAACGAACTTAATGTTTTAAGAAGAATTCTCAACACAAAAGGGAATAAATAAAGCCATCGCCTGAGGCCTCTCCCCAAGTGCAGAACTTTTCGGTTGAACTTGATACCCATTTACTGGTAATAAAATAAAGTAAATACAGATGGAAAGCTCTGTAAATACGTAGTGAAGAAAAAATTTTAAAGAAATGACAGTATAAAGTAGAAAAAGGTAACATTTCATTGCTTGGAGTTTTCACCCTATTGCTGAACACAGTTTGTTAAAAAAAAAAAACTGAAGAGAAAACAAGAAGTGATTTTCTACACGATGTTAGTAGTGCTGGGCCCACCCTTGTGAAATATCACATTTGTACTGTTACGTGAAGCCTGGCCTCAAATTCTGCCCTGCGAGAGCTGATGGTACATCTCTCAAGAAGTACTTGAAAGTAGCTAAATCCAGAGTTTGGTTTATAGTGATTCATTAAGTGCTGGGTATTGGACCTTGTTCTCACTGTGACAAAGGTTAAGAGTATACCTTTGTCATACCATAGTCTGATAGGAAGGCTCAGGTGGGGCTTATTAAGAGGAAAGTGATGTGTCAACATAATACGTTGTCTTTTTAACAGCCTGTTCTTTTATGGCAGGAGATATTTCCTAACAAAAATTAAGTCCACTCAAGTTGCTTCCCAAGCAGACAGAAAATTCATATGATTTTTACTTGTGGCTTTGAAAGTAGTAATATATAATTATGTGCAGGAATGCAGAGGGTTTTGTTTGAATCTTGAGACAAACCTTCCTTAAAGAGACAGTTACCTTTAGATTAATATTGACTTTTAAAATGCTGTTGTTCTTGAGCCAAATTTGCCAGCAATGTTTGTTTTATGCTTACAGGTCCAACAAACAGCCCAAATCACAATCTTCAGTAAGTACTTTTTGGAAAATTACTTAATGCACTCTGACCAATTTTTTTCTGTAAGAATTTAGTTCATAAATTCAGTAAACACTGCCTGCAACCACAGTTTCCTTGCTAAAAATACCTAATTTGATTGAAAACTCACAGAATGGATGAAGATTTTTCAGACAGGGAGAGCATTGTGTTATAGCGGGTTTTGGTTTGGTTGAATTTTCTTGAGCAACTTCTGCTTGCTTGCTTCATATTTTGGACAAGCAAAATACCACATAGTCATGATGTTTGAACAATAATTGTTTACAGGGTAAGTATGGGCTGGAAGAGTGGTTAAAAATGAATGGGTAAAATGCTTAGGTTGCTATGGTTGTCAATTTACCCATGTTATATTATCATAACTTGAAAAGTCAGATGAAACAAGACTAGAATCCTGTCTTTGGGTAGCTAGGTAAAACCTCCGTTTGTTAGTGTTCTTTTGACATATGGTGGTGATTTGGTGATTTTTGCTAGTTGCTCACTTGCTGATCCGGTCATAAAGATCAAAATAAATCAGTTCTGCTTCATCATCCTTGCTTTATGTGTTAGTTTTAATTTAAATACCGTGTCTTGTATAATTTCTTGAAATAGATTATGCAGTGATCAATTAGTAGAATGAGGAATGCAGTCTGAAGCCTTTTTACGTGTTAATGGCATAAAATCAGTGCTGGTGATGGACTGATAAGAGTAAAAGAAAATTTGAAAAGACACGTGGGTGCTTTTCAGAAATACATTATTGATCAGTGTTTGTGATTTCTGAAGTCCCAAGAGCCTGAGTAGAAACACTTGAAATAACTGCAGTGGGCTGACCACTACTCCATCCACCCATCTTGCACATACCTCACTCAGTTGACTTACATATTTAAATATTACCACATGGAACACATTCTTGTATTTTATATGCACAGAAAGTGTGAATGAATTTAAAAGATTTCAACATTATAGGGATTTAACAAGTTTTCATATTTTTCTTAAAATTGATTGCTACTTCAGATATTACAGCACTTTAGAAAACTGTTGTGCATCAGCTCTACAAAGGAGAAGAATAGTGAGATATCAGGAAGCTGTCTGATGTTTTATGAAATCAGAAGGCAGAAACTGCTACAAAAGACAGTAAACTGAAATATGTATAGTGAGGCACTGAAGTTCAAAGAACAGTTCTCAAATGCAACTGAAGAGTAGCAAGCTTTGAGCACAAGGTGAAAAGCTGTGAACTAGGTTTTACATTGATTCACTTTTTGTTATTAAGCAAATAATCTTGTGTCTTTTGATTTCCGTAACATTTCCCAACCTCTTCTCCTGTACTGAGCATTGACATCAATATTTTACAAATACCAATATAAATTTAAAAAATTCCAACTGATAAAGGGAAAATAATTACTATGTGAGACACATTTCTTAATTACACTCCCCTGCCAAAGTGGAAGTGAATGCTTGACTATTCAATCATTGTTGGTGTTATTGTTTGAAGAACCCATGACAATTTAGTGTCATTTAGACAGTTATTCTGTCACCTGATGACCTCTCCCCTCCTATGAAGGGGAATTGGATAAAACAAAGAAACGCAAGGGTTATAATGTAAACAGATTTAATAGAATAAGACTATATAATTAACAGTAATAACACTAAAATGCCAATATTGATCCCAATACCGATATAAAATATATAAGGATTATAGTCAGCCAATTCTATCAGCAGGAAGCTGTGCACTCCCAGCAGTAGACAGCAAATGTCAGACACTGCGAGTGCTGTAAGCGCTATGGCTTTGGGAGGGAGAGGAGGGCTCAGGGGTCCGATACTGGGCCAAGAAGCCCTTAGGATCACCACCATCATAGAAGGGAGAAGCTCCTCAGCAAACTTTCTAATTTATACTGAATGTGATGTTCATGGTGTGAAATAAACTCGTTGGCCAGCTTGAGACAAGGTCTCAGGTCTCGTTCTTCCTCATCTGACTAGTTCGAAAACACTGAGGCCTTGAAACCCGTATAATATAGCTATTTTCACGAAATCATGTAAAATATTTTCAAAAATTCAGACACGAGAGTCCTCTGAAAATGCAGTTTTTCCAAGCACTTGGAGAAACCTTACTGAAAAGCAAAATTATTGAAAGAGAAATTAATCCCGTGTCACTCAAACCAGGTCGGCAGGTTTTGAACTCTAAATTAAAATAAAGGAAAAAAAAGCCATACACAGAAACCAACCAAACCAAAACAAAAAACCTAAAGAAAAAAGAAAATCCTGCCATTTGGACCTCTAAATTGGTCTTGTACCAATGGTATCAATGATGGACCTGGAAGCACTAATATGCCATCATTGTTTTGGACTTGCTATTAATAGATGAAGTGAAGAGTACACTGCTGGTATATTAATCTTTTTAAATATCCACTAGATTGAAGAGAAAGTTGAAACTTGAGAAACACAAGCTGAGGTCAAAGGTCTAGTGAGAAGTCATGAGGGACTTAGGAGGCTCAGGAGCTTTCAGAGTTTACAGGTCTTTGCCCCACTGCATGCCTATCCCTGTTTCAATTTTTTTTTTCTCTTTCCTACTTAACCAGGTTTCGCCCACCTTTACAAAGTTCCTATCCTCCCTTTAGATACTCTCTTTCATTTTTTTTCCTCTTCTTCTTACTCACAATTTTTCCCACGTTCCTCTGCTTCTATCTAGTCCTTCAAATAAAATGTTGTAATTTGGTAGCAATATTTTTTTACTTTTCAGAAATTAACTATGATTTTTTTACTGAATACTTTGTATAGAATCATGCAGATCAATTTGTAAGCCAGAAAAGAGGAAAGGAGAAAAAGGCAAAAGAAATGTCTAACCGCCTGGAAGAAGTCTGTGTGGAACAAAGGGCTCTTTCTGTTTGCTGGCTGCACAACACAGTCTCATGTTGAGCCACCCGAGGGCTGTTTCTCCTGGCATTAATGCTTCCAAAAAGACATGCTTCAGTGGAAGTGCTGAAACCTAAAACCATTGTAACTTGATTTAAAACTATATCTAATGAATTACTGAGGGATAAAAAATATTACCTATGTTTTATGCAGTCCGTGTGTTCTGCAGGGGATTGCTAGAAATTATCTACAATTAAAGATTGCCAGACATCAAGTGTGCATTATACAGTCAGACTTGCCAGTGTAAAAAGGGCCCTGATCTTCAGGTAGTGGAGTCATTTCCATCAAAATCTAAAACTAAAAATTTTAACTAAATACATAGTTTAAACTAGTGTGGATTTTTTTGAGGACGGAGACGTCTTTATTTCCTGTGATTGTCCATATTTGTAAAAATTTCTAGTGATTTTTCTGTAGAAATGGAAAAATACAATCTATCCAAATTATTTATCAAGAATATTACAATTATTGAAAGTATTAATAGCTAGTACAAAGTAATTTACAAAGGAAATAAAATCGAAACAGTCAGAAAACTAGTCTCTGACCAGCCTTCACCGTCCAAAGGACTGTGCTACTATAGGACTGTTCTACTAAAGGACGAGCCAACAGATTGAATCCTTTCTCTCACTGCATAATGCTATTACCTTTTGTGTCACTAACATTATTAGCTTTTGCCCTTCTAAAGAGAGACATCTTGTCCGCTCAGAAAGATACAAATGTGTGGAAATAAAATAGATGCAATAAATAGCAAATACTGGAGAATGTTTTTTCAGCAAGATTTAAAATTAAGCAGCCAATGTTAATGTCTTAAAGCCTAAGAGCAGGAGGGTAGAAACAGTTGCCTTCCTTTCTAGATGTGTTGCTCTTACAAGATAGCATAATTCTGAAAGACTACATGTTCTCTAGTCTCATGTATTTTTCTCTTAAACATCATGGTTAGATTGAATTTTACCCATGGGCAAATTCCTGTTTTGAAGCTGTTCAGATTTTTCATTAAGGTTGTGACTGTAGTGGTGCCACCTTGAAGGGAACTTGAGATGGAAGATATCTGACAGTTTGTTGGCTCGAAGGGCTTCTGGAAAATCTGATGAGGCTTTAGCAGAAGCGAGGAAGGCACAACAGAGTACAGGCAGAAAGAAGGAACCATAAACTTAGCCCTTGCCAAGCATAGGTGAACAGAACTGGCTCTGTTGCCAGTCCTGTACTTCTCCCCACATGACCTTTCTGCATGCTCAGGATGCCAAGAGGTGAATGTTTCCTTCCAGACCCCTGTGCAGGGGAACTGGGCATTGAGAAGTCCCTTTTTCATAGAACTCTGACTAAGATCAGTTCTGAGTTTGCAGTCACTGATGTCTATATGCTGGACATTTAGAAGGAGAAATAGGTAAGAAGAAACACTCCCATCAAGTAGAGATTGTCATTACTTTGGGGAGGAGTTTTTGAGGGTATTAGTGATTCAGAATAAATTTACATGCTCTCGTGCCTTATTTTCTTCTGGTAGTTTGGGATAACAGTAAAAAATTTAAAATTCGGTCCATTGAAGAAAAGTGATGAAGCAATTGTAGCTGAGAAAAAAACCCACAGTTCTTTCAAACAATGGAAAACAGAATGTCTTTAAAACTTAGTAACACCTCTGAGTTTAAACTCTGATGAGGAACCCTGAGGCTGGGGGCAGGGAGCAATTTATTCTCTGTGGGTGTGTATATCCCAAATCATACAGTGAAAGCACATCTCTTCTGTGACCCCAAAGGGGATGGGGAGTTTCTTCATGATGTTACAGGCATTCATAAAGCTTTATGATGGGGGAAAGTATGTTTTCATGATGTGAAAAATGTAATTATAAGGTGGAAAAGGTACCAAACATCATGTTAAAAAGGAAGAACACTTTACTTACAGTGATAGAGCAGCACCACTCGTATCTTCCTTCTTTCTGTGGGTGGCATGCCGAGTACTCTTTAGTCTCAGTGCAGATCAGCCACGGATAACATTTTAAATCTTGTAAATTATACAAGATTATCTTAAAATTCACATAAACGGGTGCATTTATAACCAATAAAAGGTTGTCCTAGCTCAGAGTTACAGTGTTTATTCAGGACCATGAGGACCAGGTGTTCACTGATGGGCCTCCTCCAGAATCATAGAATCATAGAATCATTTTGGTTGGAAAAGACCCTTGGGGTGCACACCTTTTATTTCATCAAAATACACACTTGGCTGAGATGACCATATTTGAAGTATATATATTTTTCTAAGATATTTGTGGTAATATGTTGAAGTCACAGAATAAGCACGTACTTTGTGTTCTGGTTTCCTGTTTTAATCAGGGAAGAAGAAGGATTTTCTGATTAAAACACTGGACTGTAATTTTAGAGGTCTGGATTCAATTTCTGGCTGTTCTCCTGTCTCCATATGTGATTGCAGCAAGTTGTTTAACCTTTGTCTCTCTGTGTTTTGTACATCAAATGAAGATGGTCAATTTTGGGAATTTTTTGCCTTCCTCTATTATGGGATCAGATCACTTCAAAATGTTTAGGGTACATTCTCTCCCCATGAAGCATGGAATGTTATTCCTGTTTTACGAATGAGGAACTGAGGCACAGATTATCTCAGGCTGGTCTACATTAAACAGCATATGTTTGCCTAGGCAGATTTTCTGGCTCCCTGACAATCCAGTTTGGGTGATCTGGCTGGAACATGTTCCAATTCCCTCCTAGCCTCTGTGTGTCAGTTTCCTTTTTTCTTTCAAGGTTGGGTGGTATTTCACTCTGGTGTGGGGTTAGGGCTCCTTTCAGTGAATTTTCATCCACAATCTCAGGCCTGCTTCTGGGTCTATTGGTTTAAATGTCCTTTGATAGTCACTCAGGCCGAGACAGAAAATTTGTAGAAGGAGAAGGGAACTGAAACCAAGGCTGCACTAAGCCATTTTCTCTCTTACCTATTTTAGAGCATAATTTTTCAGTACAGTGATTGTTTTCACTCTAGGTGTATAGGATACAGCCTAGTAAGGCTCATAAGTATACTTTGTCACTAATAAAATATAACTAAAAATTATACTCTTGTCTGTCCAGAGCTGTAGAGCACAGTTAAAGAAGTTGTCCTGCTGTCTTGTAGTGGAAACTGAAATTTTTATCCAAATCTTATTTTTGTGTTTCAAAAAACATATTTTTTCTCATGAAAAACCCAGAATCTGTGTAATTCAAGACAGGGTTAGAGAGCAGTGGAAGTACTGGTTTGGGTTGCTTTGAACCACACCAGATCCCAGCTTCTTCCCACAATATGTTATTTCTTCAGCTTTAATCTTCCATTTAAATATTTTCTAATCACTAGTAAATAAATGATGAATGATCTAATGCATTTTATATTATTTTGTGATAAAAGTAGAAATTGAATATGTGCTTACAAAATTTTAAAAGCCAGATGTGTATTTAAACTAATACCCATAGCATCTTGGAGCATTCCTGCAACTTGTTCTCTGGGAAATCTATTGCAAGTGGTAATTTTTGTCTTTCTCTCAAGGGAAGCTCAGAACAAAGGAAAGAAGCTGACAGGGAATATAGAAAAAGACAGATAACAGTTTGTTTCAGTCTGTTATACTCACTAACCCATATTGTTCAGAAAACCCCCAAAACAAAAGGAAAGCCAAGCATATGGAAATGTGTTTAAAAATAGATCTCCAGAATATCTTTATCTTCTTTGTGCTACTGTGTAAATCAAATGTCCCTGAGACTTAGGGTGTAATGCATCTACTTTCCACTGTCTTGCTGCGAGAGTCTGGTTGAAAAAACAAGAAAGAAATCCTATGGGACTTGGCTGCTGTTGAGCAAGGTTTCCAAGTATCTTATGAAGAAGAAGCCGCGAGTTACACTTCCGTCTACTCTTACAGTTAAGCTAACTTAGGGTTAAATGTGAGGAAGCACCTTCCCACTTGTGATTAACAATATGGTCAAGTTACGTTTAAATGGGTTGGATCAAGCAGTGCAATAAGTGTAATGCTTACTACTGTGCATTTAGGTATAGGGTTACAGCATGCAGCACACAAACACTTTATTTTCTAAGAGTTCTGCTTTCCAAAATTTAGAAATTTAACTTGTAGGTGGGTAAACTAGGGAAGATGTGGGCCCTCTTTGGAAGGAAACAGGAGACCTGGTCACCAGGATATGGAAGAGGTTCAGTTACTGAACGACTTTTTCACCTTGCTCTTCACTAGCAAGGGCTCTAACCACACCACCCAAGTCACAGAAGACAAAACCAGGGGCTATGAGAAAGAAGAACTGCTCACTGTAGGAGAAGATCAGGTTCAAGACCATCTAAGGAACCTGAAGGTGCTTAAGTCCATGGGTCCTGAGGGAGCTGGTAGATGAAGTTGTTAAGCTGCTTTCCATTATATTTGAAAAGTCATGGCAGTCTGGTGAAGTTCTCACTGACTGAAAAAGGGGAAACATAACTCACCTTTTCAAAAAGGGAAAAAGAGGAAGACCTGGGGAACTACACACAGGTCAGTCTCACCTCTGTGCCTGGCAAGACCATGGAGAAGATCCTTCTGGAATCTCTGCTAAGGCAGGTGGAAAATAAGGAGGTGATTGGTGACAGCCAACATGGCTTCACCAAGGGCAAATCATGCCCA
>JAOXNO010000020.1:50236548-50246827 GCA_028565335.1 Limnodromus scolopaceus | reverse complement strand
GAAGGGGAGGGGAGGGGAGGGATAGGGAGGGGAAGGGAGGGGAGGGGAAGGGAGTTCCCATTCGCAGGGACCTCCAGTGATCATCTAGTCCAATTGCCTGACCATTTCACAGCTGATCAAAAGATAGACCCTGTTATGAAGGGCATTGTCCAAATGTCGCTTTTTAAGGCACTGACAGGCCTGGGTCATTCACCATCTTTCTGGGAAGGCTGTTCCAGTGTTTGACCATCTTCTCAGTAAAGAACTGCTTCCTATTGTCCAGTCGAATGCTATCTAGATCCCTCTGCAAGGGACTTTTTATCCCTCAAGAGAGTCAATAGCACCTCCCAGTTTAGTATTATCAGCAAACTTACCAACTGTGCATTTGACTCCAGCTTCCAGATCATTGATAAAAGTATTGAACAGAACTGGCCCTGGAGTTGAACTCCAGTAAGCACCACCAGTGACTGGCCACCAGCCAGTAGCCCCATTCATTACAACTCCTTGAACCCTGCCATTCAGTCAGTTCTTCACCAAGTGCACCATGTACCTCCCCAAGGGCCACATGCAATGTTACCTCAGTCCCCAAAATAGAAAGAGTCTGTCTTTCCTCCAAAGTAAGGAGAGTTTGTCTCAGGTCACAAGCAGCACAAGAAAATACTGTTTCACATAGGAACAAATCTTCTATGCTTTCAACAGAAGGAGTTCAGACTGTTTTTTTCACTTTCTTCTGCAATAGATTATAGTTTATTACATAAAATCTTAGAATCATTTAGGTAGGAAAAGACCCTTGAGTCCAACTGTAAACTGTTACGTTACATAAAAAAATATTCTTAACTGTAAGATCTGCAAAATTACACAGGAGTCTGAAACTTTGAACAAACTCATGTTCATGAGTGCACTGTATTAATAAAACTAAAACTGCTCTGCTTTTTGACTCTGAGCTGCTGTGATGATATTCCCTACTTGTTGGAATCTGCAAGATAATGTGTTCATACTGTGTTTTGTAATTAATGTGGAAAAGACATCCTCAGTGGGTAACAAAGTTCAGCTGTGTGTTTTTTATTTCAGCATTAGATTGAGGAGAAGAGATAAACACAAAAATGTATTACAAAATCAATAGTTCCAAGACTCAGGCACTCCAGCAAGAACATGAAATGGGTGATCATTGTACTTTTGTATTCTGTCATTCAGACTGACAGTTTTATCAGTGTATACAGGATCATAGTTTTCAAGCATTAAGAACTAAATGTTGAAATGCTAAATTTGCAGAAGCATCTGATTTTGCAGTTGAGTTCTCTACATGTTTTGATTCTTGAAGAGTTTATTAATATAAAACCTGATTAGATTAATTTACAAAGCTGTGGTGCTGATATAATTGCTACTCGCAGCCTCTTAAGCTAATAACGTTTGCATAGCATCCTGTGTGTGGTAACTGAAAATAAACTATAACTCTGACTTTGGAATGTGAGCTATTTTGCTTTGCCTGAGAAACAATGCAGTATCCACTATTATATTCTGGGAGATTTAAATGAAAAAATGTGACATTCAGCCATTAATTGGTTATACATAGAAAAAAAGAAAAAAAAAGTAAGAGAGAAGTCTTTGGAAATGAGGTCTGATAAACATTCAGCAAGTGGTTTTAAGTCCAAAGG
Source organism: Limnodromus scolopaceus (assembly GCA_028565335.1). NCBI lineage: Eukaryota > Metazoa > Chordata > Aves > Charadriiformes > Scolopacidae > Limnodromus > Limnodromus scolopaceus. The sequence continues at coordinate 50,245,193 of JAOXNO010000020.1, read as the reverse complement.
AAGAAAAGTAAAGAGAAATTATCATTTGGAATTATATTAGTGCTGGATGGATACCCCAGCACCCCAGCAGTTTTGAGTGATTCAGGGTGCTGTGCCCCCAGCCCTAACAGAAGATAGCTGTGGAGCTAAAGGTTGTTAGTTTCTACTCTCTTCCAGTGACTGAACTAGAAGAGTGTCTGTTTATTTTTAATTCCTGAGAACTCCAGAGGCTTTGATTGAAACTGGCATTGAATTTCCTGTGCAGAAAAAGCTAATTTTCCTAATTTGGAAAAAATCAACAATACTGTTATGTAGAATTATGATGGTACATCAAAATTATTTAACGAGTTCTGGATTCCTTAGCCATACCACCCAGACCTTGGTCTCTGGAGCCAGCTCACAAGTGGATAGCACTAATAACAGACTGCTGGCTTCAGTACGGACCAGCCCAGGAGAGGATACACATACTTACTCATCTATTGACAGAAAGAAAAGGTGAGACACAAAAAATACTAGGTTCTGCTCCAGATCTTGGACGACCATGTGCTCTCCTGATGGTTAGCCCCTTTTTCAGGTCCCTGACCTGTCTCTTCCTCCCACTTTGACAGGCCCTGTCCTCCTGAGCCCTCAGCAAACTCCTCATACCATTACCTCAATTAACCTTAGGCATTAGCCCTGACAAGGGTGCCAAGCAGTTTTATTTTCTCACACATGTCTGCAAAGCTTGCTGTAGATAGATTATTGGAGAATGTATCAGCTATATTCTCGTAGGCTGTGCTGAGCACATGGAGATGGAAATGACGTAAAGGCTGGACAAATCTGGGTAGTGTTTCATGGGAACAGCAAAAACTATGTTCCAGCAAGTCTCAGGTGTCTGTTTAATAGCAGGAGGACACGATAGCATCACAACAAAATGGCTGCCCCTTTTGCTGGTAGTTGGGGTCTGTTCTTTTTTTTCCCTGAGGTAATTTGTAATAGTGATTTTCTCTGGACTCATTTTTTTAGAAACACCTGAACAATTTTTTTGTACCTGAAAACTTTAGGGATTTTTTTTTTAAGAATTTATTATATCATGCTTGTCCCTGGATGTCTCTTACAGACCAGGGTGAGGGTTGCTCTAGGCAAGCTTGGAGCAGCCCAGTGGCGAGGCAGGCTGCCCTTCTCTCACGCCCTCCTAGGTGGAAGAAGGGACCCCTATCCCTGGAACAATCCCTTCCGTGAGCCCTGATATCCCTCCCTCCCTCCTTCCTGTGGCTTTCCAGCCATCAAAGCTGCTGTTGCTCCTTTTTCCTCACCCCGATGGCTTTCCAGTCCCCCCTGGGCAGCTGACATGGCCTCAGTTCTGCCATCTCAGTTGCCCCCTTCCTTCCCCATAGCCTGTGTGGAGCCCTCCATGCCCTGCACTGACCCCAAGTGCATGGGTATGCCCATTGCTGAAGCCCCGCCTTGGATGTCCCCAGTTTTATTGCTATCTGGACACAGCAGCAATTATAATGACATTTTCAGCTGATAAACTGTTTCAATAACTTTTTGGAGCTGACCAGTGTGTACTTACTCAGGGTGGCATGGCAGGAGAAGGAAGGATAAAAGCAAAGAAAAATTTTGTTTTCCTCTGGCAGTGGAGGAAATAGGAAACTGCTTGTTAGAGGCTCTTCAGAGGGCTTGTTGGCCCTGCTGTTTTTCCTTGGACGTGTCAGAGGGAAAAAATTTATTAGACAGTCATAATTCACTGAGAGGGATAACTTCCCTTAAAAAAAGGGGGTGGGGAGGGACACTCATAATGTTTTCTTTGGTGAGCAAAAATCTGGAATGCTGTATGACCACGTTGGTGTTCCCAGATGTTGAAATTAGTTTTCTGAAGTTGTTTTTTTTTTTTTTCCCCAATTATTCCATAACCCTGGTTGTAACAGACATGTTTCTGTTAAAAATATCTGACACTCAGCAAAACAGACCTGCAGCCTTCCCTGGATTGCTGGCTGACTCATCTGATTTCAAGATTTCATCCCAGCATGCTGACAGCTGTGAAAGCAGAGGGAGAATTTACAAAATGTCATTTGAGTAAACTGAAAGAGAGAGTTTGAAGGCAGAAGTAATATTAGATCATCTGTTTGAAGTTACATGTGGTAATCAGAGGATTATGGCTGGTTATACCTCCAGGAAGAATGCTCTGTTCCTTGTAGATGTAGATGCCCTTGTTTAGCTTTGGTTCTTTGACTGTTTTACCCAGGTTACTCTAGCAAGTGCCATCCTGCCACACATGTCTGTACTTCTGCATGTGATTACTGTACTTAGGAACAGCAACAGCTTTTGGTACATTGTAACCTTTTCTAAAAATGTAAATCAATAAAAATATTTGAATTCCTGTGATACCATGAAACCACAGCAGCATGTAGTGTTATCTAATGAGCATCCTGCCACAATTTTAGAAATTCTGTTCTTTCCTCCTTCTTTGCTAGTGAGGGCTGTGTGTTTTTCTTGTTACAGGAGTGATGGAGGATGATTCTGTGAAAGCAAGGAAGGCAATCATTTTGTGTTGATTTCATCCACTTATATAGCTGAACGTGCTATCTTTTAGCCAAGGACACAGCTAGGAGAGCTGACAGCCATCTGTGGCAAAGCCTAGTGAGGGGAACAATTTGGTTCATAATTCAACTATATGCTTAAACCTATTGATGCCCTACCTCTGTCTTGTGTTTAAATGCTTTTAAATACCTTGCATTAAAAGCATCCTCCTTTCATGGTAACATTGGAATATATGTTTAAAAATTTTTTGGACTGAAGACAGACTGTGGAGCCTGAGTTTTGTGTTTAAAAATACTGATTTTATAACCCCTTGTGGAAATAATTGCAATATGCTAAAAATAAGATTGTTGTTTATAGGCTGCTGGTTGACAAACAAGTTGCTTTTCTCTAGTTCATCACAAACACTAAGTGAATTTGCAGCTGTGTTTTTACTAGTGACATTTCAATTAATTGCTTTATCTATTACCTGGCTTAAAATGGTATGTAAAATCCTATGATTAACATTAACAAATTTATGATTTGATAGAATCAGTAGAATAAAGATCAACTGTTTTTTTTTGCTGTTCTTAAACATTGACATCAGTTCACAATGTACTTATTTTTAGAAACTAGCAGCCTAAATCTGCAAATCAAATGCAGTACAATTGCTCTGTTCAGTAAATGTGACTTTAAGTACCTCTTTTTAGGGATTCTCTTATGTGCTACTTTTCATATTAAAAACATAACAATAATGCTATTTGTTAATATTTATCTTAGTTGTATGCTAGACATAAGACAGTCTTGCTTTTGGGCTCTGTTGTTACACTCAACAAGCATCTGGCAGCAAAATTCATGGGCCATATCTCTGGTGAGTGTAAATTGTAATAGGTCCATTGACTTTAACTGAGCTATGACTATTCATACAAATTCTCCTGCCTGCAAGTTTTTGACTTTTTAACACTAGACTCTCCTCCTTTTCTGATACTATTTATTACATTCCTTTAGCATATATGAAAAGTTTTTACATCTCTCTTCTATTTTATTGAACTCTTTCTTTGAGTTAACTACTTCAGTGGCTATTTTCTGATATCCCAGGAGCGCTGATCTTTAGACATGGGTGAAGATGTGCAAACAAATGATTTTATGTGCCAGAAAGGTGGGTTATTTGCAGATAGACCTTTAGTCAGAGAATGAAGCTGTTTGTTTAGAGCATGGAAACAAATAGGGCAGGAAGCCTGCGCCCTTCTCCTGTGATGTGGGCGCAGGGTGCCTCCATCCAGGCAACTTCACTTGGCTTCAGTAGGCAGGACACAGGTGGGTAGGTGTGGATTTTTTGTGTGTTTTAATGTTTTTGAGCTGAGTTTTTTTGAGGTTTTCCTGTACACCTGGGTTTTGGAAACTTCACTAAAACTTCCAACCAATTTGTGCATATTACTGAATTTCTGCCCTGTATGGGCAGAAGTTATGGGAGATGTCAGGAGCACCTGGCATTAACCCAACCCTTCTCAACGGATGAATAGTAATCGTTCAGGCAATACTGGCTTTGAAAAATCCCATTCTTTTACTCCATCAAATATTTATATCCCAGTCCTGATGCCTTGAAGGTCGGAAGTAAAACTTCCATTGATCTCCTGTGTACAACAGGAGGCCTATGAGAAGGAGCAATTTTATAGCCTATTGTAACTATTACTTTAAAAGACAACACTCTTGACAAATTTCAATTCATAGTGACACAAGAAATTGAGTGTTTTATTTGATATTTTCCCTGAAAGGTAAATTTACGAACCTGACTGGAAAGTACCAAGTATTTTTCTATAGTAGCATTAATATAAATTCACTACTTTTTTGACAGGAGGCCAATTTTATGGATGTCATATGGCATATGACAAGGGTAGTATGTTTCTCTTCTGTCAGATCTTCTCTGTGACCTGCTTCAGTGGGAGGGAGTGAATATTTGGAGACATGAACTCATTTTAGCCATTGAAAATTGATCCCCTTGTGAGTTGAGTTCACTCCCCAACACTATGATATGATATACGTCAAGTAAGGGTAACAAATTACAAGGGCTGTAGTGCCAGATTCAAAATCAAGAAGTCTTGATTATGAGAAGTAGTATAAACAAACCATAAATACAGATATATATTAAAAACAGAAATTCATTATTTTTTACTGCATCCCTTTATAATGCCCATTCCACAAGTCAGAGTGATTTGCTTCTCTTTGATTAAACACAAACTCTTTATTCCTTTAATTCTTTGTATTGTAAGTCATTTAACTTGTGTGCTTTATGTTTATGAAGTAGCCACACACCAGGCTGAGTAAACTCATAATCTGAAATAGGATGACTCTCCTTTTCTCTCTGATCTTACTGTTGATCATAATCCTCTGCTCTACGTGACTTCTGTCATCAGTTTTCAAGCTGTAGCTACCAAAAACTCTGAGACATTCCCAGAAGACAAGTGACCATATACCAAATGTTGTATTTGTCTACCCCTAGCAAACAGAATGGTATAAATCATTTGTCCTTTCCTTCATCTGTCGCTAACTGTGGTTTTCTGTGCATTTTTCCTTGCTTTTCTACTCCACTTGTAATGGAATATGAGGGGGAGTACTAACATCCTCTCTTAGTATTTAACAGTTTTTAATTAAAAACTGTTTAATCCCTGGACAATATGAAAGACCAGGGACTTTCCAGGGAAAGTTCAGGGACCAGGGAAAGATCAGACAAAACTTCATGTTTGTTGTTTATTGTGGAAACATTTATAGGAAATTTTAACTGGACTTAGTATGCTTGTGGGAAACTGCTGTAACACAGTTTCTGCTATCTTTTTTAAAATTAACCTCTGGAATATCATGTTATATTCTATGAATTGGCTAGGTATTGTTTACTTTGGTAAAATGTAAGGTGAGGAAATATCCCTCCAAATAACTTCTACATTTGTTATTTAAATATATTAAAATAAAGTGTTCTCAAATTATAATTTTAAATAACATTTTTGTTCATTTTATTACAAAGGTAGGTTGGTATGTTATTGTTAAATTAGTTGAGTTTTTAAATATATTAATTCAAAATATTTTTTCTTTTTGAGTTTTCTGGAGGATTTCTGAATTTTTTTTATGGCTGATGAAGCGTTGCATCCCTTCTGTTATCAGGAAAATAGATTTAACTTACAAGTTTCTATTTTCTTTTTAAGTTAAGTTTGTGTCATGAAATCAGAAAAAAGGTGTCTTACTAACAAATAACTACCTAGTACCTCTCAACTCTGCTTTCAGAATTCCCTTCATGAACCCTTGCTAAAAATTGTTACGCCTTCATGTGTTTTCAGGGGCACCATATTCATACTGAAAGCTCTCATCAGACTTAGGAACTTTACAAGGTGATTTTAGTATTGAACAGAGTTGCCATGGTTGCCTTTTATTTACTGGGAATTTTTTTGTTTCATACGCCCTCTGGACTGTTCAGTTGTGACAGTTGTATACAATAGTATTACACAGCTACCATGTAGTGTATTGTGCCCAGATGTATTCTTTCAGCATTTCAGATTTTCTGTTAAGAAAAGCCTCTTTTGTTTCCTAGGTGTTTTCTTTTGTAGGCTTTTGTTCAGTGTTCTTTCTGTGTCAGGTGTGAAATTAAAGTAATTCTTAATGCAAGAATGGGGATGGCTTGGTCCATATGTCTTTGCAGCACATGCAGTACACCTAGAAATCTCTTTATATGGTTCTAGAGGGGATATCTATCTTATGGAAGTCTTGCATGACTTCTACCTAGACACATTCCTATTTAGGCATGCTGAGTTTATTGCTATTCAGAGGCACCTGGTTCTTCCAGTGCTTTCTTTATAGACCCAGATGTCCCTTATGATTATGGTTTCTGACAGTGGGAGGAGAGTCAACTGGCAGCATATCACTGAACCTGCATCTTTCTTCTACATTGCTTGTTTGGTTAATTCTCTGTTTCATACAGACTTTTGCCTACAAACCTGAAGCAGACTGTGTTTAATAAGATAGTGCAGTGCATGTGTGATAAGGAACTTGTAAATGTCTTATCAGTACTTGGTTCTTCAAGGCGTTTCCAGATCTGGCAAATCTGGTGAATCTTAGAGACACACCATGTTGACATAAAAGAAGTATTAGTATTTTGGTTTTACTTGTGCATTCGCAAAATAAAAGGCTCTCCTGTTTAGCTTTATATTAGAAAGGCTAGTTCTTAAATTTATTGTTCTGGCAGAAGATCACTTTATGAGCTGGAAAACTAATGGCATTTATCCTAAAAAATGGAAATTGTGGTTTTAGGAATAGAGGGTCTGTTTAGTCAGATTCTTTACAATTTAGTTTTTAAATCCTAACTGGTTAAACATCTGGCAAGTAGTTGGGAGGAGAGTTGTCTCAGTAGGAGAATATGTATTACCTCCATCTTAATTGAGTGGTCAGAAAATTCATGTTCCAGGTGCACTGTCTTTGACATTGCCCTCCAGCAAAGGTGAAAAAAGAAGGTCAACACATAGGATGTTCCTGACTGTTTTGTAAAAAAAAATAGTTTTGTAAAAATGGAAGAAAATTACTAGTGAGAAAAGATAATGCCATCTTGAAACGTTCAGAAAGAAACAATAAAGAAGAAAGACAGAAAAGTACCTATGGCAGCTGGCTTGTAAGATTTCTGCAAAGGAAACAAATTGAAATCTTCTGGATTACTCTTGTGAAGTCAGATTTCTGCTTTTACCAGGGTTCTTGATCATAGCAGACTTTACAGTTCAAGCAGCAGGAAATTGAAGAGTCAGTATTTCTGTCTGTTTTCAACAGCTTTTAACTCTTGGTCTGATCAGCGACTGAATTGTTGGCATATGGCTTGGAGCATGAATCAAAGCCACACGTAGTTCCAAAGACTTCTGTTTGAACGGAGCATGATTCTGCTCCTGCACTGTTTTATCAGATTCCTCCCAGCTTGCTTTTTGATGCAGATGTTTTATTATGTGCTGAGTGAAAGAGTAATCTGTAAGGAGACTCTTAAGGGCTGCCACTTCTGCAGCTTAGTTGAAATCAACTATTGTCCTAAGAAGACTAATTTAATTTTAGAATCATAAAGTCATAGAATTGCCCAGGATGGAAGGGACCTTTCAGATCATCTAGTGTAACCATCAGCCTAACACTTGACAAAAACTGTCACTAAACCTTATCTCTAAGCACTAATGTACCGACAGGGATGGTGACTCCACCACTTCCCTGGGCAGCCTGTTCCAATGTTTAATAACCCTTTCAGTGTAAAATTTTTTCCTAATATCCAATCTAAACGTCCCCTGGTGCAAACTGGGGCCATCTCCTCTTGTCCTATCACCTGTTACTTGGGAGAAGAGACCAACCACCCCCCTCTCTACAACCTCATTTCAGGTAGGTGTAGAGAGCAATAAGAAGAAAAGCCTCCTTTTCTCTAGGCTAAACAACCCCAGCTCCTTCAGACGCTCCTCATAAGACTTGTTCTCCAGACCCCTCAACAGCTTCATTGCCCTTCTCTGGACACACTCCAGCACCTCAATGTATTTTTTGTAGTGAGGGGCCCAAAAATGGACACAGCACTCAAGGTGGGTCCTCACCAGTGCTGAGTACAAGGAGATGATCACTTCCCTAGTCCTACTCACCACACCATTCCTGATACAGGTAAGGATGCTGCTAGGCCTTCTTGGCCACCTGGGCATACTGCTGGCTTATGTTCAGCCGACAGTTGACCATTATCCCCAGGTCCTTTTCTGCCAGGCAGATCTCCAGCCACTCTTCCCAAGCCTGTAGCACTGCATGAAGTTGTTGTGACCCAGGTGCAGAACCCAGCATTTGGCCTTGTTGAACCTCATCCCAGCCTGTCCAGATCCCTCTGCAAAGCCTTCCTACCCTCCAGCGGGTCGACACTCCTGCCTAACTTGGTGTCATCTGCAAACTTACTGAGGGTGCACTCAATCCCCTTGACCAGATCATTGATAAAGATATTAAATAGGACTGGCCCCAATACTGAGCCCTGGGGACACCACTCGTGACCAGCCTCCAGCTGGATTTAACTCCATTCACCACCACTCTCTGGGCCTGGCCCTCCAGCCAGTCTTTAACCCAGTGGAGAGTATTCCCATCTAAGCCATGGGCAGCCAGTTTCTCCAGGAGGATACTGTGGGACACTGTAT
>JAOXNO010000020.1:50217559-50236448 GCA_028565335.1 Limnodromus scolopaceus | reverse complement strand
TAGAAGGAGATCAGGTTTGTCAAGCAGGACCTGCCTTTCATGAACCTGTGCTGACTGGGCCTGATCACCTGGTTGTCCTTCATGTGTCACATAATGGCATGCAGGATGATCTGTTTCATGACCTTCCAGGCACCGAGGTCAGACTGACAGGCCTGTAGTTCTCTGGATTATCCTTCCAGCCCTTCCTGTGGACCGGCATCACTTTTGCTAGATGCCAGTCAGCTGGGACCTCCCTTATTTGCCAGGACTGCTGGAAAGTGGCTCAGTGAGCACTCTAGTGAATCACTGGTACTAGTCAAACTGTATTCACTGGGTTGCCTGACCTGACAAAGATGCATGTAGAATAACAGCCTAGCTTCTATCAGAGTATCTGACATCAGGTTACTGTTTAATTTTGCTTGCATCCATCGTAATGGTCATATCCAGTTTAGTTTAATCAGCAGTTGACTATAACATGGGAGAGGGAAGCATATGTGTATATATTTAGTATCTAAGCTTGACAGAAATAAATAAACTGAGCTAAGTAAGATACCCCATTGGTCTTGTCACCAAACCCATGCTGTTTGGAGCATTATTTTTTATATTTTTTATAGAGGTTTATTTTGCGCTGTTTCTTTTCTTTTTTCTTTTTTTTTTTTTTTTTTTTATGCTTGGCAAGATAGCCCTGCACTGAGATTCGAAGTGTGAGGCACAGTTTCAGTTAGATAAATTGTGGGCTTTGTTCTGCAGGATAGGGGTATGAATTTACTCTTGAGAAGGAGGTCAAACAGGGGTTTCATATTCATTCAGCTCCTTATGGGAATTGCTGACTTCCTGGTAAAGTGGTCAAGGATCATAAAACAGGCACAGAAAAAGTGATTTGATATTATTGTCCCTTCAGGCATGATGCAATTGTTGCAAAATTAAAGGTTTTGTTATGAGAGCGAAAGAATTTCACTGCAGAAATTAATTGATCATGAAAGACTCCTCCTTTACTTCATCCACTATAATCAAAAACTTACCTGTCTTTGTGGAAGCAGAACTTATTTCAGAGTTTGTAGACAAAACGTTGATTTATGAATACTTAATAATCATACTGTGATGGGAAATAAAGATCAACAAAAACTGCATGAGACATTTAATATCACCATGGTTTATCTAGCAGTTGTGGGATGGATCAGGTCCTGTTAAGTTACTGTTTTTCTGGGAGGAAAGGGAGAGATGCTGCTCGTGTGGTGATCAATGGTTCCAGCTTTTGGCTACACTTTATCTCCAACTTTCTACTGCCAAAGAGTTTATACTTTAAGAAATGGTGATAAAAATGGTGATAACATTTTCCTGAAGAGATGAGCTTTATCAAGGAGATATAGCAGAGAAAAAATGAAAAGAGACAGAATAAGATATTGGAAATAATGAGCTGCACTTGGCACTGCATAGGTGTTGGGTGATGTGCTCCTCATGGTTAGCTGTCATCAGGCAGCAGATTTTTGTGCTGATTTTGCCTAGCTGAAGCTATGTGAGTTTACATGTATTCACTGATGGATTTGTCCTGCTCATGTGGCATTCAAAGGAAGAGTGAAGGTATTTGTAAGAGAAGTGGAAATGTGGGTGACAAAACAAGTACTGATATCCGAAGACAATAATGTATAAAGTGTAGCAGAGTACTGAAGTAATACTTCAAAAATCACTGGAATGGGAGATGTGCCTCAGACTTTTGAACTGACTGTTTAGTTACAAAAGCTTATTAAGCTTTTGGGTGTCCTAGGTTTATTCTAGAGTCATGATTTTCTAGATTATGTTTTAAGCCTTTTTTGGTCCATCATGCGGTGAATGACATGATGTGAATCCATCAGGTTAGTGAATCCTAGCACAGAGGCTGTGCTGTTCCAGAGGAAACACACAGCATACTGGATATTAACTCTGAGAGCATGTTCATTGTGAAGCCCTTTTTCAGTACTCAGACAGTTAAGATCTACGGATCAGCTCTGTATTATTTACCAGGGCTTTGGGGATGATGTGTTGAGCCACTGAGCCATTAGGCTAGTGCATTTGTGCTAAAATATTTATGTTGATGTGAGTAAAATTTGGCCCACAACATCATTGCATTGAAAAATATATTAAGGTACATGTTAGAAGATAAATTTGGCATTGATTCTGACCAGAGAGAAGAGGAAAAGAGGTTGAAACCTTGATTAGTTTTTATTCTGTTTACCTAATTTAGAGTTCAAAATTATTTTGTGTTTTAATTAAAGCTTAGCAAGGTCTCCTCTGCTGTTTACTACATGAAATAAAGAAAGGGAGATAGAGGTGGGAGAAGAGAATCAACTGTTTTCCTGTACTGGGTGCAGCTAGATGCCAAAAATGCATGGGGATAAGTAACAAGATCTATTTGCTGTCTTAGTCTAACAGCTTTTTAATAGATTCATCTGTCAAATGCCATTACTATTAACATATGATTTTTAAATTAATCTTGGGTTTTGGTTTACTTCTTTCTCTATAAACTACTTACAGGGTGCCTCGTTTATGTTTCTAAGGTAGCATAGAGAGAATTGGAGGAGAAAGCTGCACCTGGGGAATGGAACAATGTCAGATTTACAATCTTTAGAGGTTTTCTCCTTTTATAAGAAAATATTTTGTAAAAAATCATTGAGGACAACTAGACTTCTGCTTATAAAATCCTAACCTGTCTTTTTTCAGAGAAGAATACCATGAAGATGGGTTTTGTCAGCCATACAGGGGAATTGCATGTGCACGAATCATTGGAAACAGGACCATTTATGTGGACTCCCTCCAGATGCAAGGGGAAATTGAAAATCGAATTACTGGTAAGCTTATACATCTCTGTAGCAGGGCAAAAAACATTAATGAAAGTACTGAATGCAGGTATAAATAGTGCTATCATCTTTTCCAGTTTTATCCTTATATTAAGGTTTCGAGGATGTAAGCCAGTTTCCCACTTGTGCATTTAGCAAAATTTAGAGCAAGGAACATGAATATCTGTTGTCATGTGTAGAAGCTTTTTCTATGTCCTTAAGTAAAATGTCAAGCATTGACTTTTTAACAGCAATTTTCAATAATACAGAAATGTTCAGCTATCTGAAATGATTAAATTTGTAAGTCCATGAAGCAGGTTCATAACATCCTTTTTTTAAAAAAAAAAAAAACAAACCAAAACAAACAGAAGCAAAAATTGTGATATATTCCAGAAAATGCTTATTGATCAAACGACACTTGTTTCTGGAATATGCAACACGGACATCGATGACCTGGCTACTAGATTCCTCATACCACTGATTACCAGTTGGATTTTTGGAAGTTGGGACTGGGAGTATTTGTCCTGGAGTTGAGGAGGATTTCTGACAGAACTATTCTTTTTCAGGAAAACTCTGTGAAACATCATGTAGAACTGCCCAGTGCCTAGCTAGGCAGTAATGGTAATCCATTAATAAAATGGCATTTTCAAACTATATGCATCTCAAGGACATACCAAATGCTTTATGCAAAATAACCCTGAGGATTTCAAAGCATACATGGTTCTTATGAGTCTTCTTATACACAAAAGAGTTATTGCAAAGCTGGGTGTTCTCTGCCCAAATGACAAGGTATTTTGAAATTGTGGTAATGTGTGAGACAAAAAAAAATAAAACTACTGTTGAGATTTTGCTGCTGAGATTTTGCTGCTGAGATTTTGCTTATACTTTTGCCCAGACTTCCTAAGAATAGTTTTTGGTGGAAGGCCCTTTTGGCCAGAGCTATAGGGCATTCAGGGGAGGCTGTGTATGGAAAATGATGACACCTACTGCCTGACACCAAGAACATATAATAAGGTTACAGGCTACATCTACAGGGAATTTTAACTCTGGACTTTCACTTCCCTGCCATACTGATGACATTCCCTTTGTCTCTATGGCCTCTGGTGCTGTTCAGCCCTGGCCAAGTGGTTAGGTGAGAATTGCAGCCTTCAGAACGACAGTTCTGGAGAAACACTTGAGATACGACTTGAAAGACCAGAAGGCCAACAATAAAGAGTACACAGGCCTGACCCCTGACACCTGGATGTGTGTGGCTAGTAATTTCTTTGTTGAGATGTTTAATATCTGTTTAATAACTAAAAAAATAAATGCCTTAGATGCCACCACACCATCCTCCCAACTTCTGTGTTCCTCATGCAAACAAAGACATGGTTGTGAATTGTGCTCTCTTCACTCATGCTGATATAAATTCTGTAATGCCTTCAAAAAAATTAGCGTGGTATTTCAAATAGCCAACAGTGACTGCTTCGCTTCTCCAGGTTTATTTTTTCCCTGTTTGTCTTCAGGAGAAGCACATGTCATAGCTATCATTTAAGGTCTGATACCATCCTTGCATGCAATGTTCCCTACATGACCAATAAACAGTTATATTCCTGTGTTAATATTCCATATTAAAATAAGCAAAGGTGTAAACAACACAAAAGGCTGGAGTTGGGGCTGCTTGTTGCGTATGTCATGTTTAGGAAGAGAAGGGAGACTCTCTGATAGCAGGTGGCAGCAGGAAGTATGTGTTTGAGAGGAGAGATCTGGACAAGAGGGAAAGAATTGATTTGTAGTTTGTAAATGCACTGCTGAATGACTTGAACTGCTCATTTTCTCTCTTTTAATAGTGTATATTGGTGGAACATGGAGTCCAGCAAGTCTTATTCACAAATTGCGCTTTCCGGTGTGGGAATGAACTTTTCTGCATTTAAAGCTTCGTTCATCCCCAGATACATGCTGCACATGTACATTTGTCTTTTCAGTGTGCAAGAAATCTCTCAGATAAATGCTAGTATGCAGATGCTGAGAGCTGAAGGGGAGAATTAAGTTCCTAATCCCTTATGACTACATCTTAATGTGATCAGTATGCTGAGATTGATTATATTAATTTTTGCCAAAATTGCTGCCTGTTAGTCTTCGCATGTCTATTAGTAACAATAACTCTTCAAATCGCAATGGTACACTTCCTTTTGCCTTTCAGGACTTGAAAAACGCTTGCCTTGTTTATTAATCAAAATGTCTACAGGAGGAAGAACCTAGGTGTACCTCATTCAGATTTTACCTAATTAAGAACTTTGGAAAAATGTGTCAGCATTCTGGCAGGTGTATCTTGCCTTTGCTCTTTGTCCTTTCAAGTTAAAATTAGGCAAGTGCCAACAGTTTGCTCAATGCTAGTCACTTGGGTAAATTCCTAAGAACTGGGGTCCTAAGCTCTGAGCAGCCATCAGGGGGACACTGGGATGCTAGGTTTGCTTTCTATATTTGACAGCTCTCCTTTACAGCAGAAATTACCTCGTTTCCCTGCTGTTCAGAAAGCTTTCAGACCGTCAGGAAAAGACAGAAGTTATAAAAGGCAAACGACAAGAAAATTATGTTGTTTCTCATCCTTTTTGTGAATTAATACTTAAGCAGTACTTTTGTTCCTTTCCAGCTGCATTTACCATGATTGGCACTTCTACACATTTGTCTGATCAGTGCTCACGGTTTGCTATACCATCCTTTTGCCACTTCGTGTTTCCACTGTGTGACGAGCGCTCTCGGACCCCTAAGCCACGGGAGCTGTGCCGGGATGAATGTGAAGTTCTGGAGAATGATCTCTGTAGGCAGGAGTACAACATTGCTAGGTCAAACCCCCTCATCTTGATGCAGCTACAGTTGCCTAAGTGTGAGGATCTCCCACGACCTGACACCTTGGAAGCTGCCAACTGCATAAGGATTGGGATCCCTGTGGAGAGGCTCAGCCGATGTAAGTCTGGGTGTGTCGCCACTGGGAAAAAGTGGGATTTGTTACTTCCTCAGGTTGAGTGTGAGAGACAGTATTTCATCAGTCATTATTTTTTTGTAAAGAAAGTACTTATATATATATATATATACATATATATATATAGTACTATACTGGATGCTACTACTTTTTATTGTGTTAACACTGACCAATCTTGCACTGTTTTAAGATATGGTTAGGATGGCAAGGAAGTTTAAAGGATGCTGCTTAGTACTGAAAAGGTTATATCAGCCTTTCTGGGCTATAAAATTTTGTGCACACAATGGATTCGACTCAGATTTGTGAGGGGCAGCAAAACATTGCAGGCTTCCCTTCCCACGTGCCTGCCCACACCTCTGGCTCAGACCTTGCCTTTCTGGATTAGTCCACCCAAACAGCTATTTGTGAGTTTTGTTTACCTATCACTAAACCTCAAATGAGCTGTGGAAGATTCACTGGAAAAATCTGTTAAGAAATTAAAATATTTAATGTTCATTCTTTCTATATGGAACGCCACTCCTGTAAATCAAGCTTGGAGTGTAATTGTCTTTTTTCACCCATACAGGATGAGTGAAAACATGGATCTTACCTCTGGGATTTGTATTTGTATCAAGGAGTAGAAGGGCTGTTAGCTGTTGGCAGTTATGTGCCGATAATTTTTCTGCCTACTCTGTTTCCTAGCAATTAATCACCACTCCCTGCAATGAATGTTATAAGAAAGCTCCAAGAGACTAAAGGTGTTTAAAGTTCAAAGTGTAATAAGATTATTCTGAATATCCATTGCCTGAACCCACAGTTAGGAGCAGGGTCCTGGCACAATGGTGGGCATGGAAGACTAGCTGTGTGTTTGTGAAATAATCTAGTGTAGCTGAGAAGGAGAAATAATTGAGGAAATGATGACAGAGACAAATCAGCCTGGGAAGAGGTATCAGAAAAAAGGAATGAGAATAAAACCAACAAAAAGTCTGGCAAGTCATCTGTAATCCTCAGAGCCAGCAATGCTCAGTCTGGTGGAACAGCTGTGACTTGAGTACCTGAGGGTTTGGAGGAAGAGCTTTGAGAGAGCTGAATTACTGAGGGTGACTTGGGAAAATGGACAAGGTAATGTTGCAAACATAAAGAAAAATGCATGATTCAGTTCATTTGATACATATGGGAGACAAGAACTCAAAGAGAACAGCAGCAAAATAGATAGGCATTCACCATATATGAAAGTGATCTATCTAAAGAGAAGAAAAGTCTGAATCCCTTTTTTCTAAAGAAAGAAAGAACTAAAAATGGACAAGAGGCTTTAGAAAATGCAGCACTGGTTTTGTTAGGAAGTGAGCAGTGTGAGGAAGACAGGAAGATTATGAGAAATAAAAGTGGTGAGAAATGTATACTGTTAGCATCTGAAGACTTTTGCTGAAATGAAACTCATATCTCTAATTTAGTTTAATTTATCTTGTCCTGTATCTAGAGGTCCTTATATGTTCCTTAGTATCAGCTTGCATTCAGAGTTACCAGATATTGCTGTTTATAGTCATAGAGCTGAGACATGATAGGGGAGAATCCAGAAATAACTGGGTGTAAGAGCACAGATACTCACAGAACTGCTATTTCAAAATCCACAGCTTTCATTTAAATCCTGAAGTACCTAAATTCAAGCATTTTTTCATACATGGTCTATGCACTTGCACCCTTTTGGTCTTGTTGGCTCTTGACTGTTTTTTTATTTGCAACTTTTTGTCAAACCCTGTGTTGCAGATCATCAGTGTTACAATGGTTCTGGAGCAGATTATAGAGGGACAGTCAGTGTTACCAAGTCTGGTCACACTTGCCAACTCTGGGACTCCCAGAGTCCTCACAGCCACGATCTGACAAGCACACAGTTCCCAGAGCTAGGTGGAGGACATGCATATTGCCGAAATCCTGGAGGTCAGATGGATGGGCCCTGGTGTTTTACAAAGAATAAAAACGTACGCATGGAACTGTGTGACATACCTTCTTGTAGTATGTATTCTCTTTCATTTTTCCCCTACTACTGTCCTGTGCAATTTTGAATGTTCCCTATTTTTACAAGTACAATTCACTTAAGAGAGTTATGCTTTCAAATGTTTCACTTGCTGTAACGAGCAAAACCCACGGTTTGTGTTGTAGGTGTTTAATATTTTCTGGAGATCAGAACTTGTAACTGAGATATTATGACACTTTTTAATAAGTATAAGGTGCTTAAGCTGAAATAATAAATAATGATACTACTGCAATTTGTATTCTAACTATGCCAGACTTGATGTACTTATCACCTATACGTGTTTGCTTTGCTCATACTACTCAATGGAATATTGCTTTTGCTCTGTATGGCACTTTGTAGGCAGCAAGGATTTTCAGATCCTGTAGAGGGAGATAGAACGCCGTGCTTGGTTGAAAGGAAACCTTGTGAAGCGCAGAAGCAGAGATGTCATAAAAAAGATGATCTTAACAGAAAAGTCCTACACTATCTGCCAGTGGCTCTGTACTACACAACTGAGAGCAAAAATGAAAAACACAGCTTTCACAGCTTAATACTGTCCCGCTCACTTCCCTGTATTAGTACAGCCTTCACTCTGTAGCTGTTACAGTGGTAACAGTCTTTGGACACAACAAAGCAACTTAATACTGTGCTTCATTAGGAAGACAAACATGTTTTCTGAAGCAACAGATGTATCATAGAAGTCATAAAAGTGGTTTTGTTACAGATTGCCTGGATATTTAACAGCGTTAAAAAACTGATACAAAATTTCTTAGTTACTTCATGTTTTAACAGTAACGTGATTTGACATTTATAATAAACTTCTACATTGCATGTATCATTGTGTAGAGATAACACTGGGATGTGATTGTGATGAAAGCAGTAGCCACAAATAGCAAAGTCACCGACTGCAGAAAACATCCCAGGCAGTTCCAACAAGCATTTTGGACATCACTATGCTTTCCTAGAGTCTCAAAGTATAAGGAAAACAGTGGTTATGAAAGATTCCAGAGCAGTCTTATTAAGGGTATTGGTGGCTTTTTCATGTCTGTCTCACTGTATTATCAAAACACTTTAATTCTATTAAGTACAGAACAAATTATATCCCTGACAGTGAGAAATTAGATTTATTTTAGCAAGCATAGAAGTAGTACCAGTGGAGGTAAAGAGTGGGCAAAGTGCTGATGAAATGGCTGAAGTTGGGTAAGAAAGCCACACTACAGTGTGGTGCTGTGGCTTGTCACATTGAGTTCACTGCTCTATACACTGTGACAAAGACTACTCACTTGTTTTTTTATCCCCCAAACAAGATAGTGCAATGATACTCTGGTCTATGTTCTACAGTTCCCACAACCAGAAGCCTCAAAAATAAAGTGAAATAAACCACATATTATTACAGTCAACGCATTAAATATGGGGCTCCTAGTTTATCTTCATACTGTTAGTTGCTATGTCCATTCAAACTGCTTTGAAATATTTAATGGAAATTTTGAAGAAGGGGTAGACAGTAATGTGACTTCTGCTTTGAAGTTTACTTTTTGTTTAAAATACAGTATCAATAATTACACTGGTTTTGGGCTGGGTTTTTTTTCTTTACTATTAAATACTTTAAAAATGCTTTTTGTAAACAATGAACATTTCTGTGCCCGACAGGTCCACATGACAACAGTAAAATGGGAATCCTGTATATCCTGGTTCCCAGCATAGCCATCCCTCTGGTTATCGCCTGCCTTTTCTTCCTTGTCTGTATGTGCAGAAACAAGCAGAAGGCATCTGCTGCTACACCACAGCGCCGCCAGCTGATGGCGTCTCCTAGCCAGGACATGGAAATGCCACTCATTAATCAACATAAACAGGTATTTTTCCCAGAGTTTGCCAAGGCCACATATTCCCAAAGCATCATGATTTTCAGTGTCTCAGGTTGTTGGTGTTCAGATTGAGCCATGTCATAAGAGACCTAATTTTCATACCACGCTGGCCATCTACTTCAGTGAAAACCAGGTCTTACACTCCCTAGCTCTATCTAGAATTCCTAGCCTCGGGCAACAGCTTTCAGGACTAAGTATTTTATGACATATGCCTTTACCTGTCAGTCTTCATTCTGCACGTGGTCTCAGTGGCTGGAAAGGTTGTTATTTCTGATCCACTCTTCAGCCTGGAGCTCATTTTCTCTCCTGGTAACAAGGTGTCCAGTTTGCTTGTTTAAAGCAGGATGCACGGTGGGATTTCTTGTCTAATCTGTCCCTGTTATTCTGAACCACCACTGAGCAGGGAGTTGAGCTGGGGTGCAATGTGTTTCTAAGGCTGTGTACCACAGAGGACAGTGAAATGAAAATGGCTTTGAACTTCTGCCTACAGACCTCAGCTCCTGCATGCTGTTTTCTCGGTCAACTAAATGATCTCTGCACTAAAACCCTGTTCAGAGCTAATGCTGAATTTTTAATCATAGCATTTACAAGATGAAAGCTCAAAAAATTAATGCTTAATTTGGAACAATTGGCAACGTCTGTTCAGGAAACTCTAGAATATTTCTGGGATATTACCAATTGTAACAAATTGCATTGATTTTGTGTGGTAAGGAGGAGGTTTAATGTCTGAGTCTGGGCTGTGTTGGTGTAAAGGAATAGGTATTATTAATGGTTCAGTTTAAATAAAATTAATCACTTAGAGTTAATCATTTTGTGCTAGCCCACATTGGTGTACTACTTATATAGAAATCACTCAGCACAAGTAGGTAAAGTTGCTGAAGCCTTAGGCTGCAAGATATGAACTTCACCTGGATAAGTTAAACTTTTTTTGAACTTCTACTTAGTTAGATAAAAGAAGGCCTTGAGACTGGTACAAGCCCGTAGATAAGGAAGATACTGTCAGCAGAGGATGCAGCTTGCCAAGATAAGAACAGTTAGTGACCCCTCTGGAAACAGCGAATGAATCCAATACAGAGTAAGAAGACCCAGATCACAAATTACCATTGGATAAGGGATATGCATGAAGAATACATGAGGGGGCAGATCATCAATTGTAAGAATGCTTGCCCAGGAACTACTTGGTTCTGGGTCTTTTTCAGAGACGCCCAGCCTGAGCTGTCCTTGCTGCTGTACCACTCAAATAATTATTATTTTTTCTTTAGATCATTGGATTATTGCCTGAGACCCTGCTATGGGAAACCTAGGGCAAAGAAACTTCTTTAACACCTGGAAACTGTCTGGTCCAGTCCATAGTCTTTGTTCATTAAAATCAGAGCTTTTTCCCAAATCACCTGTTAAATCCTCTTTACAGCCTACCCCACTCCCTCCTGCTGAGGTGCCCTCTGTGTGAAGTTCTGCCAGCTGCATCTGTCTCAGCTGGGGACTCCTCCAGCACACACTGGTCAGGATGGACCCATTAGATCATGATCACAAACTCTCTTGCTCTCCCCAGAAGCTGCAGGAGGGAGTCTATGGGGATTTCTCACTCTTGGCTTTGCCACTTTTTCCTTCACATACCAAAGAGAAATTCTTTCTTACTTCTGATCCTATTCCACCCGCCTCTTCATCAAAGCTAGCATGAGGTTTTTCAGTGGAGCCTGTTCCTGTAGTGCAATGGAGGAGAAAGGACGTAACTGCTACTTCAGAACTGAAAGAGAGAGGTTTTGTTCCTCCTTCTTCTGGAAAGGATGCTACAGTTCACCCTGAGACTGCCACCTCCTCAGCCAGTGCCCACAGCTTTTCTGACAGATCTCCAGTGGGCGCCTCCGTGCAGATCTGTAGGGCAAGTGCAGCTGCAGTTTATAGACATAAACGTTTGCCAGATTTACTCTGAACCAATTATTTATTTAGTTTTCAAGAAAGGTTGCTCCTTTAAAAAATAATTATACTCATCATCTTGCAGCATAACTCAATTTACACTTCTGATAATAGTATAACTCATTTCAAGGTTAACTGTAAAATCAATATGCTGATGTGAATATACAAAAAGCTAAAAAATCATTTTGGCCCAATTTATCTTCCATTTGGAGCATCTAATCACTGGGAGCTTTAATTTAATAAGAAGTTCTGTTTAGAAAACATTATGCTTTTTTACTGACCTATTTTCTTTACTTGATTTCAGGCTAAACTTAAAGAAATCAATCTGTCCACTGTGCGGTTTATGGAGGAGTTAGGAGAGGAGAGATTTGGCAAAGTCTATAAGGGACATCTTTTTGGTACAGCACCAGGTGAACAGACACAAGCTGTTGCTATCAAGACACTCAAAGACAAAGCAGAACTGGCTCTTCGGGAAGAATTCAAACATGAGGCAATGATGAGATCACGATTACAGCACCCAAACATTGTTTGTTTGCTGGGAATAGTGACGAAGGAACAACCCATAAGCATGATTTTTAGTTATTGTTCCCACAGTGACCTCCATGAGTTCCTGGTGATGAGATCTCCCCATTCAGATGTTGGGAGCACTGATGATGACAAGACAGTAAAATCCACTCTGGAACCAGTGGATTTCTTCCACATCGTAACTCAGATAGCTGCAGGAATGGAATATCTTTCAAGCCACCATGTTGTCCACAAGGACTTGGCCACTAGAAATATACTGGTGTTTGATAAACTGAATGTGAAAATATCTGATTTAGGACTTTTCAGGGAAGTTTACGCTGCTGATTACTACAAACTGATGGGAAATTCCCTTCTTCCTATCCGGTGGATGTCCCCTGAGGCTATTATGTATGGCAAGTTTTCTATTGATTCGGATATATGGTCATATGGAGTTGTGTTGTGGGAAGTTTTCAGCTATGGCCTGCAGCCTTACTGTGGTTATTCTAACCAGGATGTCATTGAGATGATCAGGAACAGACAGGTTTTGCCATGTCCTGATGACTGCCCCACATGGATATACACTTTGATGTTGGAGTGTTGGAATGAATTTCCCAACAGAAGACCAAGATTTAAAGATATACACAACAGACTAAGAACATGGGGAAACCTTTCTAATTATAACAGCTCAGCACAAACCTCCGGGGCAAGCAACACCACACAAACAAGTTCTCTCAGCACAAGCCCTGTTAGCAACGTCAGCAATGCTAGGTACATTGGACCAAAGCAGAAAACTCCAGCTTTCCCTCAACCACAGTTCATACAAATGAAAGGGCAGATGAGACCGATGGTCCCACCTCCTCAGCTCTACATTCCAGTCAATGGTTACCAGCCAATGCCTGCCTATGGTGCTTACTTGCCAAATTTTTACCCTGTCCAAATTCCAATGCAAATGGCTCCTCAGCAAATGCCTCCCCAGGTCATTCCCAAACCAGGCTCCCACCACAGTGGGAGTGGATCCACTAGCACAGGCTATGTAACAACGGCACCTTCCAATGCATCAGTAGCTGACAGGGCTGCTCTGCTCTCCGAGGGCACAGATGACACGCACAATGGAACAGAAGACATTGCCCAGAATCCTGTCCAGGAGGAGGAGGAAGAGGAGGGCTCTGTGCCTGAAACAGAATTGCTGGGTGATAATGACACACTTCATACAGACGAAGCAGAAATTCAATCAGAAGCCTAAGGAACTTGGCCTCATTAGTAAGAATTTCACATCACTGTCATGCATTGAGACTGTAGATCCTTAGGCTTAGTGGCCGTGATTTTGATCTAACTAAAAGAAACAAAGCTAAAAAACCTACACCCATGTAAAGTGCAGCAGTAATGATATACCAGGTTTATTGACCATTGCAACCATCAGATTTTGCAAATATGATGGTATAGAATTGCTGGGTTTATTCTTTTTTACTGTCCTACAGTTCTTGAGGGAAGCTGCTTTTCAGTTATGTACTGTTGCTGTGCAACGTATTGCAGAGTAGCATTGCACATCATGTATGTCATGATATGTGAGTGTAATGTTAGTGAATTATGCTGAAATCAATAACACAAAAAGGAATCCAACTATGGTTACAGAATTGCTCTGAGCATAAAGAAGTGCCCTGGATGTGATGGACAGCTTAGTTTATAGTATTTATCTCTTTGATATAATGAACACAAGATTGTTGTTTTTTGAGTCTGAAAAAATAACAAGTTAAGAATACTGATCCGTGTTTCTATTATGATAACCAGAAAAGTAGGGAAAATGGACATAAAATTGGCTGAGTCAGACCATGGGTCTGTCAGTCCAGTAGCAAGTCTCGAAAGGCCATCGACAATGTCTGCCCAGGAAAGACTGCAAGGGCAATTTCCCTTGTAGAATTTCTCCAGGGTATTTCCCCAGCCTCCAGCAATTTGTGGCTTAGGGACTTCCCAAGCCAGAAGTGGATTTTTTTTCTGTTTAATAGCCCTTGATGGAATTTTATGCCGTGAATTTATCCAAAAGATTTTGAACTCACATAAACTTATAGCATCCACAACATCCTGTGGAATAACATGAGAGGAGAGAGGATGGCTTTCTTTCATCATTCCCAATGAATGACCGTGACAGAAGCTTCCAGATGAGATCGGCTGACTACATTTGTGGATGAAAGTATTCCTTCTGTGCTGTGTATTTTCAGCAGCAAGCAGCCTTAATACACTGTTAACCAAAAATGGGGATATTGTAGGGGATATTGTAGGTGTGCACTAACTTAACAATCCAATTTTAATTGCATATTTGCTATCAAGTATAGAAAATGGCTCCATATATATGTTCCTACATTGTAAAAGTGTTGGGGTTTGTGCGGGGTTATAGACTTACTTGATTTACCGCAATTACTGCTGGATTGCATGTGAAACCATGTTTTTTTCCTGCCTCTTTAGTGAAAATGAACCTTTGAACTTTAGAAGGCCAAAATAAGCAATACTGTACAAAATGCTGGTTTTGTGCTTCTATTTGCAGGATAAATCATGTACAGACCTTTAAATGTAATTTATGTTTTACTACATTTTATATACCTTTTTTCATTGAAATATTTGGATTTTGAATGAATGACTTTATAACTTAACCATTTACAATAATCACGTCATGCAGTTTTATTGTATTGCTGTTTCATTTTGTTAAACATGCAAACAGGTCCATACATTTCATGACCCTTTCCGTAGTACAAGCAACAAACATTCTCATTGTAGCATTGTAGGCAACACACACTATTACTATAAGTGGTACATCCAACATGGAGTATTCAATAAAGTGAAGCAAAAAGTATGATTAAGTATGTTATCTTTATAGTTCTTACAGCTGCTGTTTTGTTATGGTCTTTTGTGGCAATAGAAATAGCCACAGTTCCTTATGTTACAGGTTTCATACCTAAACTACAACTTTTTATTACATTAGGATTCACTTGTAAGTCATATATCATTGTGATCTACACCCTGTGTTCATGGTATGGCAGCATTACTTATTTCCAGCATTTCACCTGGATTTGGAAATGCACTGGTAGGAATAAAATATGAAAGCTTTACTACTTGTGTTAATACATTCAGCTTTGGGTGCTATTACTAAATAAAGGATAAATAAATAAAAAACGTGAAGTTTATTTACTTTAAGTTCTCTTTCTCTTCTAGGTTTCATGTTCTCAGACTAATGAACTTTGTTAATCAACTACATTGCCTTCCATTGCTAACTTATTGCCTGAAAAATGGGGAGTTAAGTGGTCTGGTTATACCACAGATGCATCAGTGAGAGAGGAGATACAATACATGCATGAATGGCAGTCAGTGGAAGCTTCTGTACAGCATTGTCTGAAATTCAGCGCATTTCTAAGAGTCAAAGAGCATTACAGCTTTGGGTGTTTTGTGTGCAGTTTGGGAGACTCATAATTCCCTTCTTCAAGCCTCATAAATTCAGACCTATAAACCACTATAGTCAGAAAAAGTAGTCCTATACTGACTTTCCCATCCCCACTAAGATGTGGATGTGCTCTCAAAATGACGGTAGAGGAGCAGTATACAATTCTCTAGGCCACACTTGGTGATAAACACAGTACTGCAGAGGGGTTTTCTACCATCTATTGGTATGGACTCACTTCCCTGAGCTGCAACAGTCAGAGCCATGATGGCATGCAAACACCTCATCTGCAGCTCAGGTGAGCACTCTGCACAAGTGGTTACCACTACCAACACATTAGTGGCTACTCTAAGTCATATGTATTGGCAATAACTTGTACTGCAACTCCCCAGGATACTCCCTGCTTAAGTGATGTCTGTGAAGACCCAGCCGGAGTCAGGATCTCCTTTTCTCAAGATTTGGAAGCAAGGAAGAGTTGAGATGGGATGTGGTGGTAAGTGGATGGAATGAGGTGGTAAGGTAGGAATAAGGGAAGGAAGGATTGGGGCCCTGTAAAGCCAGCACAATGCTGCTCACTAGGGCATGAAAAGTTACCTCTTCCTGCCAATGCTAGCAAAGATGGAGTTTGTCCTGGTGGCACAAGAAATATAGGTCTGGATGATCAGGAGAGGACAAGATGTTTTTGAGAAGAGTGTAGGGTGTTTCAAAAATTTTCTCTTGCCTCTTGCTAGTTCCCTACTCTGCTTCAGCCAATACGATCTTCCTAAGAAGACAGGGACTGACCTTGGGAAAAGTGGATAGAGCACAGGTAATGTTCACAGCAGCCCATTGATGTGCAGGAGGCTGTGGCTAACAGAGACTGCCTCTTCCCCATCTCCAGTGGTTTATGACACTGGACTTGGTGTGTGCCCTCCCTCCACCCATCCCAACTACTTTAGCTTTCCTCTCTCAAGTCCAGCTCTCTGATATTGGTCAGCCCTCTGATATTGCAGGTCTCTGATCTTGGGTCAGATTGTTGTGAAGAAAGAGCTGTTGGAGAAGGACATGGAAGGAGCCCTGGTGGCATCAGCCCCTTCTTTTATGTGCAGCCTATGCCTGCTGAGCACAAAAATGCTCCTGGGACTCAACTCAGGGTAAGACAAAACACCCCTGTGCTGAACAGATCCCTGGCAGGGCTGGAGATCTGCCCAGCATCAGCAAGTCTAAAGGTCTGCACTGCCCATATTCATGAGTTCTGGTGCGGAAGAGGTAAGGAGAGAAAAGCTGAAACATGAGGCAGGAGGGCTTTGGGTGTAGCACAGTCACAAGTGCCAAGGTAAAGTCTTGATCATGACAGGGCTTTCTTAGGGTTCATGTGTCCCAGAGCATAAAGAACCAAAGGCCTGTAGGACCCAACAGTGCCTTGGTCAACAGGGCACCTGCCTATGCCTGAAAACAAGTGTGCGTCCCTCTTTGCAAAAGCATATTGGGGCAGGTGGTGAATGGATTTGAAATCACAGGGCAGGATTGATTCAAGATTGATTTGAGATTCATTGGAGATGATTTGTAGTCTGAGAGGGGAAACTTAAATTACTGTATGTATGCTCACCTTCTCCACCATGCTAGTACAGCCTGGCAAGAACACGAATCTGAATCCCCTAAATCCCTAGGAAGTGGTTGAGACACCATCCCTGGAGGTGTTTAAATGATGGGTAGACATAGTGCTTAGTGACATGGTTTAGTCATGGTCTTTTTTTATCAGTGTTAGGTTGATGGTTGGACTAGATGATCTTAAAGGTCCCTTCCAACCTAGACAATTCTATGATTCTAATATTGCCCAAGATCTGGGTTATTGCAGGGTGTTTTTATCTATTTTACCCATTGGGACTACAGAGAAAACAAAACTATATGCACTGCAGTATAAACGTCTGTGTAAGAACAGAGGATTCACCCACAGTGCAAACTGGTAAGTATAAATAGGCTTTACTATTATGAACTTTGATGGGCAGCTTCATTCCTTCATCTAAATGTCACTACTTCCACTTTCATCTAATGGTTTCCCTAAAGTCTGATCCAGAAGGACATGCTCACTGTGGACTTATGAATCCTTTGCTTTCTATATCTGTCATAGCTATAAACATCATAATAAGTCAAAGGGAAATTACTTCACAGTAACAGTACCTCAAAACTTCAGTAGACATACGAATTTGAATTTGTTTCTCACTTATTGTCTAGGGATTTCATTAGATGTCACTTCCTCTGTGTTCAGAGAAATCATCTCACTTCAGCCACATGGGAATAAAGGGAAGAGGTTTGATGCTTTCTGGGGGAGAGCTCAGGAACACTTGTTGAGTTGGAGCACTCTCAAAAGATATCAGATGTAAGGATGAAACACCCAGCTACAAGCATAGTTCTATCTTCAAATAAAGCTGTGCTTTACTGTTTTGAAGTCGTACTTTGACCCTGCATAGACAGTAGCTCTCTGTTTCTAGTCAGACAAACTCTACCACAAGCTGTTCTCAAAAACAGCATTTCAGTTACCCTAAATATGATGAAAAAAGTCCACTAGAATCTGTATTTGAGGAAAGGGACTACGTTCTTATTGTAATGAACAATGTACGTTACTGTTCTATAAATAAATCTATAAAATATTAGTGGAATGGCAGGAATCAAGTTTTGAAGATTTTCTCAGACACTGGGAAAGGGGTATTAGAAGATTAGAAGAGTAGTAGCATACAGCACGAACAATGACATGGCTCAGTAGATGAGGTTTAGTCTTATGAGAAAACTGCATTTTGTTCTCATTTTTTCAAAAGTGACCTTGTGTAATCTCTCTGTTTTGTCCAGATTGCAGGTATGACAGTTATTGGCTTCTTCAATCAGCAATATGAGATCTGAGCAATCTAGGGACTATCAAGCAATACTAAATGTACTCAGTTGGCAAGGTAAATGAAGTTCATGATATTCTGGTCAGGCAGACCTTTCTCTAGATCAAAATGTACTGTGAAAAAATGTAGGAGAGTTGGTTTGGCAGGGTTTTCTTTCCAGAAAAATGCTGTAATAACATTTTGCACCTAATATTCCTGTCTTGCCCTATGTTTGATGTTGAAGAGTTGTAGTGTCTGGACTCCATAGACACTGCTCCATTTTTGATAGATATATGGTGGGGTCTCCTAACACCAGGTTCCCACTGCAGAAGGCTGGGCCCCCTGGTTTACTATGCCTAAAATAGAAGGCAACTCTTGTGTGTGCATATGTTTACGCATGCCTGATTTTGGAACTAAAAATATCCTGGAATATAAGGCAATAGCTCTATGTTCATGGTCATAGAATCATAGAATCATAGAATGGTTTGGGTTGGAAGGGACCTTAGAGATCATCTAGTCCCAACCCCCCTGCCATGGGCAGGGACACCTCCCACTAGAGCAGGTTGCTCAAAGCCCCATCCAG
>JAOXNO010000020.1:50203649-50217459 GCA_028565335.1 Limnodromus scolopaceus | reverse complement strand
TTCATGGCCCTCCGCTGGACCCGTTCCAACAGATCCATGTCCTTCCTGTGTTGAGGACTCCAAAGTTGGACACAGTATACGTCCAGCGGAGGGCCACGAAGATGATCAGAGGGATGGAGCACCTCCCCTATGAGGTGGTCATGAAATGAAATACGTGTATGTGCAGTCACATACACACGTATGTACACACACATGAAAACAGACACAGAACAGCAAGAGGCAATGCATATTCAGACAATTGCAGTTCATTGGGGAATGTTTTTCTCTTTTCCCTCTCTACGGTGTGCAGATGTTCCAAGGCTGTGTGAGGTCTTTTCCAGCTCTGAATCCAAACAAAGTTGCTCCTAGTACGAAGTGAAGTCCTTCCCTGGCACTCCTTCCAGTCTGTCACAGTACAGTCCCCACATAGGAGCTGCAGAAGGGTTTGTCACTGTCATAGTTACATTCCCACTCTCCTTCCAACACCCATGCTGAGCGTCTCAGTGCTCTCCCCAACCCAGGCCCCATCAGTTGCTTTAAATGAAAAAAAAACCAAAAAAACCCATGGCTCTAAATCTTAGCTGAATAATGCAAGATTGCACAAGCAGAGGGAAGTAATATAACTGAGGTTATGGCAGGAGCTGGAAATAGTATGGGGTTCACAGGGCTGTAAATCTCCAGGAGAGTCGGAATTTAAAATAATACAATGCTGAGGGAACTCAGAATCCTATGTAGTTACTTCTCATTTCTATTGATCTGAAAGAGGAACTTTACTTTATCTCAATTACAGTATACCTGATGGTTTAACTGTCCTTTTTAAGACCTGCATCTAAAACTGGAAATAACTCGTCTGTTCAGTAGATTGTCTTGTTAACTATAAAAGTAGCAGAATTAGGGGGAAAAAAATAGATTAAAATTACTGCATTCATTTAATTGAATATTTGTTTCCAGACACCAAGTAATAAATAATCATCATGGAGATTCACAGAAAGTGCTTTTGTTGCCACATATTTTATATTTGTTACTGAAGAAGGTATTTTTTTGTAGGAGCCATCCTCCACATAGATTTCTTGAAAATTTCAAACTACCGAAGTAGTCACTGGAAATGTTGGGAGCTGTTGTAAGTTTTGTTCATAACAATCAGTTTTAACAATCTTATGACAAACTCCAACTGTAATTCTTAGTCTGCTTTAGAGGTAACTATTTGATATACACCACCATTAACAAATAAAAGGTATTCCTTTCAGAATCACAAAAGACATTGTAATTAACAGATGGGATGGTGGGTAGAAAAACAAGTGGCAAACTAAAGAAGTAATGGACCACATAGGCACCTGTCTCTAAGTCATTTAAAAACAGAACAATTTCAGATGCATAGCATCAATTTAATTTAGATGTAATATAATTTCAGCTGAGGCTGATTATTTCCAAATGTAGTCTAAGGTTTTGCAGCTATAGTATGGATCTTTGTCTTCCTCTATTATTAATCCTATGAATAAGTTTTTTTGTAACTTGATGTGCTTACCATTTAACTACTTTCATATCAGATTTAAATTAAATAGATATCTAAGATGTAACCAGAACGTTGGGAGAAATATCTTGTAAAAGAGCTAACAGCCATGTGCTTTTCATACCAAGTTTTTATACCTTTTTTTCCCACTGCTTTATTTCCACACCAAATGCTTGTGTCCTCAGTGTACCTTTCTGTTCCCAGCTTAGGCAGGTGATCATTTTGGTACACATTACTGAGGAACCATTTCAAATTTATACACTGTGAACACTGAAAGAACTGGAAATAAAGAATTTGTTTCTTTATGAAGCAAAGGTATTTCATGCTGTCTTTGCCTCCTCTGATCCTTGTTCTTTTAGTATATTCCTTGCCCATGCCCTCTGTTAAGTATTTCTCAAAGGACAACCACAGCATTCACTAATGCATTTCCTTTAGTTGAAATGCTGTTCTCTAAAGTCAGGCTAAAAGATACAGTTCATATATTTATAAATAGACATGTTTATGAACAAACCAAGTCTTGACGTATAGAAAAGCATGCAGTGGTAAAAATTTGAGGATTTTATTGTTCAGTAACTTGCAAACCCAAATATTCCAAAACAAAAGGGTGTATGGAAGCAAGGTCTTTGGCTCTCAGCACAAGTTTGCTGCTGACTTTACTCTGGCCTGCATTTTTGCATTCTGTAAAACATAAGTACTAGCTTTTCAACAAAATTTTGCAATGTCTTTGCTTATAATTAGTGAATATTTTAGTCACTACTTTACTTATTTTTTTTAGCAAGGTATCTGATGTAAGCAGTTCAACTCCTAACCATCCTCTGCGATTGGTCTCTATTAAGTCTGTCTTGTGGAAAGAGCTGCGCCACATTAAAAGAAGCAAATCCACCCAAACCAATGCATTTCTCAAACAGGTGGGGTTCTCTAAGCTCAGGCCTCCTCCTAGTTCTGGGACACCCAGCAAAAGCCACAGCAGGGAACGGTGTGAATTACCTGCCTCAATCTTAGGTTGGTCATTTTGGCTGTCTCCACACTGGAGGTGTTAAGCCAGTGATTTGGCACTGGAAGAGGTCAGGGGATTGAGATCATTTCTGGGGCAGAAGCCTCATGCTGAAAGCTGCTGAAGGTGGTGGTCTTCTAAATTGCCCTAAGTAGACTCAGAACTATGGGCCCAGTTAGGCTGAGTATTTGTCTTAACTTGTTTGTCTGAGAACTGTTGTTAATTCTGGGCTGAGTGCCCACCTCTGTGATTGGCACCGTGTGGGACCCCACTTAAGTTGTTTAGGTTTCTGTTGTTGTTTCTCCTGTAAACAGCAAAATTGCTGGTACTTCATACAGGTATTGTGAGAGGAAATTCATGAGGAGCAAGGGAACTGCAGACAAGCTTATCAGCTTGGTGGTAGGTTATACTTCATGCTCAATATGGCATAAAGGCGTTACAAAATGGCATCTTCTGTTTTCCAAAAGATTGTTGTATCAACTGCAGGGTTCGTGGGCTTGGGTGCAGGCTGTCTGACTACGAACATACTGTGTGCAGATGAAACAGGTCTGTGGGGGACATTGGTCTGAAATGGGTAGGTGAATCTTAAAATGACAAATGGTCTTGAGGCCTGAATCAACAGCTTCAAAGGGTTTTGGATTAAGGTCATAAGAAATGTTCATCTTGTTCTTTTAGATAAATATTCCCCAACTTGCAATCCCGATGTTATTAAAGAATGGTTTGAAAATCTATTTTTTCTTTAATAGCTTCTATAACACAGAACGAACATCGTATTCTTTTCTGAATAACTTAAAAAACCTGGGTTTTTTCTTTTTCCTTTTTCCTTTTTTTCTTTTTTCTTTTTTCTTTTTTCTTTTCTCTCCTTTCTTTCCTCTTTTTTCTTTCCTCTTTTGTCTTTTTAACGTGGCAGTGTGACATTATAACACCTTAAATTGCTTTGTGCATACCAAGAAGTATTCATGGTACAGACTGTAATTTCTTGTAATAATTTTGTTTGCTAGCCTATGCTCTTGGGAAAAATATTTGCCAAAAAACATGCATGAAAACCTCTTTTTTTTCCTTTGTGGCTTTGCTTGGAAATCAGTGTACATATTTGCAATAATCTGCTTTTAATAAATGAGAGTTAATATACCTACTTTGTTCATGCATTTTTAAGCCTGCTAATATATGGGGGGCTTTACGGTCAGGGGGTTGGAGAGCTGGGATATTGCTGCCTTGGAAGGGGTCCACCTCCAACCTGAGGTGCAGAGTGTGCCTAAGCAAGGGAGAGACTGAGATCAGAGCAAGATTTTGCTCTGCCCTGTGGCAGCATTTTCTGAAAACAACCAACACAGCAGTGGGAGTCTGAAGGCTAAGAAACGTGGGGGCAAGGCTGGGATCACATCCCAGCTGAGTTCCCCCTGGCCAACCTGGTGCCTCCCGTGGCCCTGGCTCTGAGTTCTTTCTTCCCTTCTTCCAAGAGGTTGTTACCTGGGATCTGTCCCGGGGCACTGAGCACGTCAAGGCTACTGTGGCAACTCCATGGGAAGGAGGGTGGATGCTAACAGATGCTTAGGGCCACAGTGAGACGTTGTGGTATCTAGGGGCTGCACACCATCATGAAGGCTGGTAAAATTTCACCTGGTCCTCTCCAGAAAAAGCACCACCACCAAGAAGATGCTTGTCTTCATCTTGTCAAGAATCTGCTCTGTCTGCAAGTTAATGAAAGTTAATGGCTTTCAGGCAGAGTTGTTAGTGCTTCCTCTCTCCAGGATGGAAGCACAGCCCCACAGGCCTCCTCCCACCGCTGCAGCACTTTGGCTTCTCTCCAACACCTAAAAACAGGGAGATGCACCACAGTGATGGGAGAAGCTTTTTGGAGTCCTAGAATCTAGGTATTTTTGGGCAAGTTCAGTGCAGGTTTTAGACTCATTGATTTTGTATAAAAATCAATTTACTTGTTCTTTATGTACATGTATGGCTTTCATGGCTCTTTATGTATGGCTTAACACACCAGGTTTATTATAATAGTCCTTAATGTAGCAATTTGCTAATAATGTAACTTCCATGTTTATCTAGTTGCTTTGCTTCCACTTACAATTTTCCATCACTGTAATCAGTGTGTGTTCTTGAGTACATACTTTCACCTAGTATTTCTCCCTGAGTGATTTTTCTGAGAATACTGTGTTGTAGCCAAGATTTTATATTTCTGTTAACCATTGCAATGTCATGACAAAATAATTAAGGTGTGATATTTTCCTAAGAAAGTCCTTAGTTTGCATTGTTCTAAGGAAATGCTAGATCTGATTCTTCAAGAGTTTTTCACAGAAATTCCGCTGAAGCCAGAATAATTTTAAACTTACCTTGAAGTGAATTGCACATACTTTAAATTCTGATTTGTTTAGTTTCCTGCTGTACACACTTGTATATGCGTACTTTTGTACTCTCACATAGGCTGAACAGACTATTGAATGAATACATACTTGCAAAACTGGCCGATATTTCCCAATGTTTTAGAAGCTGTATTAAACAAACTGAACCTCTTTCTCACATACCACAGTCCATTTTGGCAAAGCACTTTTTAAGCACTTTAAGCACTTCTAAAAAGGGATTTTAAAAATAATGCTTTTAAAAATTTATTTTAAAATAAAACAGCAACCCAGGAAAAGGTTCAAGGAAAATAGAGTGAGAAGTAAGTCCCACTGTTTCACAGATGGAATGTAGGAAGCTGCTGGCAAAGAATTTCTTGTGTTTTGGAAAGTAGGGTGACATTTCACATGGCATTATACATTTTCATAAAAGAGAGCTGTAAATGATGAACTTAGCTTTTTGCTTTTGTATATCATAACCTCTCTTTCTAGTGTAGTTTTCTGCACTGTTGTTGATTGGAAGGTACAAATTCATCCAGCTCATTTCAGAATCAACCTCAAGAATATTTTTGGGTTTTATTACATTGTTTTGCTTATGCCATAGTCCAGTCCCACAAGGAGATCCCAGCCCCATTTGAAAGAGCAAGTGAGATGCAGCAGTAAACTGAGCTGATAAATTCTGCCATACCTGTGCTGGTTTTGTTGAAGTCAGGGAGAGATA
Source organism: Limnodromus scolopaceus (assembly GCA_028565335.1). NCBI lineage: Eukaryota > Metazoa > Chordata > Aves > Charadriiformes > Scolopacidae > Limnodromus > Limnodromus scolopaceus. The sequence continues at coordinate 50,211,907 of JAOXNO010000020.1, read as the reverse complement.
CCATATCACCAGTTCTCTGGAGTGAATCTTGTCTGTCACAAGGTTTGGCATTTCTGGTCAATCTAGATATAATTTGGAAATCTTCTTTTTGAAAGCTGACTTTCCTTTAGAATAGAATGTACAAGAGAGAAATGAGGCTGATTCATTTTATTGCAATTCAAGTTCCAGCAAGCAGTGAAAATAAAATAAAAATGTCAGTGTAAAACTGACTAAGGGCTCACAATTGTTAAGACTTCTTACATTTCAGGCCTACAGGTTGTATAAAAGTCTTGTTAGGCAATAGAAGTGAGATTTTCAGTTATTTGCTAAACAGGGAAAAAGTTGGCATATCAGAAATAAAATAACAGTAAAAGATGTGATAATAAACTCTTTCAAGAGAGTGGGGGTTTCTATTTAATGAGTTAACCTTACTGCACAACCAAACCCATGTGTAGGTTGCCATTTACAAGAAAAAGGATACAGAAGAAGGAGATTCCTTTTTATGTTTGACGATTACTCTTTGCTATTCTTTTCTGTATAAGCCTAGATCTGGTACGTCTTGTAAGTATACATCTAACATAAGACACAAAAAGAATTCTTGGGGCTATTACAACTAATGTTGAACACAGACCTCAAAATTGAGAGCTGCAATGAAAGAGTGCAATGTCCTAAGAATCGTGTTTAAAAAAATCACTTTCTCCATTGCCTTGGTGGATTACTGAATAAGTATTGCTGGATATTGTGCAGAAATTATTTCTCATTAAAGGAAACGGAAGTGCTGTCTTGGACTTCCCTGCTTATTGTGCCATAGGTGGCAGCATGGACCATTGGTCACATAAGCAGACTGGGGGAAACATGTACAGGTAGAGACAGCAAAAGCCTCTTTAGCAACATTTTATTTTTCTGCTGGAATCACTAGAGGATATGAAACAGATTTATTTCAACAATAAGTGTAGATTTGTCATATGATTCCTAGGTGGAGATGGTATGCATCTTGCCTATGAAATGAAGTAGGTGTGTGGGTGTCTTTAAATAATTATTTCTAAAATGTGGAGATGCAGCTGAGAGACCAAGGTAAAAGTCTTACTGAAACTATTTTCTGTGGAAATGTAGAGGTGTTATGAAAATTTTTATATGTCTACAATAGGTAGATTTTTGTAAATGCACGTGCAATAGGACGGCATTAAGAACAATGCAAATGTGCAAATGTGATTATAGAAATCATAAATCACAGAAAGACTTCTAAGAAATACACCAGCTCTTTTCACAACTGTGACATGGGACAGGAAAGATACATAATGAGATGTTTCATGAGATGTACTTTTGAAAGTCAGTTTGCGTTCGTGCTTTCGTATCATTGAGATCTTACAAACTTGTGCTGTACTATTTTCAATAACATGATAAAACCACTAAACCACTAATGTACATCAGCATGCCTTGATTTAACAATAGCCCTCAACAAATTTTCTAATAGGCCGAAGTTAGTGCATTCTTCTCAGAAACAGGAGCCTATTACCAGTAATCCTGAAACTAGGCACTGTTGTTAAAAAGAATAAAAATAAATATTTATATGTTGTCAATTAATTTCACAATCTTAAAAAAAGGCCATTGAAACCTCTAGGGTTTAATAAAATTAAGGACACTGAATGAAGCAGATGCTTTTTGGACTATCCCAGAGAGTTGTGATAGTCAGACAGATTTGCACATATGCTTTATTTCACACTTTCACAAAGGTTTTTATTGATTTGGTTACAGTGTTGTATGAGCATAGCATTGCCAATAGCAGAGTATTAAAATGTGTTACTCCTGACAGCACTGTAACTATGAGTTAGTTTGGAATTCTTTGTTATGCAACAAAACATCTTGTGTTGACAACCTTATGGAAAACTAGGTAATTGAATTGGTCATTTACTGCCTAGTTCATCTCCTGTAAACTGAAGCTCTATACTTGGGTAATACATTTATTTGAGCAGCAATTTTGATTTATCAAGACACCAGTCTTCCAAGCTTCCACTTTTGCACCTTGTATCTCATGCTGGTGTCAGTGCTCCTGTTATTGCAGACAATTTGGTACGTATGCAGGTGATTTGGTATATATTCGCCCTTATTCCCACTCGCATAAATTTCATTTGCAGCTATGCACTTATTTTGTAATCCACATATAATCCATTAGACTTGATGTTTCTTTTGCAGATTTTCTTGTATCTCCAGCAGATTAATTTATAAGGCTTTTTTTTTTACCATTTTCTTCTGTTTAAGTAAAGAAGTTGTGTTTCAGCATTTTGATGATACATCTTTTCTTTAGTGACAAAGGACCATTCTGTTAAGCAGTTTCGGTACAGTCAGCAAGTATAACTAGAAGACAACAAAAACATAATCCAAAGGAATATAGAGAGAAAACAATAGCTATGTGCCTATACAATTTATGTCTGTAGTTTTTATTTTTTATTATAGTGCACTTACAGCATTGTCAGATGCACTTGTACATCTTGCTTTAGATCTGTCTTGTTGCCAAAATCCTGTGGAATAAGTGGAATATGCTGCTTCTTCTTATATATTCACATCCACTGTAGTTTTAGAAAAGGTCGCTCATTACTCCATGTTATTGAACTACATTTACATCAGAGATAAATGTGTGGTGCTCCATTTTTCCAACAAAATATTAAAATACCACCTAATGACCTTAGAGACACTTAGCAGTTGCATGGAAATGTTCCCCTTCAGGATTATCATGGATAGGAATACTAAAGGTGCGGTGTTTGTCAACTTCCAGAAATCCAGGCTTTAATAAGTACCTATGTTTATATACTATATCAATCTTCCAGATAAATACATATTGACTCATCACTGTTTGCTGCAAATAAAATTATTTTTCATGCCTGCATTCACAAAGCTTTTATTTTTCCCATTTTTCCATGACCAGTTCTTGCATTTGAAAGACAGTTCTCTAGGGAAGGACAAATGCAGGAACTTAACGAGCTCTCTTTTCTATTAGGCTCCATTAAGTTAATGTTTTCCTTCCCTCCTCCCTGTCTCCTTTGAAAAAGCAAGTAAATATTTATTTTGGAGCAAAATAAAGGCAGTCCTTCTACCACACTTTTTTTTTTCTTCATTTTTTTCTTTTTTTTTTTTTTTTTTTGGTGTGTAGGGTCAAGGGTAGCTATGTTACCTTTTTTGAGTTTTGGTCTGGGGTCATAAAATACTTGTTTTGTGGACTTTTGCCTCGTAAAGTAAGCATGAAGCAGCTAAGAAAAACAAACAATTTAAGACTGTGCTGTTTGGTCTCTGTGCATTTGTATTTCATGCTCTTAGTTCTTGACCATAAAATGTCTGCTAACGTGTAGCAAAATAAGTGTGCAGAAGAATAAACTCCCTCCTTCCCAAACATTTTCACACTGAGAGCACATTAGTGAGTCCATTCCAACCAAGAAAGCTCATTGGGTTAGTCACAGAAAGTCTTTATCAATTTCAAAAATCATCTGGATTAATTTTTTTTTAAAACTCTTTGCTAAAGCCTTATTGAAATCTGAGAATTAGCTTGCATATGAAGTTTAAATCTAGTTAGTATGGCTCTAGGTCATTTTCATTTTGCATTCTCTTTTCTGTTTCTTCAGTAGATGTGCAGAAAGTAGCACTCCCTTCCATGTGGTTAACCTTAGAAAACTTTTTTATTAATAAAACACCGAAGATCCATGTAAAAAATGCTCTAATACTGTAGTTTCAATTGCAGCTTTAAATCTGCATATAGTATATCTCTTTCTTTATAATAATTCTGAAGAGGTGAGTGATGTCTAAAATTTGCGTTGGTTTTCAACATTTCACTGTAGCGTTTCATTCTCAGCATTTGTTTGGTTTTTTCCAAATTTTTGAAATATTTTTACAAACTTAACCATTTAGACTTATATTTTCCATTCTTATTCTGTGTTGTAAAAAAAGTAGCAGGAGATAGAAAAAACGGGTGAGTAGGGCAGAGACAAGTTCCTAAATTAATCATAACAGTGGTCTCCATAGTTTAACGTAGGCCACTGTGGTAAATACATAGTACCTCTAAATGGTTGAGCATTTAGCAGAAAGACTAACAGAAGAAGCCTCCTACTAGAGCTCAAACTCTTTACATTTTGTTTTGAAATAATTTAAAACTTATTTGAAAGCCAGTCTAAATGGTTATGTTTTATTAATTTTAATTAATTTTATTAATTTGCAGTTTTCTGTTCCAGTAGACATATTCTGTATGGCTGCCACAGCTGTATGGATTGGATATTCAACCTGTTGCCTTTGGTTACTCTCATTGCACTGAAGACTTGAAAATATCCATATGTTTATAGAAAATAGGCAGCTTCCATATTAGTTCAGAGCTAGCTTGTTTCTTTTCCCTTCTCATTCCAAAGGATTGAATTTTAGCAGGTAACCAAACTGTGGTTACAAAATGTAGCTTCCATATGTGCTTCATACTTTATCTGATGGTATTTTAATTGTGTATTTTTTTTTCAAGAAGTGTAGCTTAGTGACCATTTTAAAGTAAGTTTAATATTTATGTTTTGTGTGTTTGGTGTTGTTTTTTTCAATATGAAGATGTCATGGTTTTATGTAGAAAGTATAATGCAAAGTTCATTTGCTTTCCTTCATGCATTACTGGCTTTTCTTGTTCTTAAACATAATTAGTAAAAGTTCATCTGTGGTATAAGACTGTAGGTCACTTCTCAGATTTGTAACCCTCTTTTAAATTTTTGAATAACATGAAGTTGGAACAGATGCATAAGTGTAAAAGTTCACAGGGTTTACAAAATGGTACACTCTTAATACGCATAAGCTTGGGTTTTATGTAACTCTGGTACAGGAGCTCCACACAAACAATTTCAATACTGACCTAGTGTTTTCTCATTTTAATTAATTCTGAAATACATTTTCTGTTTAAATGAAACATTGAGAATCCTTTGATGCATTAATTTCTTCCAGTGCATCCCTTTGAGTGTCATGTAAAGATGATAATTTATAATGAAGTTCATTTAATGTGATTCATTTCTTAGTAGTCTCAGAGCACTTTATACTTGGAGAATTATACTTCAGATTAATTTAAAAATTAAACAGTAAAGTAGTGACATTCATCTGCTATTCATCAAGTGTAAAAAGCTCTCATCTAAGAAATCATTTATAACTGAGAAAGAATCACCAAAACACTTTGTAAATATGCACTACTGTCCTGCCACTGCACAGACCTACATTGACACAAATTATTAACATTGAAGCTAACACCAGTTTCTCCACAACAGATAAAGGCATTGTGGTCAATTTCATGTCCATGGAGCCATAGATGGTAATACCCTACACTTTACATGCACAACTTAGATACAAAGGACCAAAGTGAGTTGTGGATCCTTGTAGAATGACTAGAGAAGCTAAAATCACCCCCATGTCCTTTCTGAGGCAAGGGTTAACACTTCGCACACCACCGCTGCTTTATGTACAAGAAGATTAAATAAGAGAAACAAAGCATGCCAAGAAGCAACGCAAGAATGTATTGAAAAGAAAATATCTGACAGCAAGTGAGAGGGTAGAGAAGAAAAGTTAAGCGTTAGCTATACTGTGAAATATGAATATGCAAACTGGCAGGTTTTCCAATGGCAAAATTAAATTTGTACTACTGTCCACTCCCGTTAACCTTGCAGAGCCAACACAGCTGGGAGGGCGGGACACAGTTCTCCTCCCTTTTTTCCCTATGAATAAGACACTTTGGCAATTTCCATTTAGGTCTGTATGTGCGTTCCCTCTGACGGCATTGGAGTTACACAGCTATTACTAATGACATAATCAGAAAACTGTGGATCTGTTTACATGTTATTAATCATCCAGTTTATCTTGCAGGATCATTATTACGTTGATTATGTACTTCAGTTCCTTGAATATGGCTCCATTAACATTGTTACCACAATGTCCTCTGACTCGGCCTGACCTCAGAAATCTTTATTAACTTATCTATGTTTAGGCTACCTAGATTTAATTTTTACTGGGGTAAAGCAGCTAGAGCATTACCATGTCACACACATAATATCCAGCAGAATTCTGAAACCCCACATCTGGAGGCAGGAAATTGTATCAGTGCTTATCCTTCAAAGACAACCGGCAAAACAAGATTCAACAGAACTTCAAAGTCTCAAAACGAAGATTAAAGTTCTTTTCACTTAATTTTATTTGTTCAAATCTTGTAATTTTCAGTGGTTAGTGTTATTGCATGCTTAAGGTTAGCAACACAAGAAACTCTAGATGTTTACTTGTCTTACCCAATCTATAAGCTGTCCAAATCCACACAGTAGAGAGAATGGATCTGGGGTCTGGAAGTGATGGTGGAGTGGAAGAGGTGTCACAGGGACCGGTTCTGAGGCAAGGCAGAAAAGTTACTTGAGGAGATAGCAGGTGTAAAATTTTGACATCAGTTTATACTATTGTAATTTAATACTAAGTGGAAGATTTTGACGAGAAAACAATGCTATTTGCAGCAGATATAAAGTAACAGCAAAAAACAAATGGGAAAATGTGCTTACATGAATTCTTGTTACGAAAGAACGTACATTACATGTTCTGAAAGGAAGCGAGCATAATTGTTTGTACTTTGTCAGCACTTAAATTTTATAGTCTCATTAATTTCTTTGTGACTGAAATGTGACTTCAGTTCTGCTCCTGTTAAACAAATGTCAACAGCAAACCCCTACAACTGATCCAGTTTTTATAATGACGTGAAAGATGGTACTGGAGCAAATCTTTCCATAGGTTTATGTTATGAAGAATGGTATATAAGCTGTGTCCCACATTCAGAAGCAAAATATTTGTGTCAGAGTAAAACTGGTTCATAGCAGCTCACGCCATCAGGATGACATGTATTAGGGCTGTATGGAGAGATTGTAATTCAACACCTTGCTGTTTACAACCTTGCTATTGAGGTTGCAAGGCCGCTAGAAATCAGGGCACGCAGCAAAGTCGGTGAGAATAACCAGCCAGGAACTTAAGGCTGTATACAATTTCCTACTGCATGGCGTGCTTTAGACCAGGGTAATACAGGGCTGGGGCTGCATCTTGTCTCTTATCTGAGTCCCACTCACAGCAGTGGGTTAAGAAAAGTGGCCAAGAAGAAGGACAGACAAGGCCTCTATGCCACCAATTCAGGGCTTGGAGCTGTATCAAAGGGCTGTGTGGAGCTATAGTTTTTCCACAAACAGTAGATGCTTCTGTATTTCTTCATGTTGTGATTGACCCACATCTGATGAGATCTTGACACAGCCAAAAGAGCAACTGTTCTCCTCTACAAGCACTGACATCCCTCTGACAGGTTCAGCATGCTTTATAGCAGAAAGCTATTGCAACGACAGTGAAGAAGGAGGAACATTTAATAGGTCAGAGGAATTTAAATAGTAGACTTTGAAGGCCAGTGTAGCAATATGTTAGCACAGTAGCTTGCTACGTCAAGTAGCTTTTATTTAAATAATTTCTCAATTTGTTGGTCTTGACATTGTCCATGGAGGACTCTTGACCAGCTGAAATATGTCATATAGGAGCATGAGAGAGCAAGATCTGGTCTAGAAAGAAGCAGAAATACAGCAAAAGGGCATATTATTCCTGAGGTAAGAGATGGGGAGGAGAGAGCAAGATGGAGCAGTCCCTCAAACATTTGCTAGATTAGACTGCATCCAGGCAATTCTAGTTCATTTTACAATGAGTAAATGATGCTGAGCTCTGTTGTCATCTTGTTTGGTAGTATTCATATGCTGAAGCATTATCAAAGGATAACTACAAATAAAAGGAAATAATTCAAACCCTCACACATGTAGTTTCAAATTGGAATATAGAGATTAATTTTATTGACTCACATTAATGTTAAAAGATGGTTAAATCTTCAAGCATTGTTGTTATTCCACCACACTCTTGTTGGGGTTTCCTAGAGCTTACTATCATGTTCTTCTGCGAATGTAGTTTTGCAAGTGTCTATAGATTAAAGATACGGGATTTAGATAAGTGTTTAGGTTTTCTGCAGATGCGATATCATATGGCTGGAGGGGAGAGGACAGAAAGAAGATTTAGCTTGTGTTTCAAATTCTGATGGACTGCAAATGGACTTAGAAGACAAAGGTGACCTAAACCCCTTGAAAAATAGTACTGTATAGTCTTCTTCTGAGCTCTGTGGGAGGCAACTCAGTCCTGTTCAAGTTTCTATGGCAAAAGCTATTTTCGGGGTTTTTTTGTGCTTGCTCATTTTCCAATTATACTCAATCAACATTATATTGGATAAT
>JAOXNO010000020.1:50174959-50203567 GCA_028565335.1 Limnodromus scolopaceus | reverse complement strand
ACATTTTCATAAGTTTAATTAAGCAATCAGTGAATATTTATTATTAGAACAATTAGTTTGCAATTTGTAAAAAAGTACTGAAAAAAAAAATTCCAACCAGCAGTCCAGGTAAGAATAAATAATACTGTTGTGCAACGAATTTTAAAAGAAAAGTATTATCTTTCTGTGTAAATCTCAATACAAAAGAAGATTTAAAAATAGTTTCTATTTTTTCTATTTTTTCTATTATTAGGGAAAATAAATCAGAGCTTTATGATGGAGACTGCACAATCCACAAGGCATACAGAAAGATAAGCCACTGAGTTTAGAGACTGATATTTCACTATAAGACCTTAACAAATCAGGTCACTACTTTACAGGCAACAGATTTTTTGTGTAGGAAACAAAGCTGGCTTGAACCATGTTTCTGACATTTCTGCTTATACATAACTGTGTGAAAAAGTTTGAGATAGATTGTCTTGCAATTAATAATTTTTCCACAAGATGGCACAAGAAATCAATCGTTCTCTTCCCATAACAGCAGTGTTTTTTTCTGTATTTTGATTCTGTCAGACAGATACGCCCTAATAGCCTACTAAGCAATTACAATATAATGTTCCCAGCTGGAAGTTTCAAATTTGTTATTGTACATTATAACTGAGAGTTAAGCATGTGGCAATGGGAACATTTCTTCTTACTTGTTGACTAGGAGACATAGAACAGTATAACTGTAGCTGAATTCTTTTTAACTAATATACATAAGTATTCACAGAACTCACATGAATTAAAGTACAAAGACATCTGTTACACCATGAGGCACTTGGTGCTACAATGGGCACATAAAGTTCAATTGGAAAACCACATCTAGAAAATCCATCTCAACCCAATCCCTATTCATGTGGCCAAGATCCTAAAATTGATAATGAATCCCTGGTGAATTCCACTGAAATATTAAGCACAGTGAGCTTATGAAAAAACATAAAAATAAATAAAAGGAAAAGGATAGGTGGCAGCAGTTTCAATCTGAATTTTCTGCAAGTTCCACTAAAAGATACCTTCATAATTGTGTATCTTGGAATGCCACAGTATATCCTGTCAATCAGGAATTTTTTGAAGAAGCAATAGAAAATATGATGAGTACTGTTTACAACATGTAAACACGTAAGCATGGCCTAAAGGGCATCCATGGGAGATACCAGTGAGTATTCATCAAGCTTTCTCCCATCTTTCTAAAGTGAACTAGCCAGTCCGAGGCCTGTCTTTAGAGATGTGTCATCAACAGGCTATTTGCAGCCGTCAGTACCTGTCACATTGGTGTCCACCTCTGCATTTTTCAGACTGTGAAAGCACTTTCTTTTCTTCCGGAAACACTAAACTGTGAATATTTTTATTGCAATTCTTCTTCCTATTTAAAATGGTCACACTGTCAACGGAGGAAATCAATCTTCCTTTTGTCTCATCTATGCCTAGGTGAGATCCAGTAGTGAGTTATTTCTTTCTTTCCCATTCCTGTTGGTATTGCTGATCTGATTGCAGAGCCTGAATGCGACCCAAGACGTTAAGATGTTCACAGTTTGTGATTTAGAGTTCTTGTGTTTTGTGGCAGTTTGTTTAGTTCTACTCCAGAGCAACTGGAGCAAGACTGGGCAAATGGCACAACAGAGGTTTTTATCAGCTTGCTTTGCAGGGCTAAGTGTAGTGCAAGCACAAGAACGTAAGTGGGGTGGGAGGAATGAGATTTTTTGTTTTTCCAGAAGCCAGATATTACAGTTTTTAAATTGTTGTGCGTACTGAGCCATATAAGTGTCCATGACACCACTGATACTACTGATAGATGTTCTTATAGAACTAAGTCAGCTCATAGTAAAAGTGTTTCTGTCTCTCTAGGAATTAATTTTGTCATCACTTATGTTTGACCACTATCATGTCACATTGGGAAGTGGATGTCATGTTTTGAGGTGGACAAATAGGATATAAACACTTAGAGTCCTGAAGTTCCATAATTCATTTATTGTTGGCCGGTTGGGCTTTTTTTGTTTGACATGAGAAAATTTAAGTCATATGCAACTGTTTCAGTGAGACACATTACCATGTTATTACAAATATGCACAATTACGCTAGTTTTAGGCGAATTGCCTGTCTAAAGAGGATTACTGAGAAAGGGAATGCAGGACATGCCTGAACCAAAGCAAGTGCAGTGAAGTGTTTCAGTTTATTGAGAACTCTAGATCTTTCGTATTCCTGAATTACAGTACCTTAATTACAGAGTCATTAGAGAGGCTTTGCTTTATTACAAAACCTGAAATTCTTTGAATTTTTTGCGCATAGACCTTTTGTTATGACAAATATACAATAAAGTAAATTTGAGCCTTGGACAAAAAGCCAAGGCAAAATCTTCTTTCCACAAGAATGGGACTCAGTGCTTCATTTCGATTTAAATGATAGTTGGAGTGAACTTCATTCTCAATGCAATGTTATAATATTGTAGTTCTTCGGACTTGGGTGCTTTGCCCCACCTCCCGAGATCTTAAAGAACTTTACAAATCATCCTTGGGATGGGGGAGTGAAGTGACAGTGGTCACAATAAATGGAGATGGATTAATTTGTCTTGCTATAAATGAAAACAACTCCCTCGGTGTGCCTTCCCACAATATTTATTGTATCCTCTTGTGAAGGTGATGACTTGAGAAAAACATTTTTTTTTTAAGCCATACTCTACAGAGTCATAGTTAAACCACTTTATCATAGAGTAGGCTTTCTAGCTCTATATTTCAGTGTTGCAAAGGCTTCAATTTCTAAACCAAATTTATAATATTTTTACCTGATTTTTATATCCCGTTTAGTAGATAAAATTTATTACAGACTACACCGAATGATGCAGTTTTCTAACACTTCAGAGTTTCTAGATATCCAGATAATATAGTCTCAGTGAACCATAGCACTCCTTAGAGTATACCAACTGTGTTTAAAATATGGATTACCCAAGTGAGTGGTTGAGTACAACTCAGTCCCACTCCAAATCTCATTCTTACACCAAATTGTTTCTTGATATGCTACCTCAACTCATTTTGAGTTTTCTGCCTCTTAGCATCTTTCTTCTTTAGTAAGGAAGTGTGTTGCTGCCCCTCAGGGCCTCCCCACTACATTGATTACATTAAAGAGAAACAAGCGATAGGGAAATTATGTGAACTGAAAGCAGCAGATTTTGTGTAGTTAGGGTAGGAGCTGTGACTCTGAGGTAAAAAGCAAGAAAGGGGAACTCAAGACAAGACTGAGAAGGACTGCTGGAGTTGCTTTCTGAGAGTAACAATATCCTCAAATAGACTAGTTCAATTTACAGTGGCAGGGGTTTTTTGTGTGTGTGTCTGTCTGTGTGTGTGTGTAAGCCTACATTAATTTCTTCTCTGTATTTTGAATGTGTAATCAAATATATATTCTCAGTGTATTTCAGAGACAAGGAGGTTTTCTGGGAGCTGCTTTCAGGGACACAATAATGTATGATACTTCAGAAGTCTCCAAGCATTTGAAGACTTCAACCAAACTTGAACCAGACTGTCTGGAATATGTCCATCACCATTTAAAGTTGTAATGAAAGAGATTTGAAAAGATATGGCTGTTTCCCTTGTGTTTTCAAATGAAAATACTCCCCAGCTTTCCTTTGTGCAGGAGTGTTTGGCCAGAATCCTTAGGGGAAACTGAGCAGCCAAACCACATATTAGTTTACTAAGATACTACTAGGTGAATGAATAAATAATGGGCAGATAAATAATTGAGTCTCAGATTATTTTTTTTTGATGTTGTAAACAAAGATTGAAAGTAGTCATTGGGGAAATCTCACTTGTCTTATCTAGTACTCAGAGTTCATTCTATTAGAAGTATTTTCTTCTGAAGCAACTATATGAATAAGCACATACTAGCTGTGTTCATTCCATCGGTATTTCACAGCTGCAGATTGTACAAGCTGGGTGTTGTTTTGGCTGGGTACGGAATATCCTGGACTCAAGGCAGTTTTGGACATAACCTGTCATCCAGTCTCTCTACCTGCCCTTAAATAAGGGTTTATAAAAGTAAATTAGGCAGTAACATTCTACTGTGTTCTAATATGGAATCATACGAAATAGGCTACAAGTATTATATTCCAAAGTCTGAGATCAGACCTGGCAGAGAGGAAGCACTGGGTGGTAGTGCTCTCACTGAGGAGAACATCCTCAGCAGGGCAGAGGAAAGCAAGGGTTTGATCTCCACAGGCCTTTACCCCTGCATCAGGACAAAACTGAATTCCCCTGTGCTCTTTCACTTTTTGATATAAAGGACAGCAATACTGACACCTGCTCCACCCGGGATCAAGTTCCTCCTCTGCTTGTTGTGACCCAGAGACTGACATCTGTCTCCTGCAGCCCAGTTGGGAGCTCTAACATAAAGTCTATTCCGAACTGAATTTTTCTCCATCTGCTCCAGGAGAGGTACCAATCAATAGTTAAATATTCAAGCGTTCTTTGTGTTGAATTATGTTTAAGATCTGTTAGGTAAGTCACTTAACACTTCTCTTTTAGTTTTATCAGCTAGTACAATGAAGATTAGATCTTTGGGAACAGGCTCCGGTGTGAGTGTTGGCCCATCCTATGAGAAGGGAACCTTAATTGTGGTGGTGGCAAGTTGTGGGCTGACCTGATTTCTGCCCAGATGACTCTCTAACACCTTCTGTCTTTAATCTCAGTGTCACATCACAATACGGAGGTAAACCCATAGCTTCAGGCATTGTGTGAGAAGAGGTTTTAGAGGCACATTAGCCCATAATCTCTGGCACCCATGCCACAGCCTTGATACCCTGAACACTACCTGCACTATAGCTCGTCTGCTGCTCCCCAAGCCCTGTGGAGTCGTGCAATGTCAGGGGATGAGGAGGTAAAAAGTAATGCCTCTCTCGCCCAGACCTAGGTCTCTTGTATTTACACATGGTCTTCCCTTGATGAGACATCGTACACTTCAATTTCCAGTCTGCAGTTCCCCTTTACAGGAAAGGATCCAAGGGTGAAGTGTTTGAAGGTGGGGAAAGGAACTTGCATCTAGGGTCTGCATAGCCAGTACACATACCAACAACTCCCTAGCCCTTTAATTAATGACAAGTCTTTTAATGATAGCAAGAGGAGACCAACTCTTGAGTTTCAGAGTCTGTGCACTCTGCATCATTCTTTCTGTGCTGCAAAGACTATGACTTCTGTTCCTTAAATAACAATGTGGAAGTAAGAGTGAAAATGAAAATTTTCGAAGCAGTAAACCATAAACTACACCCAGTAGGAAGCAGATATATATGCACACTAATATACTGTACATACGTGTGTCTGTGTCTGTGTCTGTGTTGACATTTGCGTAAATATTTATATGTATATGTACTTCTATAGTGTGTGTTTTAGGCAGATAATTGCATACCTAGAAACACTGGGTCCTTTTTAGGCAAAGCATGTTGAAGCAGGACTTTTCTCTCTTTGGCTAGAAAGAAAACAAAATTCCTGTTTGGAGCAGACTAGACTTCTTTTCTCTGTTCCCAGACATTGTTGTCTTTTCTGTGTGTTATTTGCTATTCCCATTTCCATCAAGCACTCCTCATCACTTCAGAAGGCAATTTGGAACAACTTGGATGAAAGCCACCAAATAGAAATACACATTAAGGAAAAAAGAACATTAAAAGTGTTGTAGGTGATAGTTTCATCCTCTTAGAACAAAGTGCTTACAACAATGTGTTTGGAAAACCTATTGGGCTTATGGCACTTACTTTCAGGAAAGAAAGACGTCTTTTGTGTTACTCACATTTATCTGCCAAGACTCTTTTATGAGAGATCACAAGAGACCTTTCTTTCAAGGCTGTAGATTATACAAACAGACTATTTTGTATAATCTTATAGATGAGCTAAATGGGAGCTCAAACTGCTGAGTGTCTCTGAAAATCAGGCCAATTTTGTTTAGGTACTTCTCTTGCATTTTCTCACACAATCAAAACTTTGGCTTGAATCTTTTAAATATCTTGTAAGCTACAAATCCAAATCTATCCCAGAATATTTTCTTCCGGAGTTTTTTCAGCTGCATGTGTCAGGATATTTAGCTGTTATTTTAGCATTTCATGGGAAACCAAGCTGTAACAGCAAGTAACGTATGGATTGTAGGATGCTGCTGGTTTTACAGCTGTCTTCTAAGCAAGTCAGGCTGTGCACGCAATGGATATAATGAGTCAAGGTGAGTTTCAGCAACTGCAAAAAGCATTCCTTTCCACTTTTGCTCTTCCCCCTTAGTATGCAGGTTATGTACAATGCATGGTGCAGAGTCATTGATGTAATTGTAAAGTTTCCAGCATCATGTTATGATTCGTCTATAAAGAGTCAGTTATCAGAAAACCTACTAAATAACAGCTCTATTTTAGGCCAGTCTAAGGCACAGGAGGTTCCAAATCATTTTGTTGCACCTATAGAGCAACAAATCTGCATGATCTGGCTTCTTTGAGATTAGAATCTTCCTTTGCAGAAAGAAAAGGTTCCTCTCGCAAGACTTTAAGGTAGTCGAAGACATTTTTTTATGCAGGTAGGTTGATTTACATCAACAAGCAAGCAAACTCAATATAATTTTTTTTTTTGTAATAATAATTTTAGTTTCTTAAAGAATATTAAATTGTAGTTGTTTAGTAAGAACCAAAACATTTGGATTAGCAAATTAATGAATTTAGCATGGAGATTTATATGTAAAACTAGCAAAAATCCTGTAATATGTACATGTTCATTTAAGCAGTTTGTGGCTTATTATGTTAAAAATGGTCAATGATATCGTTCTGACTCACTACATAATTATTCTTTTCTTTACTGTTAATGTTTACTTGCTTTTGAATAGAACTAAAATTCAATTAAAATGAACACAAATGACATTTTAATAGTATTTTTATTAACCAGTAGCACTATCATGTGTTGGATATGTAATTCATTTTTCAAAGCAAAAATATACTTTAGATACTAAATGAATGTGTCTAGTAAAGCAAGAAAGCATTATCTACAGAAACAGAATTGAAAGGATTGTTTCTGATCACCAAGTCTTTCTACCACTGGTAGATCTCAGGTTCCTCAGCGTAGCTTCATAGGAACAGAAGTTCTAGGCTTTGGTGTTGCTTTTTTTCATATCTTATTCAGGCTATGAGTAGTATGAATTAGTTGAATAACTGAAGACAGTGTTTTCTCTGTATTGGCAGAAGAGTTTCTCACCATCCCAGTCTGGTTACAGGAGCTGTCTGGTTCCACAATTTGGTCTTTAAAACTTTGGCAGCAAACAAGTATTGTTTCTTTCTTGAAAAAGGGAATTTAGTGAGCTTAAAGTTTTTGTGTTTTAATTTGCAATTCTCTGTGTGTCTCCTCCCAATTCTGATATTCTCTTGATATTGTTTTGATTTTACAATATATAAAAGCTTCCTTTCTGAATGTAAACTTGCAAGAAATTGTGTTTGGTTTGGTGTAGGCTTGAGAGCAACTTGTATTAGATAATGTGTAAAGTTATTTCATATGATCTGAATTTCGTGTATGTTTGAATGACCAAAATTAGAGATACTTGAGGAAATCATGAAGTTGCATACCTTTTTCAACAAGTGTAAGTACCTTCGCTAGGTGTACTTATCATGCAGGCCAACTTTTAGATAAACCAATGAACCCTAGAAAGATTTAGGCTTTTAAGTGAGTAAATTCTAAGTATTTTTATTTAAGTGTGGCCTTAGAAGTTATCTTGGTAATATTAATATGAAAATAAATAACAAAATAAAATATTCTGTTCTTACAAAACAGGTAATTAAAAGTAATGTTGAAACATACCGCGGTTTGTTTTCAGCATTTTATGTACCAGGTCCCAGTATGGCAGGAAGACTCTCTTTCATAGGCTGAGAACTCAGCTTGAAAGAACATAAGAATTGTTTTGAGCCTAAAAATCCCTTTTTCCCTAACTCTGCTTGCTTGCTAAAATGTGACATTTGGACAACAGCAATGGTCTGAATGTTTTCCACGCTATAATAACAAGTAACTACCTGGGTGCAGTTGCCTGGTCCTTGACCATAGGGCATGAAAGCAGGGAGGGGACTCTGCTCCTGTGTGTAGGGCTTCAGGACGCCTGATAGGTATATGACACTTGCCTGAATAAAACCCTGTTTCTTCACAAACTGAAGAAACATAATAGTGGCCAGCAGCAGATGCCCAAGATACTTTTCCGGAGATACTTTTACAGAATATCCTTTGGCTTCCAGTGATTTGTGGTTTGCAGATCATTGGTGTGTCCCTTTGTCAGTTTGTGTGATAGCATCACACCTCCCGTGGCAAGAAATTCAACCCCTGAACTCATACATATATGAAGAAATTTTCTTTGAAATTGCCATCTACAAGCTTCATATGAAGTTTTTGAACAGGGAATAATTATTCAATACATCTCCACTGCTTATGATCATATAAAAATTATGATATGCCCTGTCTGACCTCTTATGTGCATCATCATAGGCAGGTAGTATAATTATTCCTACCTCGACAAATGTAAGACCCTCAAGTTGAGAATTTAGGCAATGAAAAAAACAATATAGATGTGTTACAAATTTGCCTTTCAAACTTTTTTATGTACAGTAAGGAGACCATATCTGGTTTTTGAAATTTCCAGCAGAATACTTGGGTACATGACAAATATCCTCTAGCATATTGGTTCAACATCTAAATGTAGAAATCTTGCTACCCTAGGCATTCAGATTTGAAAACTGGGTCTCCATGAATCATTTACTTTAATGACTCTTAATTGCCTCAGCTTTAATTCTTTTTTAAATGACAAAAAAAAGGGCGTTATCCACTTTAAATTCCAAAGGCTATCTGTATTCAGTGACTTAATGCTAAATGAAAAAGTATATTATGTGGTATGACTATAATTATTCTATCTAAGGACTGAGGAATCTGTTTTTAACATGGTTTCCTGAGGAAATTATGATTATGCAATCTCTGCTTGTCCGACTGTCTTCTCTTTTGCTTGAGAACTTTGAATCTGTTGGCCATTTTTTGCCATCTTGGAGGAATAGGAGTTTCAAAGCTATTTTCTTCTAACATCTGTTAAAATCAGTGTCTAAATAGGAGAGAAGGAGGGTAGAAAGAGAAAGAGACTTGAGTTGCTGCAACAGGTGATTTTTCTCTACAAAGATAAGGTGTACTTGGCAGAAGTGATCCAGTCAATCAACAAGCATTTAAAGACTGTCTAGTACCATAAGCATATTGTTAGCTACAGATGAGCAGTTATGATACGTCCTGCCTCTGGCCTGCTGAAAGAGACTCAGGAGAACAATATGTGAGAAGAACCTGTAATAGGTACAGAGTTTAGCTTCTCATGGCAAGCTGGACTTTATTCCTCCTATTGCAGGCTTAGAGCAGAGCAGGCAGTCCTACCCTGCTACACACAAGAAAGCTCATCATACATATCTGCCACTAGAATTAATAGCTTATCTACCTTTATGCTTAAAGGACATCAGCGGAGGAGCCAAGGCTCAAAAGACTTATGTAGGAAAGCCTGTAGGAGAGCTCTGGCAGACCTTCTCAACAGAAACATTTGCTTTTGGGAAGGTAATGATGCTGTTTCGGTTTCCATGTGCTCTATGTGCCCATGTCACATAAGTAATTTTAAAATATCAAAGGTGTGAATTTTATAAACATCAAGTCACATCATACAGATTTCAGTTGCTTGACAAAGTAAGTTCACAAAAAGGATCTTCAAAAATGTGCTGAATATATATGAAATCTCTAATAATGTACTTTGCAGAGTAACAGCCATAAAAACATCTTTAGCTAGCATAAGGTCTGTTTTAATGTATATATACCATCCAAAGCATGAGTATAAGCATGAATGACTCTTTTCCTTGGAGAGTGGACTGATATTATGTGAAACAAAGGCAGGATCTAACCCAGAATAGGGGTACAGATCATGATGATAATTCACTCAGTGATTCTTTAAGCATAAAGATGATCAGGTGATAAGTTTACACTGCTTAGGATTTGGCCTTAGTTTTCAACATACGAGAAGCTGGAAATATTTAACTTTCCCTTCCTTAATAAATCCAGATGACAAGGAAATGTGTTGAAATGGTCAGTGGCTCAACTGTTGAGAGGTGCGCATACATGTACAAGGGAATTTGATGAGCCAGTAACATGACAGGCACATCCTTAGTCTTCTGACTGGTGGTGTCAGGTATGTGCCTTGGAGAAGACATGGCATAGCTGTACTGAGAGATGGGCTATTTCTCATCACACCATAAAAACTTTTCCTTTAGTGAGCATGCTCTGAGGCTGGCTGGTTCTATGTGGTTTAGTATATTCTTTTGGGGATACATCCACTCTTTCAATCTGTGTGAAAATTGAGCCATGGTCTTCTTTTAGGGGAGCACTTCTGGGGCCTAGATCAAGCCCAGACCAGGGCTGCACAGTCCAGTGATGCTACAAGTGGTAGAGGGCTGTCCTCTGCTGGGAGAAGAGACACAAAGCCTGATGCCACCCTGACCATGGTCCCTGCTCCTGTGGCCAGGTCGTTCCCTGTAACAAGCAGCTCAGTGCTTTGCAGAGGTACCCTCAAAGTCACTAAGGAACACATAGTGCAGCTGGACAGCAAAGGCTCTCAGGATCACAATTTAGACACCTAATTTCTTGCTGAATTGCATTGTAGCCCATTGCTTACTGGATATGGACTATAATCTCAATTAGGTATTTTGGCGCCTCTTTAGATACAGTGAGGCCAAAGATAATCATATTTTTTACCTCCAGTCTTTTCCCCCCGTTTCAGACTTTCTTAAGATTCTCTGGAAAAGATTTACAAGGGCAAGTGAAAGTAGACTAAAATTATAATTTGAATAGAATGGCATGAATCATACACACTACTCAGTTGAAATTTTAGTAGTATAAGCAATTTTTTCCAGTCATATCATCTTCAACTCAAGAGCCAAATGAGAAAATATTTATGCATCCTCTGTTCTTGATAAAGCAGTGTCATTGCTGGTGTAAAATGTGATTAAAATACAGTCTCAATTTATTTCATATGGTCTGCTTTCTTTACAATGTGTTTAACTCTCCCTGATATTACTGCGTGTGCTATGGAAAGTGAAGGCAAAAACCTACAATATATCTCTTTATGGAAATAATAATTCTACAAAGCCTATCCCCTTCAGAAAATGTATCAGCAATCCATGTGTGCTAAGTGCTTCAAAGGCACGGCCATGTACAATTGGTAGCAGCTGAAAATAGTTCCTCATATCCTCTTACCATTCTAGAGTTAATGTGTCAATTATGTGTTATAGATTTGAATTTCAAGGGGGCAATTATTATTTCGTGATAAAAACATTTCTGGACAGGATTATGGAACATTAAATTAATCTCAGAATTGCCTTGATATGTGGTGTGTATAAAAAAGTAAATCCAATCAGACCGATAATTTCAACACAAATTGTTTAGAAAAGGGAAGAAATGTTTTTCTGGTTGAGGCAAGACAAGCTGTGTTTTAAAAGAGAGTTTTCTAACTTTCATCCTTTAACACGGAATGCTGAAAAAAAACCAAATATGATTTCATAAAGAAAAAGTTAATATGTGTTATATTCACTGCTTTTTGAAATGCTCAAATAGTTCAAAATATTTGTAACCATCAATGAAATCCATGTCTGTGCAGCCCAGCTGTACTTCAGTACATCCAGTAGCATTTTATAGTGTGAATTAGATTTGAGTCTCTCTCATTTTCATCCATCCGCTAAATTGTAGTCTGTGGACGAAAACTAATCCACAAACATTTATTTTGAAAATGAAATTCACACACCAAAATCTAAAGGGTAAAAACCTACACCACAAAATATTAAAACACCTAGGATGCATGTGTTTAGTCAAAGCATTTCTGACAAAAGGCTGGTTTCTAGCTATATACCTGGATAGATGCAGGGATTTTAGTATATGCAATCCACATTGCATTTTAATATGTGTGATCTGCTTTACCACATCTTAGTTATACTTGAATTTTTAAAACTGCGTTCAGACTTTAGTGTGTTTATAAAATATTAATGTTAGCAGGAATGCAAAACTTTTACTTATTCACATTTCCTTTAAAGAGCAACAAGATCACTGAGGTAGAATTTAGTATAAAGGAAGTGATAATTAACATCGAACTATGAAACGCTGTTTGTCTGTGGAGGTATGCTGACTGAGACACTTACTGGGTTTCTAGTAATTGCTGGATGCTAAGGGTCTGTAAAGATGCTTTTTCTCATTTTGCACCTTTATTGCCTTGTCTCCTTTTAACTAGATGATGTTCTTTTAACTAGATGATGCCTGATGAGGTGGCTTAGGCGTACGTTCACTTCTAAGTATTAATCAGTCACTTTCTTTTTTCATTTTATGTTAAAACTGTTTCATGCTTTCACCATGTAACTCCTTGAACAAAATTCTTGTTTGTGTGCGATTTTATACGTCATGTCTTTGCTCATCCAGTCACTGCAAAGAACGATGTAAATACCATGCTTAGAGTACTTTGTACAGCATGTACACCAATAGTGATTTTCATAAGTTCTCTCTCATGACCTGTAATGTCAGTAGGTTTAAAAAAACATCTTTCTTTAATGCTAAAGAGTAAATAAGACCAAAGGAAATAAAAAGTTGGAATTTTTAAAAAGTCAGATCCAAACTCCACGGATTATTGCTACCCCTGCTCTGGTTCATTGTTAATACAGTAATGCCAACATCACAGGTTCTAGGGGTCTGGAGACATCCACCAGCCAAAAGCCACTGTACCAATACAACACAGAGAGATTTTGCAGGATATTGCAATGACAACACCAAGTGTTTCTTGAAAGTCAGCAGTCTCTGAAGAAGAAAGTACTGATGAAACAACACTGACAAGTGTGGCAGGGACACAACCACCCCGAATATTTCACCCAGCATCCTCACTGAAGAGGTGGTTGCTGCCCCTTCCCTGGGCACTCCTTCCATGTCTCAGAGCAGTGCCTGGAAAAGCTGGATGGTGCTGGCTAGAAAAGTGATGACTGGTGAGGCTGGCTGCATGAAGGCAGGAGTCAGCCCCAGAAATGAATGGGGAGAGGATGACTTTGGGTGATACAGAGAAGCAAGAACAGCTTAGGTTGATCTGTCAGAGTAAGGAAAGCAACAGCAGATGTGAAGAGTAGTCAGTGAGAAAAATGGGTAAGTCAGAAGGAAGGGCTGTGAATGAATGTGGAAGGTGTGTTTTGGCATTTGTCAGGGGATAAGAGAAAGATCTGTCAGTGACTGACCTGTAAAAAAACGAGTCTGGACACAACTTTTAAAAGTGTGGATAAGTTAAAGGAGAAAAATGTTTCTCCATAATAAGACTGCAGATCTAACTGTAGATCTAATTAATTGGAACCAATTTTCTAGGAGGCCAGCTTACTTTGTAAAACAAATATGAGATTGGCTCCACATGAAGCTGGCTGAATTTGAGTGTGTTTCTGCACTGAAATGAAATGGAACAATGATTAGGAAAATGAAAGGTGTCTATAGAAGGTATATTGATGCTGCTGAAGCTGTGTGGTGGAAAAGCTCAAGGAACGCTTAAAAATGTTTCTTGTTAACAGTTTTAACATACACTGCAGCATGTTATTTGCAATTTTTATTCAGTATGACAGTCCCATATTTAAAAAAAATAAAAAGATACATTAGTTCTAAGTACTGATCATAGGATCATAGAATGGTTTGGATTGGAAGGGAGCTTAAAGAGCATTGAGTTCCAGCCCTGCTGCCATGGGCAGGAAGACCTCCCACTAGACCAGGTTGCTCAAAGTCCCATCCAGCCTGGTCTTGAACACTTCCAGGGAAGGGGCATCCACAGCTTCTCTGGGGAACCTGTTCCAATGTCTCACCAGTCTCACAGTAAAGAATTTCTTCCTAATATCTAACCTAAATCTCCCCTTTTTCAGTTTATAACCATTTCCCCTCACCCTATCACTACACTCCCTTATAAAGAGTCCCTCCCCATCTTTCCTGTAGACCCTTTTTAGGTACTGGAAGGCTGCTATAAGGACTCCCTGGAGTCTTCTCTTCTCCAGGTTGAACAATCCCAACTCTGTCAGGCTGTCCTCATAGGAGAGGTGCTCCAGCCCTCTAATCCTCCTAATGGTCCCTCTCTGGATCTGTTACAACATATCCATGTCCTTCCTGTCCAAAGCTGGACACAGTACTCCAGGTGGGGTCTTACCAGAGCAGAGTAGAGTGGTAGAATCACATTCCTCAACCTGCTGGCCATGCTTCCTGTTGATGCAGCCAACCAGGATGCAGTTGCCTTTCTGGGCTGCTAGCATGCACTGCTGGCTCGTGTCAAACTTTTCATGCACCAATATTCCCAAGTCCTTCTCCTCGGGGCTGCTCTCCAGCCATTCTCTGCCCAGCTTGTATTTGTGCTCGGGATTGCCCCAACCCATAAGCAGGACCTTGACCTGGTTGAACTTCATGAAGTTTGCATGGGCCCACGTCTCAAGCCTGTCCAGGTCCCTCTGGATGGCATCCCTTCCCTCCAACATGTTTACCATACCACACAGCTTGCTGTCATTGGCAAACTTGCTGAAGGTGCACTCAATCCCACTCACTGCCCATGTTGCCAACAAATGTGTAAAACAGCACCGGCCCCAGTGCTGACCCCAGTGGAACACCACTTGTCACTGGCCTCCGCTTGGATATCAAGCCACTGACCGCAACCCATTGAGTGCAGCCATCCAGCCAATTCCTTATCCACTGAGTGGTCCATCCATCAAATCCATGACTTTCCAATTTTGAGACCAGGATGTCATGCAGGACAGTGTCGAATGCTTTGCATAAATCCAGGTAAGTGAATCTGTTGCTCTCCCCTTATCTAGGAATGCTGTAGCACCGTCGTAGAAGCCACACTGGCTGTCACCAATCACCTCCTTATTTTCCATGGGCCTTAGCAGAGATTCCTGGAGGATCTGCTCCATGATCTTGCCACACACAGAGGTGAGACTGACTGGCCTGTAGTTCCCCAGGTCTTCCTTTTTTCTCTTTTTGAAAATGTGGGTTATGTTTCCCCTTTTCTAGCCAGTGGGAACTTCACCAGACCGCCACGACTTTTAAAATGTAATGGAAACAGTTTTGCAACTTCATCCGCCAGCTACCTCCAGCCTCATGGAGGGATTTCATCAGGTCCCAAAGACTTATGTACCTTCAGGTTCCTTAAATGTTCTCAAACCTGATCTCTTACAGTGGACGGTTCTTCATTCCCATTGCCCCTGTTTTTGCCGTCTGCAACTTGTGCAGCATGGTGATCTTTTGCAGTATGTGCTCCTCTTAATTGTCTGACCATTACTCCATTTTGGAAGTATTTAGCACCTGCATAGAGGGAACAAGTTTGGGAATATTTTTATTTTTGTTTTTCTCTTTTGGAACACAGGAGGAATAATTTCTACTGGGACCTCTGTGGAACTGACAACCGAGAATGGCATGATTATTTGTTACAGCCAGTATCCTAGCACACAGCAGTAGTTCTATTATTTCCCTGTCACTTAGCAGCCTTTGTTTGGACTTGAATCCCAGTGAATTTTTAAAAGGTATAAATTTGTTATGGAGCTTTAATATTGACTTGTGCTACGTGATTCTAATTAAGTATTCCCAGAAATGTACTAAAATGGCATTATGCTTGTTGTGTTCCTGGGTTTGGTTGTTGTTTTTTTAAGGGGAAAAAAAAACCCTGGCTGTTATTTCCCACTCACCTAAAAGCTCTTTTGTGATTATAGTTCATATTATTCAGGCTCATACTGACCACACAGTAAACAAAGTGCAATTGCCTTTGATTACAAAGAAGGAAAAAATATCTCTGGCAATTATGTATTTTATTAGCACTGCTGTAAAACACAAGAAGAGCACTTGCTAATTCCCTAATGTCTTGGGATCCCACAAAATCTAAGTTTCTTATCCATGTTTATCAGATTTAAATATTGCCGTGTTGGACAGGGGTGAGGACTGACTTACTGGGAAAATGAAAGCTTCAGGCAGGAACAATTGTATTTATTTTTTCTTTGTTGGGGTAAAAAAGAATGTGAATCAGCCAAATACATCAATTTTTAAGAGGTGGAGAAAGAATGATGACTGCAGTTTGGAATCACAAGTCTGGAGAAATGTGGGAAGCTAGAAAAACCTTTCAAAGCTTGAAGAATTCCTTTCATTGTGCACATATTATCATCTCTAAATAAATTTCAAGATCCCCGGGCACCTCTGTTCAAACACTCAAAAGAGGGTTTTCTGGAAGTTCCTATTTATATCCAAGGCAGTTTGTAGCTTCAGTGACATTTTAAACTAGACAGACCATAGAAAAATCCGTAGGAAAAATCCAACATTTTTTGTCCAGCCCTTTTCTTTTGAAGACAAACCCCCAAAAGACCTAATGGTGTCCTCTCTTCTTAACCACTGTTACAGCCTTTCTGTAGGTGAGTTTCAGTATACTGGTATGGAGAATATCAACCTGTCCACTTATCTTTCATGCTCTGCTCTTCTCATTTGGGACTCATCATGATGGGGAAAACATGACCAAAGATTCATTTGATGGAGAGTCTGGCTTTCATATGTACAGAGTACAAATCTTCTGAAAAGGAAAATATTTTTCCTAGTTTCTCTCTTCTCCTACCACCATCGGTACCATAAACTAAAGTGTCCACAGGGCAGCTAAATAGAGAGTTCACTGTCTAATCTAGAGACAAGGGCAATGTTGTATGGTCTTTATGTTTCCAATTCAGGCCATAAACCTTTCCAAATTAAGAGAAAAAAATCTGTGAACGAACCTCAGAATTTATGAGGCAAAGAACAAAACCTCGACCCAGGACTTTATCTAGAAAACTTCTATGTAACTGACAAAAAAGTAATCCTTAAAAAAAAAACAAAAACCAAAACCGAAAAAAGCAATGGATATAACAAAAAGAAACAGATCAGTAAAGTTTACTGATTCAATGTTGTTATTCATTTAGGTAATTTCTCCTAATGATAATTCTTAAAAAAGGGAGATCTGAAGTGCTTAATACTTTTAGATTCCCATAAAATACAAAAGAATGATCATATAATTGCTTGTATTTCAATTGTCCTAGTCAAACAGACTTCTAATTTATGCTAGTTGATCATTTGAGCTTTAGCTCAAATAGTCCTGCTCCTAGTTCAAGGTCCTGAAAGAATCATGTACATGAGAAACAGCAGTAAAGGTAATTTGAGTTACAGCTGGAAAGGGGCTTAAATGAGATTCCTCTCAGTGTCAGAGACCAGATAGAAATTATGACAAAATCCTCTTGCAAGATGCTGTGGTCTTGATTTTCTCATCTGTAAAATGGGATGATGACAAAAGTACCATTCCCCAATACAGAAGAGGATGTTTTTAAGATTATTTGTTTGCAGTGGCCGGAAATATTAACCACTGTGTTTTTACTAAGATATATATCATTTCACTAAATACATTATTTTCTTCTAATATACTGTAAGACTGGATTTATGAATACCTAGTAGTCTGTGAATTCACATCCTCTGTAACAAATATTCATCTTTACTTTTAGTTGCAATGCTTAGAATTGCTGTGTTCGTTATGTATGAAAAGCAAACAAATCTCACTCATGCAGTTGCTAGATACTTACTTATTTCAAAACATAAACCCAGAGCATTTCACCTAGATCAGCAGAAGGATCTCTAACAGCCTGTGCAGGAAGTCATAATTCTGGGAGTAGAAAATTAAACTGCCGCCGTACTTGCCTGGCCAAGTGCTTGTGGACGCTCCAGGAGCAGGTTCAACGTGTAGAGGCAGGGCTTCTTGCTCCCATTAAGCATTTCAAACATCTGTCCCCAGTGTTGAAAGCTCTGTGCTGGCATCTGTTGAATAGAAGATCATTTACAGAGTTGTACGTCATGGGTTTAGCTCATCCTAGTTTTGATAATCTCTTTATTCACTGCATGCCTGCCATGACCTGGGATCTGCTGACACAGGATTTCTGTGGTTCATAACTTCCATCTCAAGACATAGACTGTGGCTTTAGGGCTTGTACTGCTTTATGCTTTCCTGTTTTGAAGTTCATTCCCACTAAATGAGGTTAAAGTTTGTTTTTATATTCAAGCACTTCATTCTGGAAAAGGCTGATTGTCACTGCTTACTCTATCGTGAATGGAAACAAGTTTCCAAATCACATCATGGGACTGGAACCCAGGAATGCCTAACCTTTAATCCCAGGGACCACAAATGCTATCCATGGCTTGGGCATGGAAAGTCATGTCATTATGTAAGTTTTGTACCCTTCCTTCTTAGTAAAATGGGCATTGCATCTCATGGGAATTTCAATGAGCTGATTTGCCATTTTGCATATCAAATATTTTGTTCATCTACTGGGAAAGAAAAGCCACTTTTATTTTAAGATAGCACCAGACATCTGAGGGAGTACTTGAGCTCTAAATTCACATGCTTGTTAAATGTTTTGATTGTTCTCCTTGGATGAGGTGCCCTGAGATGCACAAGGACATGTTTTTTAATAAATACTGCTATCTTTACAACCCCCCATTTAAAGTCTCTATACATTCTCATCTGATTTCATAATCTTTACTACATTGTTAAGGCGTCCTTTTGTCAGGAGGCTGGTAATCCTGAGCAAAAAGGCTCTCCTATAAACAGAAATTCTCTGAGTTGTCCCATGTACCAGCTTGCAGCCTTTTCATGGGGCTTAGCTGGATGATTTCCACAGTCTGA
Organism: Limnodromus scolopaceus; assembly: GCA_028565335.1. NCBI lineage: Eukaryota > Metazoa > Chordata > Aves > Charadriiformes > Scolopacidae > Limnodromus > Limnodromus scolopaceus. Next base: position 50,184,829 of record JAOXNO010000020.1, on the reverse strand, counting down.
CCCGTTTAGGGAGGGGATCTTCTGACCTAATATATAAACTCCTGTTGGCAGATGAGGCTTTGTAGTATACATTGTTGAACAGCAAAACGTGTCACTGGGAGGCTGAAGTCAGAACACGTTTCTTTGTGCTTGGGTTACAGAGGCACTGGTTGTGATAATCTTACAGGTTGCTTCCCAAGCCAGTATGTAGGGGACCCAAACCCATCACTGGGACTCCCAGGCATCAGGATAATGTAAAAAGTAATGGGAATTTAGAATGTGGAAGAGATGTGCCTATTATCTACAGTCTGGACACTGCAAATTCAAGAAATTCAGTGTTATTCTTTAGATGTCCTGAAGTGATGTGATCTGCCTGAAAAACTGGCACACTGCTAAGTGCATAAAGACTCACTGTTGCAAAGCCTTCAAAGATCTTCACATTCGCCAGATACCCTATAACTGCTCTAAGAAAAGCTAAGTTAAAAGAACATAAAATAATCTGTCTGACAGGATCCAAATGTAGGTCATGAGATATCAATGGTTACAGAAGCAAGTGAGCAGCAGTGAAAGGAGAATAAAATCTACCTACCTACTAGATTAGATCCAAAAGTGTATTTTACTTGACACTTGTCTGTCCAATAGCTGGTTATGATGTTTCATACCTGCATGACTTAGTCTGTGGTTCTTAGGTGAGTTCTTATATATCTATTTTCCAATTACAGGTGGTAGAAGAGATTTCGGAGATCATGCTTTTTTGATAATGATCCAAATATATGCTCTGTGGCGGTGCCCTAGCCCTGAATCAGGTAAAAGTTTCAGATTTCCAAACTATTTTATGCCTCTTTCAGGAAAATGTTAATGACTTCCCTCATGGATAGGTGGGGTTATCACCTGCCCAGACAGTAAACAAAGTCAGCTAACAATTACTCTAGTGTTAGGCTAATGGTTAACATATTGCAAGGCAGAAAATCTTTTCCTCTGATTGTAGCAGTGTTTAAATGCCAGAATAAAACATTTTTATATTGCATGAATTTATCACTTCCTAAATTTGCTTTATACCTTCAACTGATCTCATTAACTGAGTGTGATGAACATAACACATGCCCTCTCATACAGTAGTAACCAGTTAGGAGTTTAGGACTGAACCATATTTTTCCCACCTACTTCCATCCTTTTTTTGAAGGATACTATGACAATACTTAATTTGGCTTAGAGTCTGCCATTCCGGGCTATAACAAACTGATTTTTCCAAATGTGCAGTTGTTCTGTTTATGTATTTGTAATGCTAAGAATACTGTCTCCTCTGTCTTTCAAAACAAGGAAAAGTATGGGAGAGATGAGGGAAATGCGACAGAGGTGAAAAAGATCAGATAGGGTGTGCCACTAAGCATAAGTGCAGGAGAATTAAGGAGAATTTGAAAGCTGGATCTCAGTATAAGCAAGCCATTTGAAAGAAGAGGCAGCGGGATGAACATGAAAGGTAAAAGAAAATACAAGAGCAGATATGATTTTGAATAGCTGCGTAAGAAGGAGGCATGAACAAGGAATATGAGAACATGGAATAAGGTTGGAGAAGAAAACAATCCAGTAGGTAAACATGTGAATAAATTAAGGATGTAGAAGGAAACAAGTATAACAACATGGAAAGAAGAGCAGCATCGAGTTTACGTGTTTCTAATTCATTTCTGCAGAATGATGAGAGTGTTTTTAGAAATTCCTGGCAGTATGGTCAAAGGAGGAACTGAGAGAATTTTTCTTGAACATGTGAAAACTCACATAGACTCCCAACAAACCTGGGATTTCCATCTGCTGTTGCATTTAAGGTTCTGCCTTCAGAAAGCAAAGTGAAGATCCTGAAGATAAATAAGGCAAGAGCTATGTAACTCAGATGAGACAACAAATGAAAGTCTCTCCTGAGAGACTTTTAACAACCCTATACTCTGCTCCCTATCATCAAGATAAGAATTGTCATGCCATTTCTTGCTTGCTAGGTCTTACGGAATTGCCATCTTTTCAGCAGTAAGAACTGCAGAAGGGAGGTTGAATGAGAGACCCTCCCACCCCACTTTTTTCCAGTGGGAAAGACAGGGACATGGCAGTATGGACAGGAGCCTCTTGTGCTGAAGGATGAGGTGATGGAGTTGAGGGAGTGAGAGAAATCAGTTTGTTCTCCCAACTCGTGGGGTCCCTGAGCTGGCTTTTTCTTACGGCAACCGGAGAGATACCATTCCTCCTCCCAGGTCCTGGGTCTTTGGTAGCTCACCCACCGCTCAGAGGGCAACCACCTGGGGTCTGGGTTTTTGCTCTTAGCGTTGGCCTTCTGTAGTCACCATGGCATGCAACTACAGCAACCAGATTTTAATGAATCCAGTGTTCACGATTTTTCTCACTACGTGACTCACTAGGCTGTGGCAATCTTATGTGGGAGCTGGCCTTTTCCGTTCTGCAAATATTGACCTTTTATTCACCTATTGTTTCTTTCTGAGCCCACGCTAGCAGAGCTCAGGTTTTCACAAAGCCCTGAAGGCTGGCTTGTGGAAGAAATCAAGGATGCTGCAGAAACAAGCCCCGTGCCGGTATTGCAACAGTGGCCAGTGAAAATCTCTATTTTGCAGATAAGAAAACAATGCATAGGCCTGCCCACAGGTAGGAAATACAGGAAATTTAAGAAATACAGTGAGGAAAGAGGCTGGAATAGGTTCCTGGTCCCAGCCAGGGAAGCTTTTCCCTCCATTTGTGGCCATATTTGGGACAAAGGCATTGCAGGACTGCTGTGATACACAGGAGTGCGCATGTGTCTGGGGACTTGAAGAGTATAGGTTAGACTGGGATCCTCAAAGGCCTTCCTAATGGATTAGGTTCTGCTAAAGACAAATCATATTTTGGATTTAAATACCCCGCTAAAGTACTTCAAGTAAGCAAACATTTTCTAAAGCCAAAATTAACTTTAGTCTGCCCTGTAATTGTCTGATGGCTAAAAAGTGTCAAATCATCCTCTGTCTAAGACTAAAATATATCAGTCAGCCTCTGTTTTTACTGTTCATTCCATACCACAAACTATTTAGCAACAAAAGGTGAAAATGACATTGGAAACTGAAATCCAAAGTTTGTAATTTTGTAGTTTAGAAGGAGAAACAGCAGGCGTGTTTTTGTATAAGCCAGCTTCACGTCCCCAAAATAGTTTCATCAAAGTGCTTTATTATATTATCACTCATGCTTTTGTACTGTTTTCTAATATTGTACTAACTTGTCTGAATCACTTTGAAAATCAAGGCTGCCTCCTTCTGAGAGAAATCCAGGCCTCATTAAAATTCATAAACAGGCAGCCAAAAGCTTTGAGCGCTTTTCCATTGACACTGAGAAATGGAAGTGTTCTTATTTATCCTGATAGCTTATTATTTCAAAGGGTGTCCACATCCATAGGCAACTGGGTTTTGATTGATAACATTTAGGGCTCACTATGAAAGAAACTGATTTTCATTAAGGAGTTCTATGACACAAACTAGTCAATGGTATCTCAAATCAGCACCGTTCCAGTGTTTAATTGCATTCTTTTGCTATGAAAAATCTTCATGTTAGCATTAATTGCAAATCTATGCTGACACATAGTAGCAGTCTGATCTTCTCAGGTAGCATATTTGTATGCCCGGGACTCTGTTGTGTATTTTCACTGCTGATCGCATGAATTTTCCCTCATTTTGCGGGAGTAGTAGGGGAAGGAGGGAGGCAATTACTTGTCTCTGATACTGAGTCCAGCTGAGCTCATGTTACATAATTTAGTACCAGTTGGGAAGTATATTTGGGCACTGCATTTTTTTATTTGTCATTCTGCTGAATATGCACTGAGAATAATGATATTTCTCCAAAATCATTCTCAAATTCAATTAGAAAAAGAAAAATTCATATGCTTTAGTCAAAGATGAAAACTGAAAAAAATTGACACAATACAATCTCAGAAATATAAGAATTCAAAAATATAAATTGTTAGCTACACAAATGATAATCAGTCAGTAGGCCTTTGCTGAGCTCCAATATGGAAAACATTTAAAACTTCAGCAGATAAAAATCAACTGGGGTAACAGGTTTTCTTAGAAGTCTGTGTAGCCCGTGTAAAGGTCTGTAGGGTATACTCTTCACTAAAAAAGTCGCAGAATCAAACTTTGTTTAACAAAGCTAGCATTGCAGATACGCTATATGAAACATTTGTAATTGATCAGTTGGCCTTCATTTTACTGAGTGTCTTTGTAAGTATAACACAAATGTGACTTATAATATAGGTATCAATATAACCTTCATCAAGAACAGACATTTGTCTGTACTTTAAGGTTGTTCCAGAACTAGTGTCTTAGAACTAAAATAATGCTTGGTTTTAAGCTGAATTCGTTTACCCAGAGAGTCTGCGTTGTATGTCCAACAGATTTTTTTCTTGCTACCCACTCAAGCTAGTAGAGATTCTGGCAAGAACTGGCATACTTGTACTTATCTACAGCAGTGGAATATCTTTTCTGACAGATCTTTTTTAAAAGATGGCAAAAATTGTAAGATCAGCTGGTTTCCTAAGATGGCCATACTTTCAGGTAATATGATTTACATGATAAAAATGTAATTATATGTATTTACATTTAGCTTCAGCAGCATAAATCCAAAAGCATAAGCCTAAATGTTACCTCTACACTAGTTTTTCAGATCTGTGGAGAGTGCCCTGGCCTTCCATGGTGTGTTGTATATAAGCAAAATATTTCTTGGACGTCCTCCCTTCTATGAAATCTAAGAGATAATAAGACAAGGTGTTAAACTTGTGAGCACAGCAGTTAAAAATACTATTGCTGATGATCATAGAAACTCTGCTGTTCATTACCACTCAGAAAATTCAGAGTATAAATGGGGAATATTAGATTTGTTATTAAGAAACTATACATAGGAATGTTACTATTTTTGAGTTTTACCTTTTTTAACAAGGCTCAGAACAATCCCATTATAGCATGAATTGCCCAGTTGATTTGATGGTGGCTTGCTTTTTTAAAAAAGCCTAGAAAACATATGTTACTGATGACTTTTATTAAATGTGTCTTCAAAGTTGCAGTAAGTACACGATAAGAGCACTTTGTATTTGAAATCTGTATGCCTTCTAGATTTGATGTATGAACTCAAACCCACCCAACAGAATTGTTTTAACCTTGTGCTTGGCAAATCAACATAAAAATGGTGACAGTTTTTAGTAAATGGGCTTCCAGCCAGTTTGTCAAAGAGGGATGTTTGTACTTAATTATCATAGCTGCTAGCCAAATGTGTTCTGTTTCTCAGTCATAAAGTTGTGATTTCCAAAGGAAATCTTGCTACAGATTATGCATCATCAGAAATATTAATGCAATTTTGATTTTCAATATTGTTAAATACATTAAAATTTTCAGTATTTTATCTGAATTTGTCTAGTCCATTCACTGAAATGCTGAAGTAGATTCACAAGGCAAAACAGAGGCACCCAGTTCACAGAAGTTCTGGACCTGATCCAGGTAAAAATAAACAGCCAAGTAAGGAATGCCCTTTGCAACATTTTTCACTCTGACTGCGTCCAAAAGGCTTGGAGATCTTTTGCTTTGATACCTCAAATGAATAATACCCAGCTTTGGACCAAACAAGTTGCTCTTTTTCCATGTAATACAGCCTTGTAAACATAAGTTATTTTAAGTCAATTGTGTATTAGCTCTGTGAAGTCAGTGAATACTTGATGAAATGCTTTTTCCTTACTGAAATATTCATGAAGCTAATTTTCAACAATCAACAAAATCGAGTCATATTTTTGAAAAAGAAAACATCTCTCCATATATGCATGTTGAATACAAATCAAAAAACCCTAAAATAGAAGTGATCAGCTTCGCTTTTTGTATTTGCTCCTGATTTGATGAGAATTTGGAGTCCCAATCAGAAAGAAAGTGAATAGTTCCTTTATTATTACTTTGATTTCAGTTATCAGCATCCTCTTTTGGGAATGTGTATATAGTACTAAATTTGATACTGACTCTGGAACACAACCCTGACCATAGCAGGCACTAATATTTCTATGAGGGATTTAATTTAATCTAATTCTCCAGTATCTCCAAATCTTATTAATGTTTCCTATTTCACGCATACACAAAAAAAGTTTAGCTAGTTTTCAACAAAGTGTTCTGACTAATGTTTTCATACTGTTTAGGGGGAAACCTGAGCCAGTATTTACCAGTATCAACTTCACTGAAGTCCATCAAATCACTGCAATTTGGCCTAATCACTATTTTGGGGGTGGTGGTTTTAGTTGCATGCTATATCAAATTTGGGTTGAGAAGTTTAATTTCTAAAGGATTCCTTCTGTATATCGTTTTTGGCTTTGAACTCAGGAATGTATTTTGCACTTTCTTAATCTTGAGATCCAGAAAGAGACCACAAATGCCTTGAGGATAGCTCCTGTAGCACTTCTCCTTTTAGCTGAGCAATCTAGAGGCTGACACCTCAGTTCTAATGGAGAAGGATGCACAACTGCAGTTGCATGGCATGGTTTGGAAAAATGCACACTGCCAGTGTCCTGGTTGAAGGTATAAGAGAACCAATTTTCTGTTCAGTAATTTTACTTTTTAGCTGGGCCTCTTCTAACTAACTAAACTCAGAAATTAACAGCATATTATTCAGAAACTCTTCTCTCTCACAGTGATAAAACCTGATTATATCACGGAATGGTATGCGGAGAGTCCCTTGCTTATACTTATTGCTATAACAACCAAGGTCAGTTAACTTCATTATTTGCCCCATTGGAGGGTTGGAAGTGGAAAAGCATAGAGGGGTCACACCTGTAGGGACGAGCAGACAGGACAGGTGACCCAAAACCGACCATCCCATCTGCATCACACTCAGTATAAAAGCTGAGGGATCAAAGGGTCAACTCTCTTTCTTTAGTGGCGGACGTCCGAGGAGGACCCTGTCTGTTCATCTGCCTTTGATCCCAATCAGCGCATTCCCGGCTCCAGATCCAGAATCCAGCTCCTGTCTGTCACTAAGTCCAGTCTGGGACTTCTCTCTGTGCCCGCTGGTGATGTGATCATCATCCTGAGAGCTTGATACGGTTTTGTATATACTGTATTTTTTTCCCTTTTTTTTCCTTCTTATTATTTATTATTTCATTATTTATTAATGTTTTCATTAAAGTAGTCTAGTTTTTTCCTAAAGTCATGAATCTCTTTATCTCTTCTTCTCCTCTCTTTGAAGAGGGGGGAAGGAGGAGCCATCTGTCATTCTGATTGGTCAATCTGGCCAAAACCACAACAGGCAGGCAGGCAAACGGATGGAGGGGGAAGAGACATGGGATGGTGATCTCCTCATTCACCCAGCAATGGAAGTTCGCTGGTCTGGGAAAAACAACACAGGACTTCACGTAACGCATATAAACTTTCTATATGGTATATGCTTAGAAGCAGGGATTTAGAAGAGCCATAGGGAGAAAATCACTGCTGACCAAGTTGCTTCCTAGAGCTATCAGAAAGGTTCGCAAAAAGCAGGATGATGGAAATCCTGCCCGTGCAGAGAGCCGAGGCACGCAATTCAAGCACCTAGTTTTTCTGTTCCCCTCACATTTGAAGTCTGGGACTGTCCCCAGATTCAAGAGACAAGTGACCGTTTAGAAAGGACTCAAAACTGGGCTGGAGGAGGAGGAAGATGGTAGCTGTGCTTGCCTTAAGCAAAATCACCCAGTGGTTGGAGGATTTTCCTAGGAAACAGGAGAGAGGAGTTACTTGCCCTCCTCAGCCTGAGGCTGTCAAAAACCTTATCTCCTATCTTTCTCCTAGGAAAGTACTGTCAGCAGCGGGCTAGCTGTGAAGCCAGCTGGAGGCGATCCCCACCCTTCCTGTGCAAGCTGTTCTGCTGCAAAACAAGAAATACAAGAAGCATTAGGAACAAGACAAATATTGTAAGAAGATACTGTAATGTGACTTGTTGCCAAAGGTTAGGTGAGCTTTAAGAGTGCCCACTATAATGTGCATCTCCCAGAGAGCTCAGGCAGAAACACAGCTTGTTCCTGAATCCTTGTTCATTTGTTCAGCACCTAAGTTTGGCACCAAAAAGATGGGCAGTTCTGACCATCCACGGGGTTGCTGTTGTAGATACCTGGGAATGTGTGAATCAGGTACTGGGCAGCTCCACGCTTCACTGGCACCTGAGACTGGGAGGTCCAGAGCTGAAGCCCTAAACCCAAACAGTGGTATCTTGGGTGTTCTGTCTAAATCCTGAGGCAGTTCCCTTCTTAAAAATTGGGTGGTTATAAATTCATTCAGGTGAACACCTTCTAAAAATAAAGAGCACCTCAGTCTACTTAGATTTAAAGCGTTTTCCTTGTAGAAAAAAACCAAGTTAGACTATGAAGCACAAACTATTTCCTGGTAAAGAACATCAGGAAATAAGAATAAAATGTTCCCACTGTACAAAGAGCTCTCATTAAAAAAAAAAAAAAAAAAAAAAAAAAAAAAAGAAAGAGTCAGCTGTGGAATATGTGGAATAGTCAGGTTAAGACAAGAGTAATGCTAGATTGTCGCTCTTCAGGCTTACAATTCACACGATAGATCTGAACAGGCTTGGGGGAGGAGGGGCTACTTGAATTCACTGCTTACTTAAATAGCCGACCTTTTTCTCACTTGGCAGCATTTCTAGGTATAACTTCTTTATGTAGTTAAACTGTTCTTTTGGCTAACGTGGCTCTTCTTTAAAACTGAAATATTTTGGAACAGATACTGAACTCAGCGTAAACCTGAGCATGCCATAAACATAAATGTAGTTTAGAAAAAGCACTCCTGGTCAGACTGAGTCAGCTACAGTTCAGTTTGTTGGCTGTGTTAGTTTTAGTGGAAACAAACAGTAAACACTGGCATGTTAACAGAGAGTGATGCGAAGAAGCAATCTGGGCCTTTCAGAGGCAGGAAAAGTGCAGTAAGGCAAGAGGCTTTCAACACGTTCCTGCAAGGCAAGTGTCTTTCTTCCACTGAGAAGTCTGGGGGCCCTGGGGTGTCCTTTGTCCATTACGGATCCACAACTGTTTTTTGATTCTTTAATTGTATTTCACCGAGCTCGTGCTTGTAGTGCAAGATGTAACGTGCATTCCACAGCCAGACAAACCTGTTTTTGCTCACTAACAGAGCAGTGAATCGCTTCTCTCATTCCTTCTTTTGAATATATTTTGGTTTTTATTCGATCCTGAGTTTTGTTGACATACTTACATGATGCTGTTACTACAAATGAATACAAATGTCCTTATTTATTGAAGTACTGTAGCATTGTCAGTCTCTGAATGCCAGAGTTTTGTCTGCATGTGGAAATTAAGAACTATATTAATGTTATGATATACTGTCTTATAACTATTCCATGTATCTCCATATATCATCCATATATCCTCCACTAAAAGTGGGGTTTTTTTGTTCAGTATTGTTTGGAAGCAGGTTAAGCTAAAAAGTAAAAATATATGATTTCTATTTACATAAAATCATAGAACCATACAATCATAGAATGGTTTATGTTGGAAGGGACCTTAAAGATCCTCTAGTTCCCACCCCCTGCCATGGGCATGGACTAGGTTGCTCAAAGCCCCATCCAGCCTGGTCTTGAACACTTCTATTGAAAGTTAACAAGGATTCAAGTAAAACGTAAATTTAAGATACACTATATTCTAAGCATTTATGCAAGAGCATATAAGCATATAAGAATATATAAGAGCATATAAGAAGGTCTCATTCAAGTTTAATTTAATTGCCTTTTAAAGTCGATTTAAAAAAAAAAAGTCTTCATTCATTGGTAAGTGGTAGTGTAGAATAAAATATTCTTGTCTCAGTTAAATACACCAGTGGTCTGAATAACGAGGCGTGCAGTAGCAGGGGT
>JAOXNO010000020.1:50161904-50172240 GCA_028565335.1 Limnodromus scolopaceus | reverse complement strand
AAGGAGAAGGAGAAGGAGAAGGAGAAGGAGAAGGAGAAGGAGAAGGAGAAGGAGAAGGAGAAGGAGAAGGAGAAGGGGAAGAGGAAGACTGGCTTCTTCAAAGCATTTGCTAATTTGTAGGCAGTATTTATCAGCTGAGGAAAAACAACTTTGTGTGCTAGCTTTCTTGATAAGACAAGGCCACTATCAAGTGTGCCTACATTTGTTGGAGCTTCTTAGACAAACTGGTAGCAAGCCAGAGAAAATAGAATGAGCCAAGTAGCCTTGGTCTGCGGAGTCAGCCAGAAGCCAAAGAAGTCATCCTAACTTTCGGGAACCACCTGATGAAACCAAACATGAAATCCCAAAAGCCTGCAGGTGTATGTAGTGGATTTGGGCTAGTGCACAGAGAGGTGCAAAGTAGCACTGAGTGGAACAATAGAGTATTTATTGTTTACAAACTGAGTAGCGTTAGCATGGAAAAGGGAAAATTTAAGAAGAGGATTGAATGAAGGTGCTTAATGAATAATTCCAGTACCTCTTCTTGTGCTCCAAAGACTACAGTTACATAGAATCACAGATCTTTTTAAGAAGTTTTAAAGAGTAGCTGATGTAATTTATATTGTGGTCTGTAAAACTGATGACTAGCTGTGAGTATTTCTTGCATACAAGCAGCAAACCTGCATGGCTGAAGCATTTGCTGCCTGCTTGTTATGCTCCCTTCTCCAATCCACCCTTCCTAATGAAGCCTACAAATAAGAAAAAGCTATAAAAAAAACTTGTACCTCACTCTCAAGTGTGATCTGTGCAAAAAGAAGCATGTGAATCCTGGTTTAATCAAGAGTGAAATGAAAATCTTGATCTGTGGATCACAGGGATATTTACCGGCAATTTACTCCATTTCTGAACTTCCCTTGGTAACATACTAGGCTGTATGGATGACAATGACTTTGTCAGGAAAGCTCCTTCTGATCTGCTTTTGCTTTTCACGTTGTCTTCTACCACATTTTTAAATATTTTTTGAGCTGAAGAGGGTGAAAGCATTGAATAAGACCAGGGCTATGAGCACTTAGATATACTTCAGCAGAGAAAGAACAAGCTGTAGAGATGTCTGAAGTAAATATTATGCCTGATGAATGTGCTGGCATTCTTTGCGTGTACTCTAAATTGGCAGGCAGAGGAAGTCTGTATAGCTCTAACCTTATTTCTTCTATAGTAGAAATCTTTGAAGTTGCCATCTATGTATCCAGGTTTTAAACATGCATGATAACTGACCAGAATTAATAAAATTAGGCTTATTACTCACATTTTGGTACTAAAGGCATTTCTTTTTATAGCATATACTCATGAGTCCTGTTATAGTTTTAATTTCACCTTTTACCCAATATTACATAATTTTAAACATCCAATTAATATCCATATGTTCTGGTTGGGTCTACCGTATCTGCATGTGTTACCTTTCAGCCCACATTCTCTCCTAGCCAGTAATATATCTCCATATATTAACTTGAAAGAAGAAATTGTTGTGGTACTTCCGAATTAATAACTTTTAATGAGTTTCTTTTACTGCTAGGAAAAAATCTTTAGGAGAAAAACATCCTCCTTCAATGTAATGGACCAAAACACAATGGAAATTTCCTTATTAGAAACTTTTCCCTTACTTATTCATATAATTAACTTTTGTCTTCTGTATCAGGCTTATTAAGTTCACTGCTGCATTATGAAATTATGCCCTTGGATCTTCCTTAGAATTAATTATCACCTCTTTGCCTTTCCATGTGCTCTGTAAATTCTACTCTTTCTTGGATGTTTAAAATATTTTTTTTCAAATAATATTTTATATAAATTCTTTTGTAATATCTCAACGTCCAATGACTTTCTTTCCTTCAATTAATTCTCTTATGCTTTGGAGGCCTGCTTTTTCCTATTTAGAGCGGAAAAAAAGGCTTGGTATCACTTGGGAACTGGGATTTGTTGAAGTGGGTGTTGGACCCTGTGGCTGAAGTGAAAAGGAAGAGTTGGGATTACAGACTATTTGTGTTTGTCTCATACATCTTAATCCCAAAAAAGTTTTTTGAAAAAGAAAATTCAAAAAAACCCCAAAGCATAACTAAAAAAACAAAGTAAAAGATTTTATTCTAAGGGGTTTTTTTCCATGTTTTTGATAAAAAATCCTGGATATCTTCATTATATTAGTGTTGATACTTTTCTTTAGGAAAGGACTGAACTGTAGCTAATATAATGTTTGTGTTTCAACATTAAATCTTCTTGAAAATGAAACACTGAAAAAATTACTGTAAAGTTCTTAAACTTTGAGGGGAATTTCAACCGAAGGGTTTGAAATGCAATGTAATTTTAAATGAAACTATGAAAACAAAGTAATTTTCATCTCTTTATAAAAATTGCTGGAATTTTTAGAGCTTATTGGACGTAGGCACGAAAGTTATGGGATCTGGACACTTAACTCCATTAGGCTCCTCTGAAAACGCCAGTTAATACCATTTGTTCCACATGAAATATTTTAGGACTTTCTGTACCAGAATTGCAGAGGTGCACTATCTGTATCTAACCTTCAGAAGAACTGAAGTTGGGGTCTCTCTATAATGAATCTTAGCGGTGAATTGTATCACTCATGTCACCTGCACAGATGTGTCTGAGGTAAGTAGAAGTTGGTATCTCAGCATTGTTGCCCATGTGGCTCCCTCTGACAGATTTTGGGGACATCTTGAAAATCTCACAGGTGGATTCTCTTGCTTGTTAAAGTAAGGCAATCAAAGAGTCCTTGATACCTTAGCAAAGGTTTGGTATTTTCTTTCACCAATTCTGCACCTCTAAAAATTATCTTTGTCTCTTAAAAATATTTCAGAATATGAGCAGACAAAAGATATGCTCATGGAGACAATATTGGTTGTATCCAACCAAGACGTACTTCCCAGACAGTCAGTAAGTTAGTCACCAATGGAGTTTTTTATCTTCGATAACATCAGCCCAAAACAATTTGGAGCAGTTTAGCCATGTCAGGTGTTAGGGTTATGGACATAGGTATGTCCTTTGCTAGTACACTAAAAAAGGCAGCTTGTTTATTCTTCCGTCAGTGTTAACATTTCTGTCAGCTACCAGTAGATATCTGTCAGTAGATTTTGCAAAACTTCAATTTAACCTAACTGTTATGCCTGCATTGGTGAAGTTAGCCATTTCTCTGGCTTAGCTAATTATTGCTGTTTCCTCATTTATCACTCTCTGGTTCTGCTATACTTGTCCTTTCCTAATAGGCTGAAAAGCAGAGGTAGAAGGGAGAGGTCAGTGCTGCCTACATGTTCCTTCGAAAGTGTACAAATTATTCTTTCATGCAAAAAGGTTCAGATCTACTCCTCCTCCATTATCTGACATGCTTAACAATAATTATCCCTATTGACTGTAGCAAAAACTTTCACGGCATTTAATGATGTCACTTTCATTCCTTTACTGTCTCAATCCACAGGCTGCCAAATATTATCTACCTGCCAGTACTGAAACCAACCTGATCTCTACTAATCGAGAGCCTTATGCAATTTTCCGATCTGTTTGCCAAATTATTTGAAGGTATTTTTGATGTTGAAATGGTTGGCAAATGCCAACAGACTTACTGGTTTGTCTTCGCTAAAGGTGACAGTATTTCCATCAGATTAATTCAATTTGAATTTCCTTTTACTTAAAAACATCACTTAAGATTCTAAACAGTTTAGGTGAAGATACTACTCCCAAAAGCTTAAAAATCTCAGTTGGGAATCCATCTGTGCTTATAGCTTTTTTTCCTGTTGACAAATACTTAATTACCTGGCTACTTTCCTGATGTTGAGTTTCTGTCTCCTGTGTAACCTGCTACATATAACTTGGGAGGGATTTTACTTATCAAGAGTGATGTAGAGAGGTATTTCTCTCCATGGAACAAATATAATGATTGTGCGATATGTAAGTTTAGTCTGATGGCCTCACTATTAGCCAATTTGGTTCTTGTAGTGTATTTTTTGCTGTTGTATATTAGAATTCTTAGCTACAATTGTTTCTCTTGTTTCTTTCTAAAATGTCGAGTCTGTTTTACTATTTTTCCAAAGAAATCCCTGTGAATTGGATAAGAGATTTGTTTTCATTATTTTTTGATGTTGCTGAACAGTTTTGCTCTGCTTTAGATTTTTTGGTTTTTTTTAGATTCATCAGTCACTAATCAAATAGTTGAAGAGCCATTTTTAATGACATCCAGGTGGTGATGGAATACTTGAAGCATGTTATTGCTTGGTGTCTGAAAATAACAATATGGACTTCATTCTGAAGTAAAGAGGAACCTAGCATAGATAAACTGAGATGGAGTCATACTAATTTCCATAGTCTTGTAGTTTAGAACCCGTGTGCAAGTGATCGTTATCAGGAGTAAGTTAAAATTAATTCATGGACAAGTGAGCACGAGTTATGATATTTGGAGCACAAGTGTCTATTGTCATTTTAGTCCATGTGTCTTCACAGACAGTGTTCCACTGTCTGGGCTGCAAAACCTGGGCAAATTACCTGTAACTGTGATATCTCATCTTCTTCATGAGGAATGGAAACATCAGAAAAAGTAAGAGTCTCAAAGGAGTGTTGTGAGTCTTGGCTATTTCATTCGTATTTTGCAAAGTGGTTTGAAATTTTGACTAGAAGGTGGCACTAGGATGAAAACTATTCAGGCTGAGTTTTGGTTCTAGTGCTTGCACAGCCCATACTGAGGGAATAGTTGTATTAACTCCTAATGATCCTATTGAAAATAAAACCAAAACCAGAATGCTTTTACTTTAAAACAGATTAGCCAAAGGCAGCATCAGAAATGGGCAACATCAGAAATCAATGGTCTAAATGCAGCCTTCCAAGATTTTTGTAGATTGCACCAAAACTTTGGGGATTTTGGTTGTGCAAATCACAATATAGGAAGGTTGGCACCAATCTGATAGTTGCTGCTACAGCCTCTGCCAAGAAACTAGTGAACAGCTTCAAGTATTAATCACATCTTTTTTCATTTCTCCCATATCTAGCAACTATTCTGTACTATGATGGTTAGATGAAGGCACTGACTCAGAGCTGATAGCAGCTTGCACACCAGGGGGTACGACAGTCTTGCATTCTCATTTTATGTCCAAAGAAACTGTGGATGCAATTAAGATATTAATTTCAAGGGAACCATATACTGTAGCTGGGGGAGTTCGGTAAATACTTTGCAGATCAGCTAATCCTTCTTTTATTACTGACTTCAATTAGCTCTTTACATATAGGTACAGTGTGCTTTTTCTTTCAAACAAACACCAATGTTTTCTACAGTGCATTGAAGTGGCTTTGAGCAGTACCTGGCAACAGCACTCTTGCCTCTTCTGATCGTTCCAGCACTGCTTGTGGCTTGGCTACAGCATTGACAAAGAGCTGCACAGCAGGAAGGCTGCAGAGTTCAGTCATGCCAGAAAGAGAAGGGAGGTCACCAGGCAACCCTCAGCCAATGGGAGGGTCCGTCCTCATTGCAACGCCAAACTGCATCTTTCCTTCTCTCAACCTGTACAGATCAGAAGCGGTCCTTGGGTGCTGTACCTGGGATGCTGCTGTTAGAGCCACACGTCTCTAAAACACAGAGTGTGCGTGCGTGCATGCAGGTGTACACAGATTATACGGAAAATACATCCTTTCCTCATCTTTTAGTCAAATTCGACTTGAGAAGACACTGACACTGCTTTCCAAACAGTTAGAAACTAAATGCAACCAAATTTGGGGTTAGACCTCTCTCTTTGACTTTGGTTCAAAACTGCCAATTGGAAAACTTTTTTCCAGAGCTGTGTGAGAACCTCTGGCTTTTAAAATTAATCTGAGCATACTGTTGCTAGCCTTTCTTTTCAGAAAATGTCATAAATTGTTTAAAGAAGAAAAAGAAAGACGTTTCCCAAGAAAAGTATAAACATTCAGAGTGTTGCTCAGCAGAAATATTCTGTGGCCTCTTTCCATGGGGAAGGCAGAGGAAATCACGTTTTCACCCCTCTGACCTCTTTCAGGAAAAAAAATTGTCCAACCCATATAAATACATTTTCGTGTCAGCCTTCAATACCACTCCAAAAAAAGGACAGATGAAGGCTCTCTTCACCTTTCTCCTGAGCACAAGTTTTGAGTTAGAATATGGAAAGAGTACTGGTATTATCATGTCATCATTGTACAAGAGAGAACTATTTTTGATTTTTTGAACTTCCTTCTTGGAGGCATGTAAATGCAACAGTCTCTTTAAAAAGCCCAGCGGGAAATTTTCTGAATCCACACACCAGAGTCAGTTCACAGGAAGATATACATTTCTGCTAGTGAAGCCATAGCTGTATCTTAAAATCTAGATGCTAAGCAGACACATATATTCCACCAGGCAACTTGTCCATGTCGCTTGCTCTTAAAGTGCAAACTGTATAAGCCACAACTCAATGAGATTCCAGTTCCAGGTGAGCAACAGGGTCCTGCCAAAATAGAAATTGCCCAGAGAAGTTGTGGATGCCCCATCCCTGGAAGTGTTTGAGACCAGGCTGGATGGGGCTTTGAGCAACCTGGTCTAGTTGGGAGGTGTCCCTGCCCACGGCATGGGCTTGAAGCTCAATGATCTTTAAGGTCCCTTCCTACTCTAACCATTCTATGATTCTACGCTGTTAATTTTCCTCTGTGACAGCACTGCAACACCGTTGTCCCATTTGACATCTGATCATATCTGAGTAGACTTAATGCTTTAAAGTACTAGACATCAATGGAAACAATGACAGGGGTGCCAGTGGGAGTGTTTGACAGCAGGATGGCAACACTCCAAGCTCTCAAGGCCAGTCCCTAGCAAATAGTAGGCAATTTTTTTATAAGAGCAGCAATCAGAACAGCCCTGAGGCACACATTTGTCCCAAGGAGGGGCATTACAGCAAGCCAGGTGCAGGGCTGCTTGGATCGGGAGGAGATCTTGCCCTGATGTGAGAGGAAAACTCCAAATTCCCTGCATCACTGAGCAGCAGGGCAGCACAGGGGCCAGCACCAGTGGGGCAAGGGGCAAGGTGGAGAAATGAGAAGGGGAGGAGAAGGTGTTTAATGTGATACAGGTGCTTCTGTGCCTTGGAGTTGTCAGGAGCAAGAGATGACCATGCCAGAATTAGCATGATTTGAGGCAGCTTTGATTTCTGAAGAGTCCAGAGCACTGGGACCACCTTCAAGGCATTAGGATGGGGTTGCTCTAATGACGCCTATCTGACGGCGTATACAGCAAGGTGTATGCCCAGCCGTCCTACATGATGTGAGAGCAGGACCCATTTTATGCTGGAGCTGCCAGCAAGCTGTTTACTAGTGTAAATAAGGTCAAGTATGGAAAGATCAATCACCCTTTTGTGGCTGAATTGTCCTTTCTGTAGTTAATAATATGCAACCATAAGTGCTTTAAAAGTACATGAGAATGACAAGTATATGTTCCGGAGTCTACTCTCCTTCAGTAAAGATGTCATTTACCTCCCAACTTGTCCTTAAACTTCAGAATTGCCTACAAAGATTGTGGAAAAGCTACAAAACTCTGGATTTTTTTCTGAAAATAGAATTTTTATGTCTTTTCCTGATAAGGATGTCTTAAATAAAAGCCAGTGGCAACGTTTACAACTGAATGTCTGTGTCACAAGTGCAATGGTACCACAAACCGCAAATAATAATCCTGGAGAATAAGAGAGGGTAATAATCCTTTCGATGTGTTTCTTTCTGCTTTCACTTCATAGGCTGATGTCGTTATTATGAACTGTCAGCTCCTGGAATCACAGCTAATGCCCTGGTGGTTTTGTTAGAAAGATAATTCATGCAGTGGCAGAAGCTAATTTTTCTTTGGCTTTCTCCTTCATTGTAGAATTTTATGAATAAGTTTGTAAGTGAATTTGAACCTTATCTGAGCCACTTGGGTTTGTCTCCTGGTGCCGCTATACCCAGGTTAAACCATGCATCTACTAAAAGTCCCTGCTTCCAGAATTAGCTAAGGGGCACTAAGAAAAGCATTTGACAATGTAAAATGCAGAAGTAAAAGTACAGTAGTGGCAGCCTTAGGTTACAGAAATGTTTTTATTGTATTATCAGCAGCTTTTCCAAAAGCTGCAGTAGCCTCTTGTGACCTGTCTGCAAACACTTCCATTACAAAGAATAATAGGTGAGGCCATCCTTTGTCAATTGTCTTTCAACATGTGCTTAGGAAAAGAGCAGAATGTCTCATCAGACAAAAGAAAAGCAAGTAGAAATATAAAGGAATGTTACCAATAGGCAATGGTGTAATTGTTGGATGGGGATGATACTGCTTATAATTCTGATTTGCCTGCAGTTGTCTTCAATCCCAGCAGCCTCATTTTCAGCAGGATCCAAGCCTAGCACTATTCAAGTTTTCCCTTTAGTATATGAGGTAATTTACCATTTCAGTTGGCCTTGCAGTGACTGAAATATTTAGGGGATTTGAGTAGTGACAGAAATAGATAAGATGTTTGAGGCAAACAGCTTAGCTCTGTTTAGGAACATCTCCATGGGATTTAAGAGGATGCACTGTTGTAATACAATTGGTGATTTTATTACAATTCTTTCTGAATAACATCTGTGGTAAAAGTATAACCTATTCCCATTACAAAGCCCCCCCCATCTCCTAACCCCTACTCTTCCTGAATGAGTTAGAAACCTGTCTAGAGATGTAAATAATACAACAACAATGAATACAGAAATATTTTGGAAATCTATTTATCGTCTTTATATACTTGTTTATAGCTGTTAAAATCACCAACATTGAGATCCTCCAGTGTAAGCTAAAACTTCAGGCAGCTTCATGTCATTGTTTAAAAAACCCCAACATATCAGAACAAGCAGATTATCTGCTTGTTTACTTACTCTTTCTATTTGACTTAATCACAGTGCATGAATGGAAGTAAGAATACTGATAGCCCATGTAGTACTGTGTCCAAGCACATCTATGTCTATGCACATAAACTGGAACATGGGAAGTTCCACTCAAATATGAGGAAGAACTTCTTTACGGTGAGGGCGACAGAGCACTGGAACAGGCTGCCCAGGGAGGTCGTGGAGTCCCCTTCTCTGGAGGTTTTCAAGACCCGCCTGGATGCAGTCCTGAGTGATGTGCTCTAGGCAACCCTGCTTTAATAAGGGAGTTGGACTAGATGATCTTAAAAGTCCCTTCCAACCTGAACAATTCCATAATTCTATGATTCTGTGATTCACTGATATGGAACTAGACTGCACACGCACACTGGTAAAAGATTATTATTAAGGATGCACTCTAAAGCACTCAAAAATCTAAGAAATACCAAACAATAAATGTTGCTGGGGCAACCCTAATTTGGTTTCCTGGTATGTCTTTGTTGCTACTGAAGCTGTTTGGGACATTTTCTATACAATGTTTTTGTCACAAATTGCCAATCTATCAAAATCAAGATTCTCATGTACACATTCCAGTTTTGACAAAACTTTTCTCAAGCCCAAACTGGTATCTGAGAATAAGAGATTCAATTTAGAGCTGGCTCAGACCGCTTTTGTAAACCTGGCTTACTCCAGGAGGGACCCCTAAATAGGCCACTTCCCAGGCCTGGTCACTGTTTTATATCTCCATATTTCCTGGTTTTCAAGCTTGAGGCTGTAGGACCATGTTGCAGAAATGCTGAATGCTCACAACTGCAGCTGTAGTTAGTGGAAGTTGAGCTTTGGAGATACAATGATAAATAATCATAAGAAACAAGTTGCAGACATTCGAAATTGCTTACCAACTTTGAATGTCTCTGCCTCTCCTCTAAATCTGTGAAATGATTCATTAACATTTGTGTGTCACTCCAGCACTATTATGGTAAGCACTACAGAAAAGCACTTGAGGAAATTTTCTATTCTTTTTTTCAGAGCAGGCTTGAATAGTGTTCAATGAATAACGCATTAGGCAGCAGTGTATTGAACAAGAAAAAAATAAAATATTAAACACCTACAGGGCACTGTCCTTCCTAAGCAACTGAATGAGGCAGAGGTCTTGTGAGAAGAAACATCTACATGATTGTGTCACCATACAAGATGACGAAACATATATACAACAGAGGTTGAATCAAGGTTGCACAAGGAGCCTTAATGCTGGGATTTCCTAAAACCTGGATGCTTAATTTTGTTATCTTTTAGAAGAACAGTATTGAGGTGGGCTTTCTGTGGCTAATATGTGTATAATCTACAAAGAAAATGTATGTCAAGCATTCGACAGAAAGATTGTATTGGAATGAGTTTTGTTGACCTTGTTATTTCTAAACAGTCAGTAACTGGAGTTACATTTAATATGTTTACTAAAGTTAAGTACATT
>JAOXNO010000020.1:50135684-50161884 GCA_028565335.1 Limnodromus scolopaceus | reverse complement strand
GGAGTTGGAGAAGAAATAATTTTGCCACTAATACGTTTTCAAAGGCTCCAATCAAAGCTGAGATAAGATTCTGTAAACAAGCACAGCCCATCCAAAGCTTCTCTATTACCTGCATGCTGGAAATTTGCACCAGGTCTGGCCTTCTTTGAACCAACAGAGCTGCAGTGGGAATCAGGGTGGAGGTAATGACAGATGAGAAAAAGGTGAGGGTAGTTCATGGAGGTGCCTTTAGATTCAGGTGTCAGTGGCTCAGTTTCTAAACCTTGCCACCTATCTGAGAACGTCACTTCACCAATGAGTTTTAAGCACACATGTAGCACCACTGAGATAGATCTTCTGGATCTGCAATCCGGTTTCATGTTGTCTTGTGAAAGTGGGTGTTCTCTCTTTGTTTTCTGATTAAAACATAAAAATTCCCCTTCCACCAGCAATGAGTACAAATAGATCAAATTCTAAATGTAACTCTTCAGTGTACTGATGGGACAGAGGCCAAAATAAAAAAATAGAGAAATGATCCTACTCTGAATAGTAAGATCCACTCAGTCCTGCAACAAAAATCTTTCCTTTCTCCAGACCATACAGCCAGAGTTTCCTTTGAACACCTTGCAATGGAGATCCTGGGCAGCCCGTATGTCTAATTCTTCTGCAGCATGCCCATGCCCCTTCATCCAGATGATCAAAAACATGAATGATGAGGGTTTTCTCAAAGAGCACAGCTTTATACCAGCCAACTCCAGAGTACTATTCCCTCTTCTATTTATTTAGAATAAACACCCACCAACACATAACAAATTGGTGTTTAGACATTTAGGAGGAATGAAAACAGAAGAGGAAGACAAATAGTGTTACAAACAACATTACCTCCAGTACCACAGGAAAAATTCTCCTGAACAAAGGGAGAAATATATAAAGCTACTATTACAGGCTATGAAATGCCCCTGTCACCTCTAAGTAAATATGTTTAAGAGTGAATTGTCTTTATTTAGCAGAGATCCATTATAGAAGGCAAGCAGTGATTTCTTTGCCTTCTATGAAGGTGTAGGTTATACATTACCCTCTCTGGAATGTCCATGAGAAAGTTACTTAATACTCTGAGCAGTACTTACAGGGAAAGGGAAGGCAACTGTTATCACTTGGGTTCCCCTTGGGGGATGCTGTGATGATAACTTTCCTATTTAAATGTGGGGAATACATAGCGCACAAATGAATGAACTTCATTGTCTTTGAAGTTTCCTTTGTGAGTCATGGTGAAGATTCTACATAATTACATCAAAATTATGGGGACAGGAACCAGCAGGCAAATAGACCATGGGCAAACATATAGTTACGTGATTCTATCAGCTACACAAACAAAAATTAGCTCCCTTTCCGTACTACTTGACATGCTCTCTGTAAGTGTTACATAATTTAGTGATAATATCTAAATATGTTTTCATAACTTAGAAAAATCTTGCCAGGAGAATAAATCAGCGTAAAAGCTTTACAGGAAATTTGCTGAAAGCCAGTATTAGTAACTCATTTAACATCAAACCTGCCAAACATACCTATTTTGGAGGCCCAAATACAGAAGCTTAAGCCAAGTACTCTAGCAAGAGCACTTCTCTGTCACTGTTCAGACAACTTGCACTGGCTCATAATCTCGTTTTCACATTTCCAGCTTAGCGTGGAGGCACATTAAAGAGATAGCAGTAAGAGAGGTGGCAGAGTGGCTTGGAAGTCAAGGGGTATTTAGAAAAAGTTTGTTAAAGGAACAGTGGTACGAATATCTCGAACAGAGCTTGTCTGATGCACACCAGTGCTACAAAGAACCTGGGCAAACTCAGATTGTGCTGCATACTTTCACTCCTGGCTAACCTGACTGTTAGATGACTATTAAATGTTATTGATGGCAAACAAGGGCTTCCTTTGGATTGACTGAAGTTTGAAGGGGAACACAGCATTTCTTGTAACTGTCAGACTGTTTCTGAAGCCTGTGGCTCATTGTCACCCTGAGCATTTTGCCCTGTGAAGGGCCAGGAGGAGGGGACAGAGGGAAGGAAGTCTTGCAGAACAACCTGAGAACAAGTTTCAACACTGACCGCTGCCTGCTAGTCCTTTTATTTATCACTATTCTTTTTTCTTTGTTATGAAAGGAAGTTCAAGTCTTTCCCCATGGTAAAGTACATTGTGTTTTATGATGGGCAACTGGAACATATGGACAGAACTAAATGGACAGTTTTTCAAAATCTGTTTCTAGTGTTCTTCAGCACCTCTCCAAGTGCAAGCAGAACCGCAAATATCAAAGGATGAAGTATGTGTGTGCTTCTCTTTTATCTTACAGATAATTACCAATAAACAATACATTCATTTCTATTTAATTTCTTAATAATGATGGCAGACGACACAGATTTTCAAAGTGAAGTCAGGTTCCTTTTCAAAAATTACTTCTAACTTTGCTGGCCTTATTTTGGGTTTGCCTCTGCTACAAAAACAACAGGTCCAGAAACTGTAAGTTGGAGTGGTTAGAGCCTGCATCCCCAAGCCCATATTTAGGCATCCAAAGAAATGGTCTGATTTCCAAAACTGCTGAGCAGCCAGCAGCCCTAATTGGAGTCCATGGGAACTGTTGGATGTTCAGCACATTTGAAGAATCAGGTCACTTATGTAAGCAACTAATTGTTGTTGTAAAAGCCCAACTATGGCACCTAGTTTTACTAGGGCTCGATGTTGCTTTGCCCAGAAACCTTTCAAAGCTGGGCATCTGGCTTGCACTCACTGCTGATCAGAGTGCAGGCCATGCCTGCTGTTTGTATCCCAGAAAAATCAGGCACACTGGGGTTCAGTCCATCTACCTTTTTAAGACTTCTCAGTGAGGTGCCTGAGCTGGGACTGTGGGTGTGCAGCTGCTCTTTGTGGTTCAGAGACAGTGGCCCCACAAGGCTGTTGTGACTGCCCTGAGAGCTGCCTGCTCCTAAGCCACCTCCCTGGACCCCATCAGATGCTTTTGAGTGATCTGGGACTACCGCACGCCACCCTTGGAGCCCACCAAGCCTCTGACATGAGAGAAGTGGCGCTTCAAAGTGTTTGCTTCATTTAAACAGTATTCCTGGAAACTGAGGATTTATTGGCTTTATTCTGTTCCCTTTGGAAAAGAAGAAGAAGAAAAAAAACACACCACCAAAAAACCAACAAAACCAAAAAACCCTGTGGAAAAATCCTGTGGAAAAAGACCTCGCTCTAGGCTCAAAGACTGTCCCCTTTGTGTCAGTGGGGATCAGCCTCCATCCCCACGTGGCGTGCCACTTGCTGAAGGGTGTGAAGCAAGTATGGGACAAACAGTGCCACAAACTATTTTAGGGCTAAAATGAACTTTGTGTAGTAAACACAGGGAGGCTTAAGTTCATTTAGTACCTAAGAGGGCAAGTTTGCAGAAGTTCTTGTAAATCCCTATTGCACAACAGGTTCAGCACGACTGTCATCTTGAAGTAATACATATTCCTTAACATTGTGAAACATAAATAGGTGTCTTAGTCTGACTTTCCACATCAGCAAGGATCAGTGCAGAGTGTTTTCCTCTTTGTTCTTATGTTTAAAATAGTACACAACAAATGTAAGCAAGTTTCTTAACTCCTGGGTAGGGTCTGGTTTCTTAACTCCTGATGCCGGGCCAAGCTCTAATCTCAGGCGCACAGCATGCATAATCATGTATCTCCACAGACATTTCCAGGTACACGGTGCTGCTTACAACTCACCCAAGATTACAATCTGACCTGCGAAGAACATTCTGGATGTAGAGGATACAGGATAAACAAGTCATGCGAAGGAGCTGAAGCAGCAGTGGCATTCCTTGGGCTGCAAGCCCTGAGTGCTTCTCACAGTAAGAGGTCCCAAGTGGTGATGGGCAATTTTCAGAAATAGTGCCTTTGTGAAGATGTGCTAGTATTATGAAATATTTGCATCCCTTTCATTACAGCATCCCCACAACCTTCAGAAAGTAGGGCAGGCTGACAGGCAGTATTCAAAGAAAAGCCACACTGGGTGTAACGTCAACACCATCACTTTAAATTACAAAATTAGCTGTCTTTGTTTAACTTAATTTAGCAGGGGCTGGGAATGTGTACTTGATCGTCAGCCCCATAGATGCAGGTTAGCTCTTTGGCTTCAGATGAGGTTCATAGTAAATGCAACTGGGCATGGCTCCTCAGCATGCCCTGCCACTGCCTTTCAGCTGAGGCTTAGCACTGTCCTCCTCCAGCATCTAACTGGTGGCTAAGCCTAAGTCCCCTTGGACTACTTCTGAGAAGGTGAAAGTTACATTTTATACTTACAACACTTAGTAGTATTTCTGTTGCTCCACATATCTTCAAAGCATTTTGTAAGGAGCCAGATAAAATGTGTGGCTGCCTGGGGTGGAACAGGATTGTGAGTTACTTCATCAGTTGGGTCCATAAGGTGGAGCCAGAGATGGCTGCAGCTCTGGCACATACCCAGGCATAAGTACATCAGATCCAGTGATCTTTCTGCCAAAGGGTGCATTGGATCAGCTCACTGAACCAATGCAGGGGCTAATCCACCATCTGTCTGAGGTGCTCACTGGCCGGCTCTGCAACTCCTGAGAGCAAGAGGGGATATGAGCAAGGAGCAAATGAACAAATGGAGGAGGAAGAACGAGGAACAGGAGTTTCTGTGAACAAATCTGCCAGTTGCATTCAGCTGGCTGTGGTGTGAAATTGCACATCAAGCAAAACACGTGTACATGCACATGTACACCCTCCTTGCTTCTCCTGCACCAACCCCTTCTTGTTGGTAAGGCACACTCTTCTCCATAGGTGGGAAACACTGCACCTTTCTAATTCAGCTCCCATGTTTTGATGAGAATATTATTTCTAAAACTGTTAGAATATTATTTCTATTATTAGACATTCAAGAAGGCAGCACTCTGTTGTAAATCAGTAGACTAATACGTCAGCATAGAGAAGAAGGGAGGCAATAAATTACGTAGAATTTGTACAGTCAGCCCTACAGGCTGAATCACATTTGTTGATGTTTTGATAGAAAATACCTTGCAGCTGAGAAGCTGCTGTTAAAGTACAAGTTGGTTCCTGTGCCTTATGGGTAGTTGTCGGTGTGAAACTATCCTCCTTTAATGTCTTAAAATATTTAAGATGTAGGAGGTAAAATTTGGTATTTCATCACTATTCACCTTTTTCCTTTCACATCCCAAAACTCAGCTTCCCTCAACTAATTTTATTGACTGCTTTACAGTGTTGCAGTCTGTTCTTTTCTAGAGAGCTGTGGATGGATTTTTTCACAGGAATGAAGAGAGAAATGTGTGTTTGTGCTTTCTGCTAAATACAGACGTAAGCCTGCTACTCCTTCCTTTTCTTCCTTGTGGCACATACTGTCACTGTGAGATGATGCAGAAGTGCATCACCACAGCGTATCATGACTTGTCAGGACAGGCACCACCTCTAGCTTTTTTTTAATGGCTGACCTACAACTGAAATGAAAAGCTGCCATACTGATGGCAGCTAGTAAATATTACTGGGAGTCAAAGTTACCGATAGAAAGCTGGCAAGAAAAATCACTCACCTACTCAATATCAAAGAGTTGTGTCTGTGCCAACAGCAGTGAAACAGTGCCAGAGAAAACGCGTTGCAGTAACATTACACATTGCCTTTCTGTGCAAAAATACTGGACCAAATTCAGCCTTCAGTGTAAGCAAAGGCAGTTCCACGAACGCTTCTGGTGCTGTACCTACCTGTTTACTCCCACGTGGCCCACAACTGTATGTTTAAATTACATTAAGTGATTAAGAGGAATTTGCTTAAACCAATGCAAACAAATGAAACACAGTTCTAGGGCCAATGGCATAACCTCAGCTCACATTGTTGGGGCTTGGTATTAAGGAAGAAAAAATTGCCGGTTTGAACTCAGAAAGAGCGAGAATGGATAGAGCAACACACACAGGAAAGGGGTCCTTTTTCAGCCAAAGGCTCCCCCGAGTACCAGGTTATGGGGGAAGCTCCTGGTTCGTTTCAGCTAATGTCTCCTTTCCCAACAAGACCCAGAAGGGAGATCATATGCAACTTCTCAAAGCATATTGCCAAGCATGCATGCCCCTTTAACCCCCCTCCTCCCCAAGCAGCTGCTCTCATCCTTTCTGCCTGCAGCCTGATGAATTACAGGCTCTCCCCTTGTAGCTGCATGTGGCTTCATGACTCCAAGGCTGGATTTTGCTCTCAGTATTGTTTATTTCCAGTCTTACTTTGTACCATAGCTCTTTTTCCTGAAAATGTGATTTTCTTAAACCAGATAAAAGCATTATCATGGACAATAATATGGCAAGCCAGCAGGCCTGCAAACTGGTTAAACCTGAATGTAAACTGTTCTGTAACAAATATTGCTACTATGTGGGAAATAACCCTGAATAATTTCATTAGTTATATGCCAGTAACTGTTTTTAAAGGGCACAATATTTACACTCTAGGGAGTTGAACATGTAATTACATGTTAAGGATGCATGTTATTTTATCGTTATGAACTCTATGAATGCAAGGCAAAAGATACATTATAAAAGCAGGTGATCTGATTTATACCATACCTAAGACTAAACTTTTTTTGGAGTCTCTTTTCAATAAGACATATGGCTTTTGTTCAAAACTTCTTGTATGTCCAACATAACAACCATTTTTACTGTATTTTCCCCTCTATTTTAGAAGAAAGCCATACCATGGTCACTGCTAGATAAAACTACATGTATTTACCGTTCACATATAAATTCACTATAAAGAGAACATATGAGGAAGAAAGAATTACTTTAAACCAGTAGGAATATTTTTCATGCTACTGCAGCTATTGGTGTTACAAGGCTAACTTGCTTGCTTATTGCAGGCTGTCAGTACTTGTTACAGTTGAGGTTGTTTCAATGATTTTAGAATCATAGAATCATAGAATCGTTAGGGTTGGTTTACTGTGATGTTCTATTAGTATAGATTGAACTCTGAATCTTAAGAGTTTCTAATATTTGTTTTAGGGATATTTGCAATATTCTTGTAATGCTTATTTTGTCTACACTTTTAATCTATGCTCTCTGTCTTAACTCTATTGTTAATATAATTTTGGCCTGGGAATACCATACAGCAGGCATAATGACGTAACCAGTTAACAGCTTTGTGTTAAGATTATGTGTTGGAATTTGATGTCTGCACTAACAGAGCTAATGACAGCGCTGGAGCTGGAATTGCTAATACCATGCTGAGCACACCTTGGGCATGTATTTGCACAGCAAGTGCCAAAATATGTTGATATTGGCCTTTCGAATGAAAGAAGAGCCAGAAGAACGGACACAGTGAAAATTAACACAGCAACAGAAGAGGGATTAGACAAGAGGGAGGAACACTGCCTAAGACACAGGTTTTGTGGGATACTTCTAGAAAGCTCCAAAGGGAGAAACTGAGGCAGCAGACAGTCTCAGCACCAGCTGAAGAAAATCTCTGCTGCATTCATGTTGTCTTAGTTTGTTATTCCAGAGAATGTGTTGTATGCCATTCAGTTCATACTGGCTGTAACCATTTGTACTGGGATGTTATAACTACTCTGGTACCCTCACAGACCAGCTTCCTATCTAGGTGAGATCATGATGCCCTCGCTCACTGAGGAGTATATCCAATCTTGGTCCCTCATCAAACCTGCTAGAGGTTGTGAGCCCTACATGACCTTAACATTTTACTTAGCTAAGACACTTAGTGTGTCTTAGCTCTTCTGCAAGCAGTATTCAGCCATTCACTGTTGCTGACAGAGGGCTCTTCCCATACTTTCTGTATCCTAAGGAGAAGGTGTAATGAGACATCAGCCATGAAACTACAGCTTTCAAACACAACCTCTTGTGTTCCTGGGCACTGCATGGTCTTGATAATCAATGGATCCTCCTCCAAATCAGGAAACCAGCAACTGTTCGTCTATTTTACAGATTACAGAGGGAGTTAGAGAGTTATTTCTCAAGCATTGTAGGATTCATTCTTCCCTACTTTGCCACGCTGCGTCACACAGTAAGGAGCTAATCTCATGATGCAGGATACATCTTTATCCTTGAGATGGTTGAATCTCCATTTTAATGTGCATGATCTTTTATCCCAAGTGATAAGACCTATGGATTGAAAAGAATTCTCCTGAATTGAGTTTCCTGCAGTCAACCCAAATCCAAAAGCACCTCTGCCTACTAAATTATAATGTACTCTTGAAGCAAGGAAAGAACCAAAAAAAACTCCAGAAAAAAAAAGAACCCCAGAAAACCCAAAACCCAACACGTGCACTCCCAAAGGGTGGTGCACTCTAAGGGCTGCTCTTCCACAGATAATAGCATGACTTTGTCCACCACTTCCTTTGCTGGCAGAATAAAGGAGGACTGAGCAACACCTTCCTAGGTGCTCATTCCAAAGCCAAGTCAAAGAAAAAAATGTGTAAATGTCAGCATTCTAACATATACTCCTGTGATGTAAATATTGCACTAGAGAGGAAAATTTGCATATACAGTCTTCTGTTGTTGATATCTGGGTTAATGAGAGCTGAATTTTTAGGAACGGTGTGAGGTAGAGCGACTGAAATAATATGTGTCTGCATAGTGGTGGCTCCCAGATCTCAGCCATCACTTCCATAGAGGAACCTTCCCAAGAACCCCTGACATCTCTCTTGTGAAGGTTACTAGCACTCTATTAGAAGACTAAATGCCTGGGAGCATTGTTGATTATAATCTTTGGCTGTGGTTTACCCACAAAAATTTCACCTGGATCTGTAGACAAGAACCTTCTCGCTTGTAGTTTTGTGGCTGTTATAAGGCACAGGACTTTGGGGCTAGAGACAGCAAGCATGACAGAAGAGGCAAAGACTCTCAGTTGCAGACCCTAGACACAAATTCCTTGCCATCATTTTTAGTTACTAGAAGATGCAGTATGGCTCACAGGGAAGGGACTACAGATATGTGAGTGGCTATGAAAACCTCCACTGCTGACTGCTCGGTAGTTCAGATGAGGGTTTTGTTCAGCAGGGCTGCTTTTCACCACCACAGCAGTACTGCAGGATTTCAAAGAGGAAGTTGGTTATATGTAAATTAGATTCAAATACCGTATAAACTTGTTAAATAATTGGCATAGAATATCACACATGTTGCAGCATCAAACTTGGCAGCTATGATCATCTCTACTGTACTACTAGTACTTCACTGGTGCTAAACTGGTTTATACCAGCTGAGGATCTGGCCCACACAGCATATGGAATTTCCTGGATAAGCTACTACTCCCTGTCATACTTAATCACTGATAAATACACGCTAGATTCATATTGTATGTATAAGCTGAATTTATTGGATGATCTTTCTCATTCTGCCATCAGTTCGAGCAGTCCATTAAAACAGTCATTGCAAATGCAGTGTGCTGGAATCAGAGCTGATCACATGCTGACATTTAGTTTTCTAGATAAAGAATAGAGGAAATAACGTAAACAAGTATGCTTGATTACTTTCCCACCCCCGTTCATCCATTTCTGAATCATGTTGGATTAACAACACATTTAAGACAAAGATGCTGAATTTTATTAACATTGCTTGCTCACTGGTGCCATTATTAAATGCTACATTATTAGCTACTTGGGTATAGCATACATTCTTCCTGTACCATTCCTCAGAAAATAAGCAAAAGCCAAATTGTTTCGTGGCATACTGAAACCAGTGCTGACTTTATGCAGCAGATGTTCATCTAGCCACGCATGTAGATGATTTCATAGATGGGGCGAGTATGCTTACCAATCATACACATCGCTTTTTTTTTCCTCCAGCACTGAATCATCATCTCTCCTTAACTGTATTTTTTTTTAAATGGAGAAAGTAGAGCACTGTGCAAACAGTCGTGACCTTTCTTGTCTTTAACCAATATTTTTTTAGTGCCCCAATTCCAGGCTGACCTCCTTTTTCAGAGCTATCTTTGGAACTCAAGCAATACTATGAAAATACATTTGTCAGCTTGATGATTAATGCTCTAATGGTGATTTTCTTTCATTGTTTGTTTTCCCCCTGCTGTTCATATTATGGCAATTTCATTTTTAAGAACACATTTAAGAAAATGGTAAAGGAAAATCCAATTTCTTTCTTAAATTTACCTCTATTTTGAAGACATTTCTGAAGGCTGTACTTCATCTGTGTTTTTAAAACTAGAGAACGTGCATCACTACTTGAAGCTTTTGTTTGGTCTAAGGAGGAGAGTAGGAGTTACTTGCTTTGCTGTCAGTATCTTAAACAGCTTCAACAGCTCTGCATGTCTAATCTAGCTGCAGTACTAATACTAATAACACACGGTTCACAGGAAATCATGACCAGCAGTATGATTGTTTAAGAAACACAGACATGTAGAAATATTGAGCAGCTCATGGTATGAAGGTCGAAATTACTAACATGCTTCATGTTGTGGAGATTGGAGAACACACCACAATATTGTGCTATCATGAAACAAAACTTTCTACAATCCTTTTTTAAATTTCAATTCTCACCTCTGTCATCTCATGGTGCTTTCCCCCACTACAGTTGTCACAGCAGTGTATAAAAATGGCAGTTTATCATTTCAGGGGGTTCCTGAATCATGCATGTCATTACATCAGTGTCCTCCCACTGAAACTGGTTCCAGAATACTGCTCACCAGCATGGTCACTAGGTTTGCAGAAAATACACTCAACTTAAGCAGACTGTGCACATTCAAAGCTCCTCTTTATCAATATTAGCTACTTTGTAATTTTGCTGCAGGCCAAATGGTGAATAGTTTATTTATATATATATATATATATATATATATATATATGAAAGTATATATATGGTCTAAACAAGGCTTGTTTTGGGCAGGGTGTGTCACCTGTGCAGCCAGATGTAGAGATCTCTTTCCACTGTCCCAGCTGTTTTGTGACTGCACTTTCTTCCCTCTTTTTCTTTTCATCATGTTACTGCTCTTCAGTTTTTCACCAATCTAGTTAACCTTTTATTTAAAATTCTATCAAACCCCAAACTGTTGCAATGTAAAATAAAGTTTATAATGTAAACCCAGTGTAATAATCCTTATTCTTCAAATATGTAGCCAAAAGTATGAGGAAGAAAGATGACTGGATAAATGAAGAAGCTGAGCAAGCTGATGAGGTAGCAAAACGGAGACAGTGGCACCCCTTCAGGATTCTGTGGCTCCAGCACAGTGGTAAAGACCACGCACCAGCTTTTTGTAGCTGAGCATCTCCTCGTGGTGCTTAACACTGCCTGGGATGTGCCTTATTGCCTTATTGAAAGAAACAAAGCCATGCTGAGGCTGCTGCTCGGTGACATCCCATCTTGTTCATCACCTGATGTGCCACATCCCAGATGCAGTATGGCACTGGGCAGGAACTCAATTGACTCAGGCCCTGCACATGACTCAAAGCTCTGTCCACCCATCAGGTTTCAGAAAATAAAATTCTTCTGGTTAGCTCTCCAAACAGCACCAGCAATGTTGAGTTTTGTCTGTGCAGTAGCAGCTCTGACACCTGCTCCATAGTAGCAGCAAGACACTTTGAAATGGAAAATGTCTTGTATGATTTTAGGAAACATGTGCCAGTCCTTGACAAATAGGAACCTTTTTCTTGGAGACTTTTTGCCCAGTAATGTCCAGTCATGTATAGTACATGTTACTGCAGCTTCAGCAACAAACACAGATGGCTGGTAATGCCCAGATTGGTTTGAGCATTTTGCAAAAGGAAGTAGAAACGGCTGGCATCCATGCATGGGTGATGACCAGACACTTAAATAGAGCCCAGAAATGGAAACACACGCCTGATATTACCCTAGAGAGCAAATAATTTTTTTAAATTCAGAAGCTTAAACCCATGCGTCTATTGTACAAATGGACAGGATGTAGAGATATGTCAGAAAAAGAAGCTGTTAGTGAACCTCTGTTGCTGGTCTGAGGTGCTATGGAGGATTTTCTAGGTGTAATTTGGAGGGTAATATCCTTCACTCCTGAAGTCAAGGAGTTACTTGTAACTTCCAGCCATTGCAAAGTTTGCTGTGAACTTGCTTGGAAGCTGGATAATAGTGACTCTCTCCAGTTTGAAGCAGCATACAGCTATGTATATGATAACTGGGGAAGTTTCATGTCTCTGACAGTCCCTTTCCCCAAAAGATCTACTTGTGAGCCATGACAATAATCATAGACAGATCACTTTCAGACACGTCAAAAAGATGAGTAGGCGTTGAATTTGTGGTGAGGGATATCAGAAACAGAAAGACGGAAACTTGCTTCTTAAGAAGAAAGTACACACACCAAATTGGCTTGGCTCCAAAGTTCAGTCTGCAATGAGTAAGAACAACTTAACCAGCAGCAAGATAACAGTAGTCAAGAACTAGTTTATGGCTGTCCAACCCACAGAGCATCTGCTCTAATGAACTTATAATAAAAGCCTTGGTGTTTGGTGCTTCACAATGGGAAACTGAAGCTAATTCTGCTTGGATGTGAAACACCTACCAGCTCAGCTCACAGCCAGCACTGAACACACATTTTTGGCTGGGTGAGGCCCAACCCTAGGTGCAGAGCATGGCCATTTCAAACAGTAACATGGAGCACCACAGCTTGCATCTAGCATAGTTCTGAGGAGTAGAAAACACGCTGTGCTGATGGGGTGTTCTCTGCATAAATCCCTGCTAGCAGTCAAAGTATGAAAACTGTCAGTATTATACAGATGTGATGGTCACAGGTAGCCACACAGAGGGCAGCTAAAATCCCATCTGATCTACACAAAGTAAGATTTTATGGAGTTTATTTGACCACAACCTACATAGAGGCATGCAAATCTCAAAAAGCTTATTTTTTCTCTTTAGGTGTCCTTGGAGCTAAACTCATGAGGTGTCCTTGGAATTAAACCATGATATACGCTGTGATACAGAGGAACCTGATCTCGTTTCTTCCACTGAGGAGGTGTGGCCATTGCTCTGTAGACATCAGGAATTAAATTAAATCTACTGACAAGTGTGAGACCTATTCTGCTGCGCTCATACTGTGGTTGTGAACCAAGGAGTAGCAGACCATGTTCCTGGATAACAGGTGATGGAATAACTGGGGTACCAGGGCATAACCATGTCAAAAGACGTGTACCTGCTGTTGTAAAGGAGTTTTCTTTAATGTGTACTCCTGAGCCACAAAATTCTGCAAATAGGAATGTAAGACCCACTCTTTCTTGCTGCTGCACCCTGTATAGCTGAAGGTTCGTAAAAGAGAGTCCACATGAACAGTCAGCTAAATATTGGCTTGGCTGGTAGAGTCAGTGTTGACACAAGTGTTGACATCGCTGGTTTGTTTAGTTTGTTGCAGAAAATGGTTGTGTGACAAACATTTGTATTTTACTGATTAAAATAGATTTATTTTTATTTGCTGCAAATAGAGAAAGAAGAAAGCAATGGAACAGAATGGGAGTAGTATAAACATCAGTCCATGCATTGATACAGTTGTGCATCTTTGGACAATACTGATCTTGAAGTCCAAGACAAGCACTTGAGAACTAGGAAGAAAATGTCCTCTGTTAAGTTACAGATCTCAGTAGAGAAGATGAGAAAGCCTTGGGACTGACAGTCTTCAGAAACAAGAAACAACTTCAGAAACAACTCTCTGCATTGAGAGCCTTTTTGTCATAAATGCTTTCTTTCCGCTACATCTTTTCATTGCTAATTCTACCTTACTCACTCCCCAACAAAAGAGATATCTGGCCTGAAAAAGAAAAGCCTGAAAATACTTGGTCCTGCAGCCCATTAGGCATTTTGTCATTGCCACTGATGTTACCGGTGAGGCACTCAGACACTGTTGATAAGTAGCAATATCAGTAACTAGTTAGACAAAGATAACCACAAGTGTGGGAAATGTTATTGTCATCCAGTGGAAGATTTCTGTTCCTTCTCCCTTCCAACTCCCAGCAGAAAGACAACGTAATAATGATGAATTTATAGTTCATTTTTCCATTTATGGCTAACACAATCAGTGAAATAAAATCCAAAGTGGTAAGAGTGGAAGGGAAAGAGAAATGTGTCAATTTACTTAGCTAGGAAATGAATCCTTATACGTTCCTGAGATGGTCCAAACCCCAAACCTCAAATCCGAACTTCCTCAGACCTTGAAAGAACAATAATCTGTATGTGAAATTTGTGGCTTTGACCCAGCCTATCTCCTGAGTCACAGATACAGGAGAAAAGTGCAGGAGAATAATTACATGCCCTACAATATCCTAAAAGGAAATAAATGAATCAGTTAAACCAAAGAGAAAAAATAAGCGTGACAGGCTTATTCTCTTCTGAATTTCCTGTGTGTCAAATCCTGCTTTGAAATTCAAGGCCTGAGAATAAGTTAGGTCTGTCAGAGCAAACAGAACCTTGTTGTCATTTTCAGAAAGACAAGGATGAAAACATATAACATTGGCTTTTTAAAACATACACCAGACACATTGAGGGGAGTGGAGTCGTGGGGTGTGTGTAATGAGAAGCAAGAGCAGAGAAAGCAAAGCAGAGCATGATAAGAGTTTCTTGTATTTAACCTGCAGAATGTTTTCCATGTCCTTATTTTCCTAATTCTGCAGTTCTAGTGCCTGTAATTCATAATATTAAATTGCAAACTGAGAGCAGGTTTGTGTGAGATGAACTAGCTTGACCAATGCCACTCATAATTACGAGTATGTGAGGTACTTTAATGCACAGGAAGGGCTTTTTCTCTCTGTCTGCTTGCAAAGTATTCTTCTGATGTCAAACAGCCCAAGCCTGGAGTCTTTACCCATTTTGTACCCTGGCCTTATTCATGATGGGCACGATGGATCTTAGCATCCCTGCAGGGTAGCACTCAGTCTCTTGTCAGCATGACCATTTTGAGTGGGAAGCCTGGAAGGATCATTGCGACGGGATGTGCTGTAAACATGCAGCATATCATCAGCAAAAATGGTCAGAAATGTTCCATGGGAACATGATACCCACCCTGAAATGCTGATTAATCAAAATCAGAACATTCTGTGGGAATACACTGGTTTTAACAAATCTTCTGACAAAACACAGGCACTTCTCCAAACTCGCCTGCCAGGTAGGTTTCAGTCAGCAGCCTGCCCGGTCTCATGCCAGCTTGCCAACCCAGAACCTTAGCATTCTGCCCAGCAGTCTGCTAAGGAGACAAAATGCCAGGCTTTCAGACTTCCCAGTACTAGGGCAGCCTGTTGAACAAAGTACATGAGGGCTGGGGGACCCTGGGCTTGCAGGCTGTCACAAGGCTAGAGTGGTTATCAACCCTAAAGGCCGCCTGTCCTGAGAAGGGCCAGAAAGATGTTTTCCTGGGACTTCTGTAATGAAGGTGGTAAATGAGGGGTGAGGAGGAGTAAGGCTGCAAGAAAGACAGCAAAATATCTATTTCCTTTTGTCCTGGTTAGTCCTGCAACTGACCCTATTTGAGGGGAGTTCCATTTCTGGATCTGATATCCATTGAGGACGGAGACACGAAATTGGCTGAATTATTTGAAGACGCCTATCGATCAAAGTGTCTGAGTATGTAAATAAGTGTTTCAACATTTTTTGCCTCTAGGTTCAGTTTCACTTCCTTTTGTGCTGGGGACAACAGAGCAGCAGAGCTCCTTTTTTGTCATAAGGTGGGCTTGTACTAAGCCCAGTTTACTGATGTGTACTACTGAGCGGCTATACTGTGTGTGGATAGTAGACCAAGTTCTTAGCAGCAGAAGATTCACCGTACACCTGCTATGCTGCACCACAGAAACACCCCAAGTGTTACTAGCAATTCAAACAACCTGTTGCTACCAGTGTTTGGTTGGTTGGTTGGTTTTGTTTCTTTTTTTTTTTTTTTCTAAAGAACAATTCAGGAACATTAAAGGGAATAGGACACATATTGGGTGAAGCATTCTGGAAGTGGTAGTCTACCTTTATTTGCAACTTTGGGGCCTCTTACTGTCTCCTTCATCCTTTAAAGGTGCTTTTGCTATGTAGTGGAAAAGAATATGAAGGAGATCCACAAAGGCTGAAGGGCAGTAGTGGGCTTCTGTCAGCTCTCAAACTACTCAGCTCTGCATCGCCTGCTGCCTGCTTGATTCCAAGTTTTCCAAAGGAAAACAGATCATGAGTTGTGCAAGCTAGTCATCCATGACATGAGGTAGGAATGAGGGCTGAGAATCTGTATGTGAGAAAATGGTCTTGCTAAACACTTCTTTAACTTTTCTTTTTAGTAAGTTTTATTGGGTTTTTTTCTATTCTGTGAGGGAACAGATTTTATTCTAAGAATAATGCCTGAGGAACAATAAGCACAAATGGCAAATTGGGTATTTGGATGAAAACTGTTTTTGACCATTTTGCTGCATTTCCATTACAAGCCACTGGAATTAACACCAGTTCATCCCCATGAAAACTGCTGACAGAAAGCTAAAACACATTTTTGTTAGAGAATAGTATGTCAGTCTGGAAGGAATTGTCCATGTGTATTCTTTTGAGACTTGACGACATTTGTTTACAGCTATTTAGCCCAAACAGAGTTTATCTTAGGTACCCTAGCTAGGAGTACAACTGCATCAACTACCACTTGGGTGACTTTTGTAACAAAACTTTCTTCCTAAGCTCATATAGCTAAAGGTTGTGTGTGTTGTGTCTTCAAGACATACACTCAGTTTAAAAGGGAAAAGGCTTGTGTTTGAGAATACTATCTGTACCAAGAAAGTAACATTTTTCTTCTCATATATGTCTTGAGCCAAATACAAGTTTAAAAGTTTAAAAGTTTAAAACACTGCCTTAGAATTTACAAGGACTATGGAGTCAAATTCTAGGCTTATTTTCACCAATTGTATGGGGTGACATTTGAGATTTGGCCTAGAAAAATACACAATCTCTTACTCTTTCCATGTTTACTCACTGTTAAGTACCCTCAGGAAGTCTAGCTTCATTGATCACTTATTTTCCTCAGATTTTTTTCTGGAGACATTTGAGAGAATATTTAGTTTGCAGATCTTTTCGTACTCCTCATCACCAGCAGTGGGAGCCTGGTCCCCTTGACCTAATTCTGGACCATGGTTCTCTCACCACTACGTAATGAGTTCATAGATAGTGTTTCACAGCTCAGACACAAACTCATGCAGCTACCCCAGGTTTTGCCTCTGGGCAAACACCAGCTCTCCTCAGCTCCGTCCTTCTCCTTATGTAGTGTCTCCTTCTCCATTTGAATGTGAAGAAAGGCACCACAGAATCTAATTTAACAAATCTCAAGAAAAATTTCCTATAGGATGTGTCCCACTAGCAGACATAAGGGACAGATTCCCCAATGTTCCAAAATGAAGTTGAGTGGCTTCCAAGGGCATGTGCCATGTGCAGGCAGTAACAGTGCGACAGCAGAGAAAAAACTTCCATCCCTTTAATTTGTTGCCCCGTTCCTTCTCGGCCTGCCACAGCTCAGCTTTTAGAGTTAATTCAAATAATTTCTCTAGTTGTTCTAACATAAAAATATTTCACTGGAATACTGAGTGGCTAGCAATACTAGGTAAAGCTAGCTTGGCACTAGCACTGCAGGCTTTTTAAACCATTACTTGACTTACTGCATTATTTCAAACCTTTGCGCTGTGTTTCAGACAGCTCAGTGTAAAAGCAGGATTACGCTCAAGCTTAATGTTTTCCTGTGTTGCTATGACTTGTGTTAGCAGCAGCTCTGAAATCATAAATGAATTAATTTTTATGGAGAGAAGATACTTGTAAGTCTTTAAGTGTTGCTACCACATAGGTGTATGGAACATTAAATGAGGATTTCCTTTTCTCTAGTTCCAGCTTAATTTCACAAGAGATTTTATCCATGTCTATCTGTTCTAACATAAGAGATTTCTCCTGAATATTGTTGAGGGATTGGTGCTTCTACGTGATGAACAGGAGTATGGTAGTCAAAATTTATTAACACACTAGACTTCCATCTCCTACCTAAAGGAAAGGCACAGGCATTTGCAGATAAGATATCTCTGAAATAGCTTTGTTTACAAACTGCTAAGCTTTACCGGCTTCACTGGATGATGTATTCTCCAACCCCACTCTCTTACTACATTCAGGTGATTTTTGCATTTGCCATCTGTTTCTTGCATGAAACACGGTGAAGAAAACCTGTGTAAGTCTCCATCATGCTTATTTTTAAAGAACTCTTTTTGAGCTATCTAATAAATAGCTTTTTGCATGTGGTGCTCTAGAAGGGAAACAGCGTGGTTCAGGACAGAACCAATTCAACATTTGCACAAATCCATGATGACTATCTATTTATCTCAGGTAACACAGGACTTTCTTCAGGGTTGGGTCTAGTCCGCTCAGCGCATAAACTGTCCTTGAAGTAAGTAGCGAAACACGGATACCCTTCTCCCATGTCCTGACAGACAGCTACTCTATTAAAGGCAAGTTCACTTTTGCTCTTTGTGTCTGCTCTGGTGACTTTTTAATTCTTTTTCTGCATATTAGGCCACTTTTTACCCACCCTCCTGGGTGCCAGTTTTAGAACTCTGCAGTCCAAGAGTTAGGAAGTCACCAGTGCAACAGGGGTTTATACTAGCAGTGATTGGTAGAGATTGTCTCTCAGGCAGAACCCTGCTCTGGACTTGAGTAGAAAAGTTCCCAGTTTCCCATATCTCTAGGTCCCAGCTGGCCTCATTTGCAATAAGGGCACCTTGCTGTTGCATGCACATAAGGAAAAACTTTAGTCATCTGAGCGTGTTAAGTATTGCTAAGCTGCTTTCCATTACATTTGAAAAGTCATGGCAGTCTGGTGAAGTTCCCACTGGCTAGAAAAGGGGAAACATAACCCACATTTTCAAAAAGGGAAAAAGAGGAAGACTTGGGGAACTACAGGCCAGTCAGTTTCACTTCTGTGCCCAGCAAGATCATGGAGCAGATCCTCCAGGAATCTCTGCTAAGGCACACAGAAAATAAGGAGGTGATCGGTGACAGCCAACATGGCTTCACCAAGGGCAAGTCATGCCTGACAAATCTGGTAGCCTTTTACGATATTGCCACAGCACTGGTAGACAAGGGCAGAACAACTG
Source organism: Limnodromus scolopaceus (assembly GCA_028565335.1). Taxonomy (NCBI): domain Eukaryota; kingdom Metazoa; phylum Chordata; class Aves; order Charadriiformes; family Scolopacidae; genus Limnodromus; species Limnodromus scolopaceus. The sequence goes on along the minus strand of JAOXNO010000020.1, from coordinate 50,142,819 downwards.
ACGTCATCTACCTGGATTTATGCAAAGCATTCGACGCTGTCCTGCATGACATTCTGGTCTCAAAATTGGAAAGTCATGGATTTGATGGACAGACCATTTGGTGGATCAGGAACTGGCTGGATGGTCACCCTCAAAGGATTGTGATCAATGGCTTCATGTCCAAGTGGAAGCCAGTGAAGAATGGCATTCCTCAGGGGTCACTACTGAGACCAATGCTGTTCAACATCTTTGCTGGTGACATGGGCGATGGGATTGAGTGCACCCTCAGCCAGTTTGCTGACGACACCAAACTGTGTGGTGCGGTTGACACGTTGGAGGGAAGGGATGCCATCCAGAGGGACCTGGACAAGCTTGAGAGGTGGGCCTGTGTAAACCTCATGAAGTTCAATCAAGCCAAGAGCAAGGTCCTGCACCTGGGTCATGGCAATCCCAGTCACAAATACAGGGTGGGTGGAGAATGGCTGGAAAGCAGCCCCGAGGAGAAGGACTTTGGGGTGTTGGTGGATGAGGAGAAAGCCAACTGCATCCTGGGCTGCATCGAAAGAAGTGTGGCCAGCTGGTCAAGGGAGGTGATTCTGCCCCTCTATTCTCCTCTTGTGAGACCCCACCTGGAGTACTGTGTCCAGCTTTGGAGTGCTCAACACAGGAAGGACATGGATCTGTTGGAACAGGTCCAGCGGAGGGCCATGATCAGAGGGCTGGAGCACCTCTCCTGTGAAGACAGGCTGAGAGAGTTGTGGTTGTTCAGCCTGCAGAAGAAAAGGCTCTGGGGAGACCTTCTAGCAACCTTCCAGTACCTAAAAGAGTCCTACTGAAGAGATGGGGATGAACTCTTTATGAGGGAGTGTAGTGATAGGACAAGGGGTAAGGGTTTTAAACTGAAAGAGGGTAGATTTAGATTAGCTATTAGGAAGAAATTCTTTACTATGAGGGTGGTGAGGCATTCGAGCAGGTTTCCCAGAGAGGTGATTGATGCCCCATCCCTGGAGGTGTTCAAGACCAGGCTGGATAGGGCCTTGAGCAACGTGGTCTGGTGGGAGGTGCCCCTGCTCATGGCAGGGAGGCTGGAACTCAATGATCTTTAAGGTCCCTTCCAACCCAAACCATTCTATGATTCTATGGATCTACGATTCTATGATTCTATGTTAATGGCAAAAAGGAATGATGGCAATGTTATTTCTAGTCCTCCAAGGTTACAAAGTAGCTGAGCAGAGAATTTCATGGGCAAAAGTTTGAATTAAGCCATCTGACTGGTTTTAAATGATGAAATCCATTCAACAACAGCTGTTGAACAACCAGGAACACGTTTTTCAGTGATCCCTGTTAAGGGTGTTTTCCAGACTCTACAGACCTTGAGAGAGATGGTCTAAGACTAAGAATGTACTCCATTCTCTCACAAGGCTATAATTAGCCTCCCCAATGCTTGCACGGCTTTAACGCACAATAACCATAAAACAGTAGCACAGACATCTCCTGCACAGAACAAAGGCTTGTTCTTGTCTTTCCGCTAATCATTGCTGTGTGACAAACTTTTTATAGCTCTTGATGTCTTTAAGTTTACTACTCAATTTTCACTTCAATAGAACACATTTCCAACTATTTTGCAAAGCATAGTGGCTTCAACAAATGACTCACTGATAATTACTGTCATAGGAGAGCCAACTGCTCAGTATTTTAATACGTATTTACTATTCTTAGTCATTATGGTGGCTGTAAAAATCCGTCATGCAACAGTTGCTCTCAGCATCATTCCTCAAAGCACAATGTCATAGAAAAATATCTGTCCTCAGTGTCTGACTGCCTTCAGTGGTCAAGCATACTAGACTTCCAAACATTTTGGCAAAAATCTAGTGAGGTACATTTCTTATGGTTTTAGTGCTGTCACTTAAGTAAGGATTACTCACAAATGTAAATTGGCAAAGTCAGTGGGATGACTAATGTGAACAAAGATTAAATGGCAAGACCAAGTCTCATATGTATACAAGAAATGACTGCAAAAAACCATCCCACTGATTTCTTTACACATCTCTCACCTTGGAGTATGACAAATGAAGCAGAAAAGTATATGACTGGAGAAATAGTGGTGAATAGTGTTAGGTCATACCTAAAACACTCTGCCTAAGAGTTTTGACTTTTCCTTGTCTTGCTCTGCTGGAGACCAGGCAGTGAAGTTTTTGACTTGTATCATAATTTTTGAGTAATCTCGTTTAGATGACTAAATGAATCAGGTTTGTGTTAACTGTCATTTGAGTAACTTTTATGCAAGATTATTCTATTTTGTTTTGGAGATATGATTGCTTATATCCATGTGGACAGAAAACTGTCTTAAAGGGAAGATGTGAAAACATAGGGGTTTTTATTTGTTTGATTGTGTGGTGGTTGTTTGGGAGGTTTTTTTGTTTGTTTGTTTGTTTTTCCTTCTGAGTCAGAAAGCTTTATTTACTGAGATTTTAGACTAGAACCTGTCAGCAGCTGCTTCTGTCACTATAGACCAAGCAAGCCTCTGGACATGAGGGACTTTCAGGTCCTCTCTAGTAAAAATTATCTTCTTCTCAAGAAATCTTCCCATCAGAAATCCTGCAAATAATCTATCTGTCACATCTAATTGGAATGATTCAAATGTCAGCAGTGAGGCAGCTCTGAGTAACTTCACATTTCAAACCTCCCTGGTCTTTGGCAACCTCTGAGCAAAGTGCCATGAAGCTGGAACTTAGCAAGCTGCCTGGTGAGTTTGTTTTGCCACAGGCTGAAAACAGCTGTTTCTGGTGGCGTTGCAAAGTCACTTGTCTCCCTCCTGTGCTGTTGGCTGTGAGAAACTGCTGATCTCCCTACCTGTGTGTCAGCTCCCCCTTCCTTTATAACATATGTCTTGCCTTCTCAGTTGCTGCAGGGTGCGTTCTGCTTTCCTTCTCCAGTACACTGGTGCACTCCAGATTTCCTGCTCATCATGTCTGCTGCTCAGTCATATGTAGAGAGAAGCTAAGACTCTTCTTTTTTTTTCTTGGTTTTTTTTTTTTGTTTTTTTCAGCGATATTCATAGCATTTCCCACTTTCTATATACATACTACACACTTTATTAAATTGCACATTTTCCCATTCTTGAGGGCTTTCCAGGGATTTTTTTTGGTCTAGTCTTGAAAATGAATGGCAATACGTGTTCCTACTTTCCACAATATTGGCAGCACTACTTTAGTGCTACTTAGTAATGGCAGTGTTATCTGCATTAGCGGCATATGCGTTCATTAATTAAAAGAACCATTTTGAAAGTACTTCTCTTGGTGTTTAAAATATTCAGGTGAAATCAGATACTTCCTTCAGTCTTGAAGATATTGCTGTTCTCTAGATGGTCTCTGATTCTAAGAAAGGTAATGAGCTAGTGGCTCTGCAGGCAGAAATTCTGTGTCTTAAGAAACAGGACAATTTTCTTTGCTTTTAGACTCATCTGAAATATTTGGACATCATAACCTTCTACTTTTTTGCCTTACACTGTAGCTCTGCTTAAGATTATGAAAGCCATTCATAGTAATCAAGTTTGCTTTTGCACTTTTGTGTCACATGAAGGTTATGAATGACCCATCAATCTTAAGTTGGCTGTTGCAGTGCAAAAGTATCATGTTAATTTTCTTTATTTAGTGCATGCACTTATTGTGCAATTTTTGGTGTTTCTTCACATTTAACAGCTCCAGTAAACATTGCCTCATTTATGTCTGCCTAAGTTACAATGTGACCATCTATTTCTCTTGGGTTTGCTTTCAGCAAGAGTACATTACAGCACAAATATTTTCCAGTTCAGTTTCCACAAATGTTCCCAGATGCATGGAAATATTTTGATTAATACTTTGAACTGTAGTCAAATGACTTGTCTTTTTCTTTAATGTATTTTATTTCTGGCTTTGATCTTTATAAAATCACAATATCATTGAAATTATGGAACTTTCACTACTAGTCATCTTGAGCAGGAAGCCCTGGAAGACTTGGTTATTATTAAACATTTTTGAACACTGATCATATTAAATATATAAAAAGACTGGTGAATATAGTTTTCTGTGATTGCATTGCCATTTAGTAAGCCTCCTACAGATATAAAGAATGTACTGCAAGGAAACCAAGCACTATAGCAGAAGTCGATGTATCTTCATTTAATTCCAGTTTGTGTGTGTTTGCGTATACACACACACACATATATGAATCATGAAATCATGAAAATATGTTTAGTAGATCTTAATGTAAAAAAATATTTTATTCTTATTTTCCTCCAAATTATATGTTATTTCTATTATTATGTTGTGCTGTATGTCTACTATAATAAATTAAAGCCTTTCCTCTTTGGAGGCACTGGGACTTTTACTGTCAACTTCAACTGATTCTGAATTTCAGGCTGGGTCATACTCAAAACCTGTATTACAGAAAGCCAAAGAAGCACGAACACAAGCAAATACAAAGGAGTCAAACAATGTTACAGATGACAGACATTAGTTTCTGCTATATTTTTGTTAATTACTTCTCCAATGCCCCTTTTCTGGCCCTCCATGTAGTACTATGACTCAGTATAGGCTCAGCAATACTCATTAAGCCAAAATCAGGGGTAGCGTTAAGAGGGTTCAAGTCATGTAGTAATAAATAACAATGAATCTAAAGCAGTTGAAATTAATAACATACCATCTAAAAGCAAGCATAAATCCTACCATGCTAGAGTCAGCTGAGAATTCAGCTAAAAATCTTCACGACCTACTTCATCCCTCCAGTAGGAAAATCAGCAGAGGTGGATAATCATAGCAAGATTCTCTATTTAGAGTTTTCCCAAATGCCTTAGACTCCCTTTGTGCTGGCTGGCTATGGCTTTCATTCATGCTATTTTTTCTTCTGTACCTCAGGAGAGGAGGAAAAATAATATGTACCTTCAGCCACATCAGCCCTCTATTCAGCCTTCTATGTCATCTTATCCTTGGATTTGCCAAGCTCCCACAGTAAGGTTTGGAGAGTAAGAACAGGTTTTGCTGTAGAAGGTTTTGACTCTCCTGACCTCTACAGAGTAGAACTAATGTGAAATATATAAATTATCCTTTTTTTTACAAAACCGGGAGAAAGATCAGAACTGATTTTATGGCTGATTATAATTATTGACAAACATATAATAACCAAATAGGAGACCAAACTCCACCTGAAATATTATTTCCAGCACTGTCCACCCAAGTAGGAAGGATGTTATTGCCTTGGAGACTTCTTTCTATATTTCAAGAATGTAAGTTATGAAGGCAGATTTGAGTTACTGCATTTTTTTTTTCTAGATATGAGATTTAAAGTTGTTAAAAGTATATGCCCAGGCCGTATACAATCCTGGGCATGTATTTTCAGTGGTGAAAATGCCATCTACCTTTCCATTTAGAAAATTGCCTGAAGTTTTGGGATTTACTTTAGTTTTTGACAATCCCAAGGACTCTCAGTGCATTGTATCAGTACAATATCCATAGTATGGGACATACTGTGTGCTGCGGAAGTTTCCTCGCATAGGTTTTCCAATGTGCCTAAGGCCTTAAGTAGACCACCAATATTTGTAAGCAAGCTGGTCTTCAAGCTCATTGCTAGAGCTCACGCCTGACATCTCTGCTAGCACGTCAACTGCTGCTGTATATATGCACATCTATTGGCAAGCAGAAACAGAGCAAAAAAAAATTTATGGAGGCAGTAACCGATCTCTCAGACTTGGACTGCTTTTGAGTCCCCTTTCCAGTCATGGTGGGCCCCATAGACTGTTACCATTCAAGGCTCCATATCCTAGCTATTAGGAACAGGGAGAGAATACGGGAAAACCTATGTGAGTGAAGGTTATTAAGCTTGCATTATAAATAATCTGGGGTGATACACAGTAATGAATTCAAGACACTTAGATTTATTGTGGAGGGATGGTATGGGCAAGCGTGATAAAAGATTTGAGGGTTGAGATAAACTGTAAAGTATTCAGTGAACTCTGCTGGTGTCTGAATTTTCTTTGTTAGGTTTACTTTGCTCCAGAGGGCTGTCTCTGTTGACATATAAATATGGGATGACAGAGTAATATAACAGGGCTATGTTAGGGGGGACTGTGCTATTTTGGTACAAGTGTTTAACAGAAGGAAATCAGGAATCATTTATGTTCTGGAACTAGGATTTAATAAAGAAAATTTTCTGTTGTCTCCATAAATTTTACTTGTAAAGGAAAAAGAAGAGGGAGTGACAAACCTTCTGTGAGGAAATAATGAGGAAGATACATATCCCACACTTAATCAAACACGTGTACATTCAAACGCATTCTGAGAGGAGAATTGGATTTCTTGCTGGCCATGTGTCATTTTCTAAAACGGGAGGTTAAAGAAAGGTCAAGCCAGCACCAGGTTCCCTTATTGAATCTCTGCTCTCTGTAATGCTCTGTAGAGAAAAGTCGGGCTCAGGGGTGCGGGAGAGGTGGGGGACTGCAGGCAGGCACCCCTCGGCACCGGGGGGGTGGTGGTGGCCCCAAGAGGGCGAGGGGCAGGGCGGGCGATTTTCTCCAAAACGCACCCCGGCTCTCGAGCAGCCTTTCCGCTCTGCCGCTTCGAGGGGGAGGGCAGAGACGAAGCCGGCTGCAGGAACACTGGCAAAATCCTTCACGCTTGGCAGCGAAGGCAAGCAGCGGCCGTGCCGCCCCGGGAAGCGTTGCAGCCTGGGGTACCAGGCGGCGGGGAGCACGCCCAGCGCGGAGGCCGGCCGCCGCCAGCGGGCTCCTTCTCCCCTGTGAAGTTTCTCCACCCTTTTATGATAATATATTATCAGTGTTTTCCGCGCGTCAAAAGCCGAAGTGCGATGCCCCGGCGGCCTACCCGTACGCGTGACTTGGGCGGCAGGTACGTGTCCCCGGAGCACGGCTCCCGGCCCCGCTGCAATTGCTCCGAGGCGACAAAGCTCGCCCCAGGGCTGCGGCTTCGATTTTTACCCTCCGTACAGATGCGACCCGATGACGCCACGCATCAGGGCGGCAGTAAGGCTGCCAGAGCCGCCCGCCCCGCTCTCCCTCTTACTCCGGCAGCGCCAGCCTCCGCGCAACCCCCGCACAGCCGGGGCGGTCAGGGTTGGCAGGGCGCGCCGGCGGGCCGGGCGTCCGCGCGCGCGCCGTGGGTTG
>JAOXNO010000020.1:50055736-50068318 GCA_028565335.1 Limnodromus scolopaceus | reverse complement strand
TCTAGTCCAACCCCCCTGCCAGAGTAGGTCCTCCTAGAGCAGGATGCACGGGAACGTGTCCAGGCGGGTTTTGAATGTCTCCAGAGACGGAAACTCGACAAACCTCTCTGGGCAGCCTGTTCCAGTGCTCTGCCATCCTCAAAGTGAAGAAGTTCCTCCTCATGTTTAGATGGAACTTCTTATGTTCAAATTTGTGCCTGTTTCCTCTTGTCCTGTCACTGGGCATTACATAATAGCTCTCAAATACTTGACCTACTCTTATATTTGTATAGCTAGCAAGAGTAGTAGGGAAGTATTGCTGAGGGTGTAGTCTTCTTTTTCCCTTCAGTCTTTGCTAATCAAGCAAGGAGAGAGAGTGTATTTCCTCAGAGCATATTTTGGTCCTCCAGATTCCAGCTCCTGCACATGAACTGAAAAAAGAGGTCATGTATTACTCCACTGTTCACTTCTGAGAATTCAGAACACACATGAAAATATTTTAGTGTCTTCTGAATATCTTTTGCTGCTGTACATACGTTTCATTTCCCCAAATAAATACTTTCAGAAGTAGATGGTAACTAAGTTCTTTCCTCTTTTTTTCATTCCCGACTTTTACCAATTTTCAGATGCAAGTTGATACTAGCTGCTTGTAGACTACTAGGCTCAATGATAGTTGCATTTCCGCTAGAGCAACATGACAATGTGAAATCTGGCAGGTTGGTCAGGCATATGACAGCTACGTCTTGTGAATGTGTGCATAGTAATCTGTTGTGTTTGGAGTCTACAGCTTGCATTTGTCTTACATTGGTTATTTTACTAGTTAATTTTGTTTCTGGTGTTGTTTTTTAGAAAAAACTAATAGCTGTCATGATTTTCTAGAGCACATATTAAACAACTGAGCCAATAAAAAGTACAGTTAGGACTATGGTTTGATCTCCTAGCGTATACAGAAAAAAATCCCAGTAAGAAAAACTGGTTTAAATCTTTCTTTTGGAAGTGTCTCAGTCAGATAACTCCAAATGCTCCTCTGCCTTCTACCCCTGAGGAGGCATACTGAATTTCAGGAGAAATTGGAATGACTCTGGATTTTTGAGAGTGAGGAAAGTTTATCTTAGACGAAAGTTTGTTCTTGGCTTTAAGTATGGCTGCAGTGTTCCTGATTGATCAGTTACATGATTCTATTGTTGGAATGTAGTTCAGATGAGTTCAGCATGTTGTTTGATCTATGTTATTCTGTTCATGTTTACCTTAATCTTGTGGCTAATTGTAGAACAAGGTACAAATAAAAAATGCTTGTAGTTAATGCAGCACATGTAAATAGCTGCATGCTTAGTTTATGTCAGTCTCACCTCTCTGCTGATCAAGCTCAGGGAGCAGATCCTCCTGGAATCACACATGGAAAATATTGGTGACTGTGATTCGTGACAGTCAACATGGCTTCACCAATCATCTCATACCTGACAAATCTGGTGGCCTTCTACAGTGGTGCTACAGCATTGATAGACAAGGGAAGAGCAACAGACATTATCTACCTGGACTTATACAGAGCATTTGACACTGTCCCACATGACATTCTGGTCTCTAAACTGGAGAGACTCAGATTTGATGGGTGTACCACTCAGTGGATCAGGAGCTGCCTAGATGGCACTCAAAGGGTTGCGGTCAACGGTTCAATGTCCAAGTGGAAGCCAGTGATGAATGGTGTTCCTCAGCGGTCAGCACTGGGACCAGTGCTGTTTAACATCTTTGTCAGAGACATGGACAGTGGGATAGAGTGCACCCTCAGCAAGTTTGCTGATGACACCAAGTTGTGTGGCGCGGTTGACACACAGGAGGGAAGGGTTGCCATCCAGAGGGACCTGGACAGGCTGGAGAGGTGGGCCTGTGCAAACCTCATGAAGTTCAACCAGGCCAAGAGCAAGGTCCAGCCCCTGGGTTACGGCAATCCCAGGCACAAATACAGGTTGGGTGGAGAATGGCTGGAGAGCAGCCCTGAGGAGAAGGACTTGGGGGTGTTGGTGCATGAGAAGCTCAACCAGAGTTGGCAATGTGTGCTGGCAGCCCAGAAAGCCAACTGCATCCTGGGCTGCATCAAAAGAAGCATGGCCAGCTGGTCGAGGTAGGTGATTCTACCCCTCTGCTCTGGTGAGACCCCACCTGGAGTACTGCGTCCATCTCTGGAGTTCTCAGCCCAGGAGGGTTATGGATCTGTTGGAACAGGTCCAGAGGAGGGCTACGTGAAGATGGTTAGAGGGCTGGAGCAATCCCAGCTGGGATTGTTTAACCTAGAGAAAAGGAGTCTGAGGGGAGACCTTATTGCTCTCCACAGCTACCTGAAAGGAGGTTGTAGAGAGGCGGGGGTTGGTCTCTTCTCCCAAGTCACAGGTGATAGAACAAGAGGAAGTGGCCTGAAGTTGCGCCAGGGGAGGTTCAGATTGGATATTATGAAAAATTTTTGCACTGAAAGGGTTCTTAAGCATTGGAATGGGCTGCCCAGGGAGGTGGTTGAGGCACCAATGAGAGTATGAGAAATATTACCATGTTCATTTTCTTTATCTCCAGGTGAATGATCCATTTCTGTTGAGGATGCAAGCACAAGGAACCGGGTAGGAAGTTGGGTGGGACTGTCACCAGTGCAGTCTTTAAATCAGCTCTAATCAGCTAAGGGTCACTTACCTGCCTTCTCATTGGTGATTGCAATGCCTGACTAGAAAATTATAGGAAAGTTGGGTTTTTTTCATATATTCAGCTCTCTTAAAGTTATTCTGTAGTTGCAAATAAAGTTTTTAAACCAGTGTACTGGGTTTACATGGCAAGGTTTTGATAGCGGGGGGTAGCCTCTATGAGAAGAGACCAGGAGCTGTCGCTTTATTGGCCAGCTCCAAAATGGACCTATGGCTGCCCAAAGCTGAGCCCGTGAGCGGTGCTGGTGGCATCTCTGTGATAACATATTTGCGAAATGGTAAAAAAGCACGTGCAGTGGCTCTGAGGGAGATGAGTGAGAAAAATGTGAGAGAAATAGCCCTGTAGAAACCACAGTCAGTAAGAAGGAAGGGGAGGAGGTGCTTCAAGTGCCATGCCCTTGCAGCCCATGGAGAAGGACGTGGTGAAGCAGCTTGTCCCCCTGGAGCTCATGAATGATGACGCTGGAGCAGATATCCACACTGCAGCCTGTGGAGAACCCCACGCTGGAGCAGGTGGATGTGCCCTGAAGGAAGCTGCAGCCCATGAAAAGCCTTTCAGAAGCAGGTTCCTGGCAAGAGCTGTGTCCTGTGAAGAGTAGCCTATGCAGGAGCAGATTTTCTGGCAGGTGCAGCATGTGGGGGACCCACACTGGAACAGTCTGTTTTTGAAGGACCCTACCCCATGGAAAGGACCCATGCTGAAGCAGTTCTTGAAGAACTGAAGCCTATGGGAAGGACCCATGTTAGAGCAGTTTGTGAAGGACTGTGTGCCATGGGAGGGACACTGTACTCAAGCAGCAGAAAACTGTGAGGAAGAAGGAGTGGCAGAGATGAAGTGTTACGGGCTTACTGTAACCCCACTCCCCATCCATCCAGCGCTGTTCAGCAGTGGGAAAAGAGGTAGAGGAGTTAGTAGGGAAGTTGAGCCAGGAAAGAAGGGAGTGTGGGGAAAAATGTTTTTAGTTTTGTTTTTGTTTCTCGCTAACCAACTTCATTTTTGTTGGCAATAAATTAGATCTATATTGAAAGTTGAGTCTGTTTTGCCTGTGATGGTTACCAGTGAGTGATCTATCTCCCTGTCCTTATCTCAACCTGTGAGCTTTTCATTGTGTTCTTCCCCATCTTCCTGAGGAGGGGAAAAGATAGGGGCTTGGTGGGCACCTGGCAGCCAGCCAAAGTTAACCCACCACATCCACTTAGTATGGGTTTTCCAAAATAAGACTGAGGCAAGACCTTTATTCTTGAGGAACTATGAAATTGAGGATGGACTGGTCATATAAATTCTCAGAGAAACTTGTGTCAAAAATGGGCTAAATAAAGGTAGTAAGGAAGCTTTCTCTCTAGTTGACTGAGTAGTGGCAACTGCTGTGTCATTAATACTGTACAGAAGCTGAAATGGAATATCTTCAACAGAAGAGAATAAATCTGTAGCTGCTGGGTTCTTTCTTCCATCCCTTACTTGACGTGCAAGATTCTTTTCTTCAGGTTTGTGCAGGACGTCAGTTTAGATGTTTCTGTCTTCCTACATTGTGTGCTCTAGACACTTGTCTATGAGTTGTGTCTGTTAGTTTTTAAGTTATCTAATAGCAACTTTAGTTTAGTACTCCTTTAGTGACAGGAGGAATTTATTAAAAACATATTTCTAAGAGAGACTCTGTGTTTCCAGTGATTGAAGACTATTTGAATTGAAAGTACTTTCAACCACAGTGTATTTTTCTCTTGTGTCGAAGTTTTTGATTGGTTCTAGTGCCAGTAGAGACAGCTTTATTCATATTGCCTCAGCATAAAACAACAAAAAAATAATGTTTCTGGTAATTTGTTGTATTCAGCTAGGATGCTAGTTGTTCCATGCAGTTTTTCTTCCTTTTTTGGTCTTGAATGAGCTGTAAACTGTAGCTTGCTGTGATTTGTGAGAAGAAAGCCGGTGAATAACAAATTTAAGATCAGACCATTAGTGAAAAATAAATTATGAAAGGCTGTCAGAGAGCCATCTTTTTAGCAGTATATTTCCTTGATTGATGTGATTTTGAGATTTGCCTTTTCAGCTGGTGAAACAGAAGGTCTAACCAATCTTCCTGTTGTGTGGCTTGTGACATCTGATTCAAAAATGGAAATGTAAAAGGTTAATTTATCCCAATAGTATAAGTATTCTTCGTTCTCCTTCTCCTTTAGAACTGAAACCATCTTGAATTTCAGATCTATGCTATTACTTAAGATTTACTTACAAAACCAAATCTGCCTGAACTGGTCCTCTAGTTATGTGGTGATTCTTGCCAAGCAGAATCAACATTTTTGGACAGTGACTTAATAGGAACGATCAAGGTAGTGTTTTACTAGTGTAAGACTTACCTAAGGCTGGACTCTCTAATACAATCACTTGGAACTACAAACCAACACCTACTTCAGTTATTTGAAATATGGCTTTATTTTACATGATGGATATCTGTCTTTAGAACTAATTTTGGGCAACAAGGGCTATGCTATACTTGTTGTCATTCAGCTGGCTTATGTGTGCTGGGAAGTGTAAAAGCAGAATTAAAGTGTATCTCTGGCTATTGACTAACATAGTGAGGCTGTGGTAAGTTTTAATTGCTAATAAAAAATAATGTATTTTTTTGAATTATTCTGTTTAAATAGTTTAATAAACTGTCTTAGGCTTTCAACCATTATAACAAATGCACACAATGAATGTGATATTTTTTGGAATTTTTTTTTCAGTGAAAACTGCCTAAACATATTAAATTCTCTGTAACAGATATATTTCTGAGAAAGTGGAATTTGGTTAGTTCTTCAGCTTAACCAAAGGAGGATAACAGGAAACAGGAATGCCTTTCCCAAAGCCCTTAAAAAATTGATTGTAAAAGCACGGGGAAAAATTGATGCCTAAAATTATTAAATTGAAATATTAGGTAAAAAATAATTTGTTGTTATGTTGTAATTAGATGACTATTAGTGTACATGACATCATGTAAGAAGCTTTTGTAATTACCTACGCGTGTAATGTAGAGATGCGAAGATGAATTTGACTACAGTAATAAAGACTTAACTGGAAATTTGCAAAACCATCACCAGACCAGTTCTGGTGTCTCTGTGTCTGTGTCAACGTCCAAGGGCTGCAAGACTCAGTGCTGCCGAAGTCTTTGATTTTGTAGGGTAGGCTGGTGGAGAGGATGCTGTATCTGAACAGTCTTTGTTTCCATGAAAGTGAGTAAAATCTTCTTGATATACTTGAGATTCTCCTGTTCAGGAAGATCCTTAATATGAGGTAATTTGTTGCCTTTAATCAAGGTATAGGCTGTGTAGTTCCCTGCAGGTATATTAGAGCTAGATAACTCTTGATTTAAAATCTGAAGCTACAGGAATATACCACTCTTCACTGGTATCTTTAGGCTCTTTGATGTCACAGGGCAGTTCAGGTGGGTCCTCCGGTACGCTTGTATGTGTCAGCTTTCTGTAGCTCTCTGTAGGTATTCTGAAGTATTTGGATTGTTTCACTTGTGGTTGATCTATGGTACTAACATGGCGGACTAGTGGTCTTATTTTAAAAACTTGTACTGGGCATGGCTGAGGTGGAGTTAATTTTCTTTATGGCAGCCCTTACGGTGCTGTGTTTTAGATTCGTGACCACCACAGATAAGACACCAATGGTTCAGCTGTCACTGAAGAGTGCTTGCACTGCATCGAGACCCCTCTGCTTCTTACTGTGCCAGTGGGTTAGCTGAGGGTGGGCAAAAGGATGGGAGGGGACACTGCTGGCACAGGTGAGTTGAGTTGAGCAAAGGAATATTCCATAATGTGTGAAGTCGTGCTTAGCAGTAAAACTGGGGAGTTGTTTTTCCAAAGTAGACCTTGTTCAGGACTGACAAGGCATTGGTGGTGGTAGTGGATGGTGGCATCATTACCTGCCAGCCAGAGTCAAACCCTGTGCAAAACTATAGTTTTGTATGACAACAGCAATGAAATCTTGAGTCATTAGCTGTGGTAGCTCCGAGAATGTCCTGTATGGTAATGAATACCAACATTACTATAATGTTACCATACTCCTTTTTAATTTTGCTAGTGGGATGCTTGAAGTCACTTTAAGCCTTCTCCAACAGGTGTTGCAGCCCTAGAGGATTATTCTTTTTTCCTGTTCTTTTTTTCAGAGTGCAGTGGTGAACTCTTAACTAAGAACGGAATATTTAGGGAGGTGCTTTTTAGCTATTTTTAATCCAAAAGTATCTTTAGTGATATTCAGGTAGACACACATGTTTTGGAAAAAGATTCTTTCTGTAATTCTGGTCCTTGATGGTTGCCAGTTTGTGCAAACTTTGAGAGATTCCTTGTATGGATTGTTATTCTCACTGCTTTACCTGTGGACAGTTGCAGTTTTTTGCTGGAGTCTGGAACTGCACTGCCTTGGAGTACTGGGTATTAGATTACCAGTTTGAGATATATTCCGAGATTCCAAAATGTTCTTTGTCTGTCTTTATAGGCCTGCATCAGCAATGTGCTTTTGCTTTAGGCCTTTCATTTCACGTCTTGGGATGAAGAAGAAGTTCTCTGTATGTAAGAGTGAGACATTTAATTATTTTTTTCTTGATCTCTTGGGAGCTGGGTTAGTATCCTAACCTGCATTATGACAATTCAGGAACTTCATCTGGCTTTCCAAGCTGCTTGTATATCTCTGTAAAAAGTACATTTTAGATTCCCACGACAGTGTTGCATATTTTGAAATGCAATGTTATTTATTGCACAGAAAACACAGAGGACTGTGTTAGACATAAGCCTCTCTTTTAGTAATATCAAGTTGTTCATGGTTTGGTGATGGTAACAGTTCAGTAGGAGTGCTGAGCAATTTGGTTGACTCCCAGCATGATACCAGACCAACTTGAATATGATTATGATGGAATGTGGCTATTTTAGTTCATGCATTTCTCACTCTTTTTCTCATCTTCAAATCCTAGTTAAAAGAAAAAAATCAAATCTTTATTATGTGTATATTCTGTGTCTGTCATAGACTGTCCTACATCTTCTCAAAAGCTGCAAGCTTAGTTTCAGATGTTGCTTAGAGCTTTTACTACAGTTTCAAGGCATGTATGTGGATCAATTCTTTGTCAGAAGTTACTCACTCATCCATACTCCATATAAAATGGTTAAAAACTGTGTGGTTTCAAAGTGGCTAAAACCAATTAAAGATCACTTTAACAGAAAGATACAGATTATTGATTAGCCCTGTTAATACTAAATTGATAAGGATAACTTCTGGCTAGGCCTCTGTTACCCAGGACATCATTGGTAAATATGTTTATACTTCGATGAGGAATTTATTTCTTTTTAACTTCTATTATGTGCCTCTGAATATTTGACTTTCCACTGTGGTTTTGAAGGTCCAGTTCTCTTCCATAAGTTTTAACTCAAATTGAGTAGTCACATCCATTTGAAATACTTGTATCTTGTCTGTGGGCATTTGACATCTTGATTTGTGAAGAAAAGCTGCTGGTTTTCCTTTCAGTTCTCTGAGGCAGGTTATCACAGTGCACTATGAGCTAACTAACACTTTACCCTAGTGTTTTAAGTGCTGATGGCACCTGGTTTCTTCATTGGTGAGGGAACTGAGCCTGCTTTGCCATTTATATCCTTGGCTGAGAAAACCTGCTGGCAAAAATAATATGCTCTCATGTGCTTGGTGGTAATGTGTGCTGGAAATAGAATACATGTGCGCAACACATGGCAAAAATAGTTTTTGCATGCTAAAGAATTATTTTCCACTAGCTCCTGAAAAGAATAAAATGATCATGTAGCAGAGGTATTTAAACACGTCTGAGTCTATGGCATTTTCATCTTAAGACAATATACAACGGTTAATTTCATATCTGCTTCCTTCTATACGTGGAGTAGCACACAATCCAACTATGTATATATGTGCTAATTGCCACAAATATAAAGAAAACCTTCAAATAATTAAAAAATTTTACCTTGTCTTGTCCTTGCGTGCTGCTTACATTAGTTTCTTTTAAGGGCAGTTGTTGTAGGTTTACTGTAGTAAAAGATATTTTTTGCAGGCATGTAGGTTGAATGTGCAGCTCTTAAAAGCTAGAGGAGAACAAAATAACTGAATCCAGATAAATGTAGCATAGAGTTGCTTATAAATTCACAGTTATATGTTCATCCAGTGATGTAGGAAAAGGTGGAGGCCTGGCCATAGGGAAAATGGTATGAATCTCGTATGTAGTTTAGGTTTTTTTATATGCAGTCTGTGGACATTTGTTTTGTACCTTTCAAAGCGTACCTTTGTAAAAGTAATACAGGTAATATGAAAATTACGAAATTCTGAAATTTCGCCTCAGATTATTTTGTGATACCACATATGTATTTTAATAAATAGAAATGTATGGTGCTTCTGTTTATACAAATCAGGCAACTCTTCTATTGTCTTACACCAAAAGAAACTTAAAAGATAAGTAAAAGAAATGCTGTGACTCTTAGTCAGATAGGTAGTTGTCTACAATGTCCTTCAGTATTTTCTAACTTAATGTCAGTAGTTTATATTAATAGTGATCGTCTCGTTGGTAGTCATTTCTTGTTGATACTTCATTTCTTTGTGTGGAGGTGCTGTCACCAGCTGGAACTTACTGACTGCATGTGGATGGACATGATTTTTAACTGATTGAGCTCTGGGCTCAAATACCACCAATCTGTATAATCTGTTAAACCCCTCCAGGTGGCAGGTAACATTCCAGTGTTGTATCTCCTTTCATTTACGTTCTTTCTCTTAAATAGTCTGCTGACAAGTCTATTGGATTGTCTTTTAAAAATAGAAGAGATCAAATATCTCTGAAGTATTTTAAAATAACAGGTCCTTAGAAAACAGAATTGAGTTTGCAACATTGGTGCTGAAAATATATTCAATGCATGAGAAATTCTGCTATTTGCAAGCATTTTTGATTTATTTTTCCCAATCAGATCACTGGGAATAAGGGGAAGTCCTGCTTATGAGCTGCGTAACTTGGTGCTTATGAGAAATAGAATTGCAGCTGCTGTTTTCCTGTCTGACTTCTGTGTGAACAAAGCATAATTAAGATATGTTCCTGCTCCTGGCTCCAATGCTTACTAGTCCTTACTTTCACATAGTACTGTGTGGAATGGCAAGACTTTGGCCTTGAATGCTGTCCCAGTATTAATATGAGCCAGAGATGTTTGTGCAGGAATGCCAGCCATTTTAATGCATCTTTTTTTTTTCCGGAGTTCAAGATTTAAACTTTGTGAATAGACTTAAAAGTGGCCAAAGCTGAGCTCCATATATTTAACCTTTAAAGCTTTTCTTCTCCTATTTGAGTTTTCCCACAGAAGTACTTGTCTCACCTGCTGTAGCTTGAAAAGATTCCCAGTCAAACTCAATAGTCACCTCATCTAATCATTCTAAGGCCATTATTTCAAATCTTTCGTCATGTTTGTTTGTGGTCTGCTGTATGCAGAGAATTACCGTGTTATAATTGGGAGGCAACGAGTCATGATTACTGTTACAGGTTTTCTTCACACAGTGTGTTTATTTTCATACACTACAGGTATTATTTACCTGCTTCTTTAAATGTTCCAATGGAAGTCTCGCTGCATAGCAACACGGAATCCATTGTCATTGAATCTTTACCTGCTGGAAGTTTATAGCTACTGTACCAATATGACTAAAACTTATCACTGGGTCACGGGGGAGAGCAGGTAAAGAGATGCTGGGTGATGTCTTTCAAATCAAGGGATGGGACAGAGGGTGATAAAAAAGAAGAAAAAGGCTCTCACCCGTGCCTTCATTTACATTCAGGTAGTATAACAGTTCAACCTGTGTTTTTTCTCAGGAAGAACTCTTCCTTTCTTTAATAGGATTTGGGCCTGAATACTGACTCCAGGACTTCTTTAGAAGAGATTCTGACTTTCTCTTTTTTACCACATAACACGCTTCCTCTTTTTCTATTTACATCTCATAAAACTGGGTGTGTGCTCTTAGTTAACTATTTTTGTGATTATTACTAATCAAAATAGGTAAACCCAGCAGTATCAATTCCTTTTAACATTAAAAAAAAAGCAATGTGTGTGCAGTGGTCAGATATATGGTATATGTAAAATATTTGAGTCAGTCATCTGTCATAGTGCAATGAAAAATGTCTGGTTTTTTCTGTTTACTTAATTTACTAGAAATCAGTGTGGAACAAGCAGCATGTTGCTCAGAATTTCAGTTGTGAAAAATTTCGTATTTCTTTGAGTTGAAAGGCTTAGTACTGTTTACTAAAAATGTTCAGTCTGAAAATCACTATTAATTTAAGGTTAAGGAAGAAAGTTGAAGAATCTCACCACTAGCAAGTTTCAGAAATGCCTGCTCATTAATCAGAAGATAGAAAACTGTGTGTCATTTGTCATTATAGGGATTAGATGTTAGTGAACTCACTGCAAAACTATTGCAATCAATGCAAATGAGATGTGGTGCTATATTAATACTATTTTTTCAGGAGTGGTGGTGTTAAAGTATCCATTGTTCATACTCTGTTGAGTAAATTACTTTTACTCAACTCCGGTGCTGATCTCTTCAGAGGATTTTCTTTTGGATTTTTTTTTTAAATAGGAGTCAAAAGTAATGATTCTACTGTTAGTTTGCAGCTAAATAGTAGGGTAAAAAAAATGCAGCTTTTATGGTTGTCTAATTTGAATTATGTTATTCTGTATAAGAATTCATTTATGTTTCATCACCAGAAAGTAAATGCACATCTTATAGGCATGACATAGAAGTTCTCTTAGTGAAGTCTGAATTTGAAAAGGAAAAGTGGTTTGAGGAAGTTGGGTATTCAGATAACCAGAATGACTGGATTAAAGAAGTACTTCTGTAATTCTTATTGTGAAAATAACATAGAAGTACAAGTGGTGTAGGAAGTAGCTTTACTTTTTTTGCTGTTAAAAAAAAAAAGAAAATTTCTGTATTGAAAAATAATTGTAACATACATTGCTTTTTATTAAATGCTGGTATTTGTCATTACCGTGATGTGAGGTGTAAACTCGTGATCTTGACATATTTAAGTTACTGGGCTGTTGTATGAGGGATTATTTGAAGATTGGGACAATCTCTAGAGGTGGTATTTAAGGTTCCTAACCACTTACTAGGCGACCTTCACTGCTACCACCACCGTCTTCTCCTCCTTGATCTTCTCCACTGATTGTGTATCTATCTGAGAGTCAAGGATGATGCAGCCTTCTTGCCTATCTTCTGTTAGTCCTGATTTGTTAGCCTGACAGAGGTCACTAGAAGTGAGGCATAGCACAGAATCAAACTTAATATTGTCTTAATTTGCGGTTTGGAAACAGGTAATTGTCCTATTCTTGTATCTTTCCACCAGCACTCGTCTCTTTCATGTGCCATGGAGGAAACTGCAGGAAGCCCTGTTTTGGTGGTTGTATCATAGCTGTGAGTGGATACTAGGGACTGGGGAGTGACTAAGGCAGTTGTTCAATGATGGAAGTGTCACAAAGAAAGCTGGTTGGTGTTTGGGAAAAAAATGGCTTTGCTTTTAATAGGTGAGAGTAGGATTATTACAATGATTCCTTTTTTTTCCCCTCTGCATGTGAAGATGAATTCAGGAAAGGCATGAGAGATATAAGACACGTTTTGGGGCAGAGAAGTTTAAGAGGAGGAGTATTGTTGGGTGCTTCTAAATTTAGAGTTGGACAGAGAGGTTGGAAAAAGAGCCAGCTGATTTTAATCTATATCTGGTCTGAATTTACATAGGCATTGAAAAGGGATCGTAGAACTTTTGCACATGGAATTAGAGTCGTTTTTATTTAAGATTCCTGGATTTGTGGAAGAAACCTGTGTGAATTAGCACCTTGGCCTTGGAGAAAGTATTAGGATTGAAAAGCTTAAAAGAAAAAAAACCCAAGGTAACACCCCTCCCTCTCC
>JAOXNO010000020.1:50030301-50042163 GCA_028565335.1 Limnodromus scolopaceus | reverse complement strand
AGAGCGATAAGGTCTCCCCTCAGTCTCCTCTTCCCCAGACTGAACAACCCCAGCTCCCTCAGCCTCTCCTCGTAAGAGGAGAAGTAATTACAATACTTGTAATTACTCAGAGTGATGTTGATACCAATCTCTAGTAAGTGAGAAACACCACTGGTTAGCAAAGCTCTTCCAAAGAATACAGGCATAAGTACCTAAATCCCACAATTGGGGGAAAAAAGTTAGAGACTGACTTTTTGGTTACTTTTTTAAAATGAAAGTTATAGTGTGGTCACCTTACTCATGAACTGGGTGGAACCTATAGCTGAACTAAGCTAAGGAAAAAATTTTTAATAAAATAGTAATTTTACTTGGTTTCTGTTAGACGTCCTTCATTATAACAAACCCTGTAGTGCTTTTTTTAAGACAGCTGATTAGTTTTGATGCATAAGTTGTGATATAACTTTAATAAGTAGTGATATTTAGTAGCTTTGTTTAGACTTAATTTTTGCTGAGTGGGTTAGTAGTGCAACTTAAATTAGATCATCCCGAATGAAACCACCTTGTAGTCAGTTACTTGGATTTCTTTTTTTCATTGTGTGCTTTTTATTTTATTCAAAGCAGATACAACTCTATATTTGCAGATTATAATTTTTTTTCCTCCTCAGCAATTTTTCTGTCATTCTGGCTTCTCTCAGTCATCTCCAAACTTTTAATTTACTTTAAAAAGTGTCATTGTTCATCCTTCAGGAGAACAGTCTTCTCCAAAAAAGTTCCTTTTTTGACTATTGAAGATCATGGGTCCTAGGAAATTCTTAGGTTATGCCACATTATATGCTACAGTTTGGTATTGGATGCACACTCTCAAAATTTGATCTCAGGGGTCCGAAGAGTGGGATTGGGATTATATAAATTTCGCTTGATTTCTAGTCTGCTAACTGCCACCCTACCTTCCCATTGTAAAGTCTCAAAAATAGGCAAGAAAGATCATTGAAGAGGTCAGTGCAGTGCCTTACTTCATTATTTAAGTTTCTAGGTCTTCTGTAGAGCTTCGGTTAACATTTAAAATCCTGATTTAGTAGTGAACACTCCAAACCTGATTACTACTCTGAGAGGTGACTACTTATTTAACATTGAGCAAATCCATTTGTTTGCTGGGGATAAATCTGGGAAGCAAAGATGGAGTGCTCCAGTTTGGAAATCCAGTGAGGACTGTGGGTTTCTCTCTTAGCAAAGAGCAGATACAGGCTATAACATGAAAAAGCATTCACTGGGAAGCTGAATGAAATGCAGGTAGCTATCAGATTTGTAAAAGGACCAGTTTACAGCTAGTTGTGCCATGCTTAGCAGCCATTACTGCTGCCACTGTGAAAGAGAGATTTTGGCGCAGTATTTCTGGTACTGTCTTATGTTGTTGCCTGTTCAGGTAAGTGTAGAGCCTACCTAATATAGTCCAAGACTGGTAGCATTCTGAATGTGTTGCTGAGCTCTTGTTTTTTTCAAGTAGATTTACTGCTTCTCTTAACATTGAATTAATTTAAGATACTCTTTGACTAAGTATTGTCTGTTTCCTAAATAGACAGTACTGTCCTTGCAGAGCTGAAATTACAAGCTTTGTCAAATTGCATTGGATTGTTTTTAATTAAAAAACACACTGCTGTACCATTATAGACTCAATGAATGCAAAGTTAAACTTTTCTACCAAGATGTTTATTAGCTATTTCTGTGACAGCTTTGCTTCCACAATTGCTAATATGCTTTTTTTTTGCCCATAATAATAACTTTCTAAAAACTGTTACAAAAAAAGATGCAGAAATAGAGGACCTCAATATTAGGATAAGCTGATTGTCCTTCGTTATAGATCTGAATATTAGGGAAGAAGATGGCTTTGCATTGCTCTTTCATTGCTTTGATGCCTGGCACTGCTGTACACCCTTGACAAAAATTAGCACAGCCTCAGCTATAGCTTAGTTTTCCTTCTGGTAGTAATTCCAAACGCTGTTCTGTGAGGAAGAATCTGTGCTCTGGACATGGCTATTTAATTTTCCTCCCACAAAAAGTAACTGTACCAAAAGAAGGGTGCTACTTGCTCGAATGATTCAACACAGCCAATTTGCACGTTGACTGTTAAAGCAGGGCTCCAGTATGACTGGCTGTCCAGGGCTTCTGTTCCCTCTCTAGGTAGCCACATTGTCTATGTTTGATGCATTGGGAAATGCTGCCCTTTCCTTGTCCTGTTCAGGTTTGAAATCGCATGTTTCAATCCCTGAATGAGAGGGAATAGTTCTTTAGCTCTTTCGCTTGGGCTGTCTCAGTCTCTGGCTCTGTTCCTAGAATGAATTGGTATTCAAAGGGCACCAACTCCTGGCATGGTACCGAAAGTATTATGCTGTTGTTCTATCAAAGAAATCCTAAGCTCATTGCTTGAGCCCAGCATTAGGCTTTGACTTCAGAATAGCATGTTCAAGTCTTGTATAGAACATGGGTTTTGCCTAGGTATGCACTGCTTACATGATATTACCAAGCTAGTTTATAAAAAAAAAATTTAAAAAATTATGCTTAATGTGAAACATTGCAGAGTTTTTCCTCTGTAGTGTTCAGTGAATTAGTTGACAGAAACTATTACTTAATACATTAACCTAATTTAGAAATAAAGATATTTTAGCACTAGAATGGGGAATGTAGGTATATTGAATACTGCTGAAATTAGATACAGGAGGAAGATTCTAGAAATGTTCAGCTAAAAGGTCGTAGTCTGTGGGATTTTTTGTATTGTGTCAAACAAGAATGCTACTGATACTAGATTATGGGTTATCTTCACACTGTAAATCAAACAAGTAGACAATAAAAAAGTGAAAAACTTGCCCCATTGGATTCTCTTAACTATTGGACATTATAGTTATGCTGTTTGAATTTATTTTGTGTGCTCTTTAAGAAAGAAAAAAGTTTTGCATAGAATTGGAATTTTAAAATGTAACTGAAATAATTTGTCTTTGGCATTGTGCTTTTATTTTGTAAATTCAGTGCTTGTATATGTGCTGTGCTATTTGTGTGAGTAGTAAGTTCTTAAATGTACTTAGTAAGGATAAGAAATAGAAGAAATAATTTTCATTTTTCATTTATATTATCAAGAATATAAGACACACTGTCTCTGTTACTTGTCAATAATAAAATACCAAATAAAAATTTTATAAATTAAGAAGAAAATATTCCTGTGCTAAGTATTTTTTTTGTAAATTCAAAAATATTTTTTCTATGTCATTTATAGGAGTGTGGAAACCAGGAAATTAATGGGGTTGAGGGACATGTCTTAAGAAACCTCTTTAGCTACTATCATAATAAAGGGAAGATAGACTTTACTAATATCTTTTCCTTAATAGTCAACTGTAAGCAATGTGTAGTAACCATTTTCATTAGAAAGCAAAATTTCTTCACAACTACTAGAAAATAATTTTTAAGCAGCTCTTTCTTGCTACTGATTGCCTGCCTGAACTTTGAAGGTATTAAAGCAAAGATAATAATGTGCAAATAAATCTATTAACATTAGCGGTCTAGTAAGCTTCTTATCTGAAGCACAAGAATTAGAGAGTAGCTAAAAGCCTTTCACAATTATAACAAGCCAATGTATGGAAAAGAGTAGTGTGTATCCAAATACACAGGTAGACCTTTCAGATTTAGAAGTGTGGACATGCGTTTGCAGATGATGATATTTTTGGAATGTGTAAATATGTAAGTTACTTTAAATAACCACTTTTTCATTCTTTTTGCAGTTATGACAGGCAAAGCTTTGTAGCATTTCGTTACTTGCCTTGCACAAAAATGGTGACCAATCATCTTTGCCTTCAAGTTCATATAGTAAGATTTGACAGTCTCTCTTAGCTGCTTTCATACATTGCTACATATATCACTTGGTTTTCATAGTATTACAGAGCGGATGAAAGTGCTTGTTGAAGTGTTTGGTTTCTGTTAGCTTTTTTCCCCATAAAAGGCCCTTTTTTTTTTTTTTATGGCAGTTGAAAATGCGAGCAAACTGTTGCAATCACTGACTTGATAACAGATTTTACAAGGCAAGGTGAATGCCTGAAACACAACTGATATTGCTCTCCAAGTGCAAAGTTCACATGCCATCTTAATGTTATTGCTGTTCTTCAGGAAAAGATGGCAAAAGATGAAATCAAGATATGGCATTATGTTGCAATTATTTTTCTTGATTTCCTGTGACATAAATTATGTGAAAGTATAATTTTGCAATTAAAATTTTCCTAATATAAAGAATATTTCAGTTATCATAAGTGTCCAGGGACTGCCTCTACTTGCCACTCAAGGTGCATAGTTTATGCGCTTTTATTTTTTGAAGGGAAAAATCAGAATTTTATGCTCAAGAGCAACATTACCAAGAGAGATCAAAAATCTGGATAGAGAACACATGGAAGACAAGTGCATTCTGAGTTACAAGACATGAATATGTAGGTATAAACATAATTATTTTTAAATAAAATTAAATATCCACTCCCAGTTATTATAACAAGCTAGCATGCATTTTAAAATAATCACTAATGCTGATTCAAAATTCCTATTTAAATCTGTGGCCTTTTGAAAACTCTTTCCTCACATGTAACCAGAAAACTTGCAGATTTGGAGTTAGTAAAGAAACTCTGTAAAGTAACAGATCTCAAACCTTTCTTTCAATATTGTTGGTGTGGGAATCAGCCCATAGACTTGCAGTATCATGTGGGTTTAAGCTACTGTTGAAATAGTCACTGAAGATAAATAGAATGTAAATAAGTGCATTGTTATGTGACTTATCTTTCTTCTTTCTTGCATTCCTGATGGCTGACTCATCAATTATGAAATCTACAAATATGTGTTTGGTTGTGTTTAGACATTTTTGGGGCATATGACCATTCCTTTTATCAATTTGAAGGCTCCGTTATTGTTAGTATTTTTAAATAAATGTACTAAGAATCAGAGAGGGAGTTTTCTTATCTATAAATTAAAATTTGTCATTTTGAAGGTGCTGGAAGAACTAATCCTGGAAACTACTGGGCACATGAAGGACAAGAAAGTCATCAGGTGTAGTCAGCATGGATTCACAAAAGTGAAATCATCCTTAACCAGCTTGATAACCTATGATGAAATGACTACTTTGGTAGATGAGAGAAGAGCAGTGGATATTGTCTACCTTGATTTCAGTAAGGCTTTTCACACTGTCTCTTGTAAGATTATAATAGAGTAACTAATGAGTATGGACCGGATGAACAGATAGTGAACTGGATTGAAAATTGGTTAAGCAGATGGGTACAGAGGTCATCAGCAGCATGAAGTCTACTTGGAGGGCACTAGCCAGCGGTGTATACCCCACGGACCAATACTGGGTTCAGACCTGTTCAACGTCGTTAATGATCTGGATAGTGGGATAGACTGTACCCTTGGCAAGTTTGCTATGAAATGAAAGCAGAAAGGAGTGGCTGATGCACCAGAGGGCTGTGCCATCATTCAGGGGGACCTCCGCAAGCTAGAGAAATAGGCTGACAGGAACCTCATTAAGTATAACAAAGGAAAGTGCAAAGTCTTGCACCTGGGGAGAAACAATCCCATACACCAGTACGTGCTGAGGGCTAAAGATCTGGAAGGCACCTTTGCAGAAAAAGCACTCTGGGTCTTGGCGGACACGAAGTTGAACATGAGACAGCACTGTGCCCTTGAGGCAAGGAAGGCTAATGGTATTGTGGACTGCATTAGGAGTGTTGCCAGTAGGTAGAGTGAGGTGATCCTTCCCTTCTCCTCAGCACTGGTCAGGCCACTGCTGCAGTACTGTGCCCAGTTCTGGGCTCCCCATTATGAGAGAGGTGGACCTACTGGAGAGTTCCAGTGAAGGGCCATGAAGATGATGAAGGGACTGGATCATCTCTCCTATGAGGAAATTCTGAGAAAGCTAGGACTGTTCAGCCTGGAGAAGGGAAGGCTCAGGAGGTGACCTCATCAATATATATAAATACCTAAAAGTGAGATTATTAAGAAGATGAAGCTAGGTTCTTTCCAGTGGTGTCCAGTGGCACGACCAGAGGCAGTAGGTGCAAACTGGAACACGGGAGGTTCCTCTTGAACATCAGGAAACATTTACTGTGAGGATGACCGAGCACTGGTACAGGTTGCCCAAGGAGGTTGTGGAGTCTCCCTCCTTGCAGATCTTTAAAAGCCATCTGGACATGAGTTTGAGCTGCTTGCTACAAGTGACACTGCAGGGGAGAGGGGTTGGACAAGGTGACCTCTAGAGATCTCTTCAAGCCTCAACTGTTCTGTGATTTAAAGGTTTCTCATGTGCTGCAGGCATATATAGGCAGATATTTGCCATGCTGTCTTAGTCTGCTTGAGTTAGATAATGAATTGTGGAACTTTTTATATATCCCACAATTTATAGCATACTTTCCTCCAGTCATCTGTGTAATACTGACAGTATGCAGGATATTTTTAGACATTTCATCCTCCTTGCTTTACATTTTGCAAAATCCGTTATTCAAAAGGAAAAATGAGCTGCTTGAAATGCTCCCTGAAGTTGCCTGTCCTAGTAAGCTGTGCACTAATCAACATTATTTGTAAAATAACCAAAAATGCACATGTGGAATAAATAGCTTGGACAATCTATTTCTCCATTCTGGGGGAGCTCAGTTGTGCTGTCATGTAAATTTAGTCTTCTTGCTACTTCTGTCTTAGTAGGAGGCTCACAGTTTTTGAGGAGAGTACTCTCACTACTTTTTTTCAGTCAGTACTGGGAAACAAGAATTCTTCTTAGACTTGGCTGCGTGTTGATAATTACAGACAAGTCAGGCTTACGAATCCGCTTCAGTAGGTGTTAGAGGTAATGACCAGGTTCTGATTTACATGTGAATAACTGTTCTTTCTGAAGATCAATTGCTAGACATCACTGAAGTAACAAAAGAGAGGAACAATACGACTTTTTTCAACATTGTCCATGTATAGGAGGACAACAGAGGAATAGTAATGGGAGTTGATTACTGTCTTTCATTCTAGTGTTTCGTATCAAATGCTTGAAAAGGCATGTTTTAACGTGCAGCTTCATTTGAATGTTCCTAAATACCAAATTCTGACTGCTGTGGTTAGTTGAAGTGAAAATATTTGTCTTAATCTGTAAAAGAGTACTTCAAAAATAGAAGTTAATTATATGTAAGTGACCATATATAATGCACTGTCAGGGATTGAATGGGCTTCCATGGAGTTTTGTTTTCTGATTCATGGGAATCATGAACTGCATTAACATTATTATTATATAATATATAACAATATATATTATTATTGCATTAACAGTGCAGTCCTTTTACTTTAAAAGAAACTGAGTTCTAAGTCTGATGGACCTCCAGTTCTTTATCCTAGCTATAGCAACAGCTACAGCTGTTCTTTAAGTTGATTGTTTGAAACTGCTGTCAAGCTACAAATATATGATTCTTATAGAAACCTCATTGGCACATGAACAGTCTTGATCTCAAAATTTTGTGCCTAGCTCGAGAACATTTCTTCTTTTTATATGAATATGTGGTACAGTTGCTAACAGAAGATACTACAGGTACAAATTTGCTTAGCAAGCAAGGAAGCCACTCTTACAAGTGTGTTTGATACATTCTAAATCAGTAACTCTTTTTTTCAGGGTGTTATGTATTTTAAGTTAATAAATCTGAACAAGTTAATGTAGGTTGACCAGGAACACAAATCACAAAGTCTGGAGTTCTGGATAGCCATATTATAATTTATCTGCCCATTTCAGAAACTCTCAGTAAGGGATTAGTAATAGTGATAGGTTAATAGATTAGGTACTGTCAGAAGAATGTGTTTATTGCCTATTATGTAAAATCTACTGTATTCAGTGTTTCATAAAAGCAAAACTACTTCCATGTATAAATTGTAGAAATTTTGATTTTACCATATTTATTTATTTACTCTTCATACTTCAGTTCATATTTGACCGTACCACACAGCTCGGTGTTGTTGACAAACTTCCTGAGGGTGCACTCAATCCCACTATGTCACCAACAATGATATTAAACTGTGCTGGTTCCAGTACTGACCCCTGAGGAACACCAGTCTTCACTGGTCTCCACTTGAACATTGAGCCACTGACTGCAACTCTTCGAGTGCGACCATCCAGCCAATTCCTTATCCACCGAGTAGTCCATCTGTTAAATCCATGTCCCTCTAATTCAGACCAAGATGTCCTCCAGCATAGTGTCAAATACTTTGCACAAGTCCAGGTAGATAATGTCAGTTGCTCTTCCCTTACACACCAGTGCTGTAAGCCCGTTGTAGAAGGGCAACAAATTTGTCAAACACAGTTTGCCTTTAGTGAAGCCACATTGGCTGACACTGATCACCTCCTTATTTTCAGTGTGCCTTAGTGTAGTTTCCAGGAGGATCTGCTCTGTGATCTAGCTGGGCACGGGGGGAGACTGATCAGCCCGTAGTTCCCTGCGTCTTCATTTTTTCCCTTTTTAAAAATGGGCATTTTGTTTGTCCTTTTCCAGTCAATGCGAACTGCCATGACTTCTCAAATATGATGGATAGTGGCGTAGCAACTTCATCTGCCAGTTCCCTCAGGACACTCATCAGGTCCTATTGGTTTGTGCACCTTCAGATTCCTCAGATGGTCTTCTACACTGGGCAATTCCTCATTCTCCCAGTCCCTGCCTCTGCCGTCTGTGACTTCGCTGGTTTGACTAGAGCACTTGCTGGTAAAGACTGAGGCAAAAAAGTCATTCAGTACCGTAGCTTTCTCCATTTACCCGGTAACCAGGTCTCCGATTTCCTTCCCTAGAGGGACCATATTTTCCCCAGTCTTCCTTTTATCACTGAAATACCTGTAGAAAATTTTCTTGTTGCCCTTGACATGGCAATCCCTGGCCAGATTTAACTCTGTCTGGTCTTTTGCTTTCTTCTTCCTTCTTCCTCAGTATCTGCAGAAAGTAGATTTTTCCTAGTTGATCAGACCATTTTATTGTCTGTCAATAGTGAGAAAATGGGGTTGTGCAGGAGTAGAAGAAGGCTGGTTGATAGTTACTAAAATGGTATGAAGTGTAAGTCAGTTTCCTCTCAGATATGATCTTACATATCTGTAATTTTGTAAGAACTTTTAAAATGAATTAGTCAGAGGACTAAGTAGTCCCATAAGATTCAGGTCAATAGAATCCAGGCAACTTCTACTTTCTATTTGGGGAGTGTCAGTGTCTGCAATATATGAATCAGCTGTGTGGGCTTTGTGACACACATCTGAGAAACTATTTCTTGGTCGAATTCTGTTGCCTGTATTCATAATCTGATCTTTCATTGATCATACAGTCATCTCTAAGCAGAAAGGAAATCCCTTGTTAGTCACTAGCAGTGGACATCATGTGGAAAGTCACTTAAACATGAAATAACAATTACCTACTTCAAAACAGTTGTGATTCTTTGAGATTGCTTCCCACACATTACATGTGTTTTTATGTGCTTAAGTGCAAAGTCCTCCTCCTGTGACATTCTGTACTGGTGACAAAATTATGGGAGAGTTTACTCTATATGTCTTTCAGTAATGGAGAGTCACAGGAAAGCAGGAGGCATCCCAAGACTACAGGATGCTGCTGGTCAGCCTAATCTAAAACTACATGTAACATACATATTTACCAGAAATGCATTCCTGAAATTGAGCTGAAGATGTTACTACAGAGTAGGAAACAGACTAATTTCTTTATATTGCTGTATATTGTCTTTTCTTTGTTTGAGCTTTTTATGGTTTATTGGACTTAACTAGCTGTATCGTGGTATTATGTTTAGTATCTCTTACTGAGGTTTTTTGCATGACATTAATTTCTTAGTTCTTTTGTTTGCCTGTTGGTCATTCCACTTGTATCATGTCTTGAATGGGCCATAACATCCTTTTATACAGGTTTTATCACCTTCTGTCCTAACAGATTATTCCTTAAGTAATACATGAAAATTATTTTGATCTTCTTGTTCATGTTTCTCTGCTCTTCAGCTACTCCAAACTCTGTTTCTACGCTTGAGATCTCAAATATAGAAATGTGTTTTTGTCTTGTATCTGTCTCTGTTGCTGATTTAGGACTAGCATAGACTGAAATGGGTCATTCTTTTCTGTACTTAGAACCTTCCTTTTCTGTGATATCATTGATGTTATATTAGGACATCAGCTTTTGTGTGGGACACCTGTTTTATATGCAGAATGGAAGTGTATATACAGAATATGCAGCATGTTTTACGGTACAATAGACATGTGGAGTAATCTTTTATGAATTCATGGTATGAACTGGCTTATTATTTAGTGTCCTTCATATTTCACACTTTCTTGTACTACAGTAGTTCAGTGCAGTTCTCTCACTGCATTTTAGTGCTGCTTATTCCTTAATCATTTTTTTAACAATTTCTAACAACATTAATATATGTATATACATGGTGTGCTCTTGTTTGTGTGTTGTACACTCTTAATTTAGTTTAAACATTTTGGTTATTTGGTATATATTTCCAGTTCCTGTTGTGAACTTTACTATGGACCTCATGATTGCGCATTGATAAACCTGTATCAAGTCCAGAATCCAGCACTAATGATTTGTAGTACAACTGCCTGAATTTTTTATCTGCTATTTATGTATGTAGAATCATAGTGGATATTGACCTATCTATTTATGTCATTTATTGTTCTTAAAATTTGAGCGCATACAACTCAGTTAAGTCTACAGGGCATGATTTGTTAAACATCATCTTGTTTTCATTCTGAGCAGTTGTATATTAAAATTATGCAGATAAACATGAACAAGTGCCTCTTGTACTACAATATATGAATATTCCAAGAGGTTTTACACTTGGTAATAAGTGGTAGTGACTTAGAAACTCAGTTTACAATCTAGAGCGGTTGTTAATTTATTTGTGTATTGCTTTTTCTGGTGCTTCACAAGAATGGGTTAATAGAACTAATTTCTTCAGTTCTTTTGATACATATGCACGGAGCTATTGTAAAGAATTTATATTTTGCCTTTCGTTCATTGTCAACTTCCACATCAGGTAATCATTTAAAATTAATATCTTCATGAAGTGATGATTCTAACATATGCTATCAAACTGCTTTTTCTCCCTTTGAATTATGAATTTTAGTATTTCTTGATAGGGATTCTGGCTGTAATTATTGAAACCAAGCTATTTTATGATACTCTTTCTGTGAATTTCATTTCTGTGTGTAATAGTCTACTTGAATTGTACATAGTTAAATCGGGAAGTTACTAGAGAAAGTAGTCTGCCTTGGAGTAGAATCATAGAATGGTTTGGGTTGGAAGGGACCTTAAAGATCCTCTAGTTCCAACCCTCCCTGTAGACACCTTCCTGTAGACACAAGGTTGCTCAAAGCCCCATCCGACCTGGCCTTGAACACCTCCAGGGATGAGGCATCTACAATTTCTCTGGGCAGCCTGTTCCAGCATTTGACCACCCTCACGGTAAAGAATTTCTTTCCAGTATTTGATCTAAATCTCCCTTCTTTCAATTTAAAACCATTAACCCTTGTCCTATCACTACACTCCCTCATAAAGTATCCCTGCCCATCTCTCCTGTAGGCCCCCTTTAGGTACTGGAAGGCTGCTGTAGTGTATCCCCAGTGCCTTCTCCAGGCTGAACAACTCTCTCAGCCTGTCTTCACAGGAGAGGTGCTCCAGCCCTCTGTTTTTGTGGCCCTCCTCTGGACTTGCTCCAACAGATCCATGCCCTTCTTATGTTGGGGGTTCCAGAGTTGGATGCAGTACTTGAGGTAGGGTCTCATGAGAGCAGAGTAGAGGGGCAGAATCATCTCCCTTGACCCGCTGTCTGCACTTTTTCTGTTGCAGCCCAGGATACAGT
>JAOXNO010000020.1:49969679-50007468 GCA_028565335.1 Limnodromus scolopaceus | reverse complement strand
CTTATACTCCTGTGGGTCTGATGTGACAGGCCATTGAATCCACACAGTCTGATAAACCCTGTTGTCCCTTTCCCCCACCCGGCTGGAGGCAGAGCTCCTCTAATCCTGGTCATAGTATCCGTTACTTCTTGCAGAAATGATTTGGAAGTTCCTTCAGGAGGATCAGAACTAAGATCAGGCCTTCTACTCTGGGGAACTGCCCGCTGGAAACTGAGGTGGCACTTTTCCTGAAGGGATACCTTTTTGTGATTGTTCTTCTTTTCAACTCCTGTCTCCGTGCCCGTAGGATCAAGGTGGGTTGTCCATGCCACTTCCTCATGTCCTCTCCGTGGTCATGCAGGTAGAACCACAGGGTCCCTCATGGTCTGTACCCTCTGTATTCTGTCTCTGGAATGGAGAAACACCTGCTCCTAATAGCTGAGACACTGGCCCCTACAGGTGGGGAGTAGGACATATTCTTTCTATTGCTGGACCTTTTTGGGGCAGTTTCTCCACAGCTGAGACGAGAGGGAAGAGAGACTTTATTCATATTGGCGGAGTCGGGCAGCCACCTCATCCAGCATTGGTCCCTCTTTACCTTTCCATTCCATCACTGCCAATGAGTTGGCACATGACGATGGTGTGCTCTGCACAAACTTCTGCCACATGGGTCTTGTGCATTGGACCTCTTTGGGATATGTGGGTAACTGTGCACTGTCCAGGTCATAATAAATCACCTCCTGCATGGCTAAGTCTCTCGTGTACTGGATACCTCTCTCTGTGGTGGTCCACTTGCTCACAGGACATACAACATCTTCACTGAAGGGGTACCTTCCCCTCATGCCTGACAGGAGTCACCTTTAATCGCCTTGTCAATGTCCCCTTCCCTAGACAGGGATCCCAGCTGCCCGACTTCCCTACCCTCTAATTCCAGGCTACTGGCCCAGTTATCCCAGCATCAGAGCAGCCAGGTGACAATGTGCTCACCTGGAAGTCAGCTGAAATCTGTTCACATATCCTGGAGCTCGTTCAGGAATTCTGCCTCTTTCTCCTGTTCTCATGATGGCCCTGGTTCATCATCATCTCTCACTAAGCAAACT
The DNA here is from genome assembly GCA_028565335.1 of Limnodromus scolopaceus. Taxonomy (NCBI): domain Eukaryota; kingdom Metazoa; phylum Chordata; class Aves; order Charadriiformes; family Scolopacidae; genus Limnodromus; species Limnodromus scolopaceus. Next base: position 50,006,389 of record JAOXNO010000020.1, on the reverse strand, counting down.
GATTTCTTGGTGTATTTCTTCTTCTGTATAGGGGCAACTGTTAAGGGCATGGGTTTGTTTCCTGGTTCAGCTGCAGTGCCTGCCACTGGGGCTGGAGTAGCTGCAGTGTCTGTCCATCTGCTTTCCCTCTGTATCCCCTGAGGGTGCTACGTAATACTGCACAGTGTTTGGTAGATACTGGCCAGGACCCAGCATAGTGCAGTGAGTTGTGTCTCTATGGAATAACAACAGCATATTCCTTTCAAAGATTCTATCACTTTATCAGGGTCCTGTAATTGTTCAAGGATGAAGTCTCAGACCATTGAAAGTAAGAAGCTCTCTAGATACCTGCCCATATTCTCCACACGCTATGCCACCCATGACTATCCAACCTTGGGGCAGATCTCTGGATGCTAGTCCTAAATAGTTGCTTAACCCTGAACAAGAACTGAAACACATTCAGGAGATTTAGCAGTAGGACCAGGTTGTTTTGCATGTCCCAAGAGTATTAAAAATTCTTCAAAGCTGTTGTACCTGGCCCAAAGGAGAAAAGGGAGGCAGAAGAGCTGGGGAAAGTATCCCCTCACTCTCTATCCCATAGATTGAGTGTGATTATTAATAAATTCTGAGAGATGGTGCCCAAGGTATGGGAAGGACAGCAATGCCATATAAACACCCCAGCATAACTGCTTGAACAGTGATATTATCGTATCATAAATTGATATCACACAGGACAGCAAAATTATGATCCTGATCCCTCTCCCAGAGGTGATAAGCATCATCATGAGGAGTACATAGAGCATGTAAGAGTTTACATAACACAGCCAGGAGAACAAATGAAGCAACATGGCGACCAGCAAATATTTAACTAATGTAATAAATGCATATAAAAAATTCCTTTTAGCACTCTCTGGTCAGATCTGTCATTATCTCAACCCTTTGAGCTCCACGTTGGGCGCCAAAAAGGACTGTCATGTCTCAGAGGGCAACGAAGCACTATGCAGCCACTCTCTCTCCCAAAGTTCCCACCACAGTGAGGAGAATTGGAATAAAAAGGGCAAAACTTGTGTGTTGAGACAAAGGCAGTTTAACAGGACAGCAAAGGGACCAAGAAAACAACAGTAACACTGACAGAGGAATGTACAAACATGATTACGATACCACCACTCGCCTACTAGACCCAGTCCTGGGACAGGACACCCGCTCCCAAGCAGCGACTTTGTGCCTCCTCCCCTGGCCAGCTCCTGGCTATAGACTGGGCATGGCTCACATGGGATGGGATACCTGTGTCCTGCCACAGCCTGGGGAGAATTAACCCTGTCCCTGCTGGAACCAGGATAGTGTTGAAGAGAAATGTGATAAACTGAAGACCAAATGCTCTTTCCTATAGTAATTCTTTCCGAAGAGTAGCTGGTGGCAATTGATCTTTTATTGAAGTTCCTGAAGTTTTACACTAGATTCATGTACCTCATGCCGTGGACAATGTTGCAAGGTGATATATAGCTTGTGCATTAAGTTTCTTTCAACTGAGGGAATTAATAGACAGTTTTAACCCAGATATTTTGGGCTGTCAGTTCCTACGGGACTGGACCTATAGCAGTAAAAGATTTTTCATTGCTTCTCCAAGATGTGCTATTAAAGGCAGAAATAGTGACTGAATCTTGATATTTTAGTTGTTCATAAGGATGTTATGCCTAGCCAGCTTTATAATTACTGCAGTTGATCAAAGTCTTCATGCTGAGCACTTAGAAGTGCCAGGTGTCTTTCTGGATATCATCTCTTCAAAAGAGTAGGAGGTCACTCAGAGTATAGCACTCTGACCATAAAAAAATTTACTTTTTTCAACCTTGAAGTGAGAAAGAGAGAGGAAGAAAGTAACTTTTTTTTTTTTTTTTTGTACTGGGAGTACAAAAATAATAATACATGCAGCATAGGAAGCAACTATTGTTGTCCTTGCTAATTTTTCATATGGAAGAAACTGTGAATTAAGAAGCACTTACTGTAGTCTTAGAAGTGTCAAAGGAAAGGACTTTTCCTTAGTGGAAAAGGCTGGCATGCTGTCTGTTGTGAGCTCATCACACTTCTCCATTTCAAAATGAGTTGAAAGCCAAGTAAATTCTTTTCTACATTCTGTAAAAGATGTGTCCTAAATTACAGTATGGAGTGTAACATATTGTAACTATGTTTTTTCTGATTGTCTTGAATTCCCTGCAATACATATGTAATGTGTGTAGGCAAGACAGTTCTTTTGTTCCTGGTGAGATGGCTCTACTCTTTACTTTGGCCTTTACTGTAAGTTTATCTTTACAATACTTTTATTATTAGAAACCTAAATTTAGTTTTATATGCTTCAGTGTCTTCAAAGACAACATTTTATATGCTTGTCTACTGCTAGAGATTATTATAAATAATGGAACCAGTGACAGTCACAAAAAATCATCTATTGTTTCCTTTTTAAAAAAACCCACCCCAGCACCCCCCTCTCCCCTCAAAAAAAATCCAAAACCCAAAATATCTTCCCCCAGGAAAATATGTATTTGTTTAAAAGCAAGAAGGAAGAAAAATCAGTGAAAGCCATGTTTGAAAACCCAGGTCTTTGTTAGGTCAGTTAGGTGACATACATTTTAGGACGTTTGTGTAGATATCCATTCGCTCATCCTGTCGTCCTGGAGCCAGGTATTGCATAAGAAAAATCTGGTCTTAGAAATGTTTGATCTGACAAAGGTCATGGGCAACCTTTTCTAAGTGATTCTGTGTTTTGGCAGTTGTATGAAGTATCAAAGGACAGCCAAAACCTTTTTTTTTTAATTTTTTTTTTTTAAATTTCTCAGAATCAGGGTAAAATGAGCTTGCATTTTGTCAGCACAGGTACTATCACAACACTAAAAAACATGTTAAATGTGTAGGTAAGCCTAAATCTGGTTTGTTGTTGTTTTTTTTCTTTCCCCCCAGTATAGAAAAAGGAAATAGTACTTTCAAAGTAGACCAGCAAAATGACAGGGAGCAAGCATATTTAGGGAGCAAGAGATTTGCAAGGTACAGTGATTCTTGGCCCAAAGGGTCAGAGGACAGCAGGACAGATAATATAAAAGGAACTATGATAGACACATACAGTTCTGATTTGGGAGTGTGTGAGGATATACATTTAAGGATCAAATTGTTCTAGTAGTTAATTTCAGAGTGTTTCACCAAACTGTAGAGAGAGTTAGGTAATGCTAAGAAACATTCTGAGAATGGTGGTGTATTTCTAGAGTGATACCTTTTGTATGTGGCTGAGGAAGCGTTTGCCTGAGCTGAGCATTAGTACACTCTAGCATGTCTGACATCAGTGACTGGGTTGCATTGGGGTGCGTTGCGTTTTTCCAGGCTTTGCTCCTAAGTTAAACTGCCTGAGGCATATAGATAGTGTCTGTCCACATGCAAAGAATATATGGAATGATCTTGACTAACAAATTAACTTTTGAAAATAATATTGAGATAATTGCTTTTTTTGGTGATTCAGGAAAAAAAAAATTGGGGGCTTTTTTTTGTTTTATTTGTTTATTCTTTTAGAGGGTGTAGTTCACTTGTTGCTGAGTTTTCATTGTTCTCTAAAGCAGCTGTTGACAGAGGTGAGGCTCTGCATTGCTGAACAATTATAACTGAAGTCCATCCAGAATGCATAGGTAAACAGATATGAAAAAAACCAGTAACACAACTGTCAAATTTTCTTTGCGTAAAGGAACTGTGTTCTCTTATTTATATGCACATAGCTTAAGGGAAGTGCATTTGCGAAATCATAGATCCATCATTTATCTCTTTGGTTATGTGGGGTTTTTCTCACAGAGCAAAATTAACACTTTATTATAAAAAGCATTTCTAGTATTCCTATAACATCTTTATCAGATTTCAGGTTTCTGAAAGGGTAGATATAGATAATATTTTACGGGGAATCTTTAGTGCACAGATTAATAGATTGGTAAGTTTGACCCTAATTACATGTTTTCGGTAGATTAGATAATAGAATCATCTATTATCTAATAGATAATATTAGATGATTATCTAATCACCTAATGATTAGCTAATTAATGTAGACTAAGTGTAGAGTCTGGATGACTCTACATGACCAAATGAGACTTTTCACTTTTATTGAAAGAGAAGTCTCCCAGTTCCCTCTGCGGTATACATGGTCCTTATTGTCCCTTTCATCTGCAAAATAGTGATGACCACTGTAATTGAAGTAATCTCTGGGAAAAAGTAGAGATGATGTTGATTTTTCTTCCCCATACTTTCTTGATATTTAGAGATTTAAGTAGGTGAAAATAGTATCTTTTAATGATTTCAGCCATGAATTCACCTTTAGCAAAGTATAGCAACATAGTTATTTTTTGAAATAATTATAGTTTGTGAAAAGTGAGTTGAATCAAATATTTTCAGCACTTGTTTGTCAGTTATTTTCATGGTCGGTCTGGCAATTATCTACGTTGTCTTTCACTGTGATTTACTAAGATATTTTAATGGTAAAAAGGGCTGGTTTGCACATTCCTTCACCCCCCAATCAAGTATGTGCATGATTTAACATAATAGCTAAGTCAAAAAGCACAATCTTAAAATTTACTACTTCTAAATACAAATCAGAATTAAGCCAGGAAGTCATTTCTACAAAATAATTTTTTTTGTAGAAAGATATGTTTTTAAATCTGTTGTATTAAAGACTTGGAATAATTTGAAGAGATAAACCTCTCTACTTTATTAAGTCAATCTTATACAACGTGCAGTTAAGGAACATCCAGATTGATTCGGTAATGCATCACACTCTCCTCTGTGTATCTTTTGTGGGGAAATCAGATGTTGAATGTGAAACTAGGTGGAATCTGGCTATACAGTCAGTATACTTAATGTAGTATTGTTGCAAGGGCTATTTCATAATGCTCTGCCATTGTACCTGTAGTTTAACATTGTAGAAGCAGAAAGTAACCAACTAAATAGTACATCACTTTGAAAGTCTTACACCTTGGGGAAAATGCAGAAGCTTTTTAGAAGGGCTTGTTTAATTATTTAATTATTCTAGCTCAAGTTCATGTTTACAATATTAAAAAATAAATAACAGAAATGTACTTTTAGCCTTCTACTTTCAGTCTTCTTAGAAAACAGACATCTTAAGGTTTGTTATAATTTGTCAACAGAACTTTGCAGGTAGGGCTACAAAGATAATTAGGGGATTAGAACATCTCTCTTACAAGGAAAGGCGGAGGTACTTGGGTCTTTTTAGCCTGGAGAAGACTGAGGGGGGATTTGATCAATGCCTATAAATACTTAAAGGGTAGGTGTCAAGAGAAGTGGCCAATCTTTTTTTAGTGGTGCCCAGTGACAGTACAAGAGGTGGCAGGCACAGACTTGAACATAAGAAGTTCCATCTAAACATGAGGAGGAACGTCTTCACTTTGAGGGTGGCAGAGCACTGGAACAGGCTGCCCAGGGAGGTGGTGGTGTCTCCGTCTCTGGAGACATTCAGAACCCGCCTGGACATGTTCCTGTGCAACCTGCTCTAGGTGAACGTGCTTTGGCAGTGGGGTTGGAGTAGATGATCTCCAGAGATCCCTTTCAACCCCATATCATTCTGTAATTCTGTGATTCTGCAGTTCTGTGAAGATAATAGAGGATAAATTTCCTTCATATAAAGTCCCTATTGTTTGTCTCTACTTGGTATCACTGAAATTTTGATTGCTTAAACCTGACCTCTGATGGTAGGCAAATATGAATGATTCCAAATAATTAGAATGGAATTTCACACAAGTAGGAACTCAACCTGAAACTGAGTTTTTAATGAACTATGTAACCTAGCTTAAATTCATGGAAGCTGATACTGTACTTGTTGTTATGAATATTTTAATGAGTACAACCAAATTTAGACTTATGAGAGAACTTAGTAAAGAAAACATAATACAATGGTGAATCTAAGTAATTGTAATGGTTTGATACTTTTGTATACTGTAACTTCAACTGTTCCCTACTTGGGGTCATGCCCTAAGAAGCATGGTCCTTTCTACAGACTGTTCCTTTCTGTATTTGCTCTTTTGAATTACTTTAAGTAGAGAAGATGAACAGTACTTCAGTGAATACTTAGTTAAAGCATAGGAGAGAATTACTTGAACAGTATAAAAGTGTTCTGTGCAGAAAAGAAAATGTAATACATTGTGATTTAGTTAGAGATAGTATTCACTTTGAAGGACAGATAACTGGACTATGTTACAAAATCTTAGGTATTTTTCTTTGATATGTAAAAGTTTAAATTTATAATTCCTCTGGACAAAATTAGGTCTTGTTACTCCCTTGGAATTGGTATTCTGGAGCAGCTCATCTAGTATCTAAATGTGAAAAAAGGATGGGGTTAAGTAGATTGGTGCTGTGCCCAAAACATTTTTATTAATTGTAAATGTAAGAATTAACACTTTACAATAACCTTCATTTTCAGCTTATGCAGAGTGCTGTATACATGTGCATGCACACATACACTCATGTTTTTAGTTGACAGGTAATTCACTAAGTGCTCTAAGAGCGATTTTGGTTTTCTGTTTCATGTTTTAAGTTGTATTTTTCTGGATTAATTTAACATAATTCCAACTTGGTTTTTTTATTTTATTTTAGAAACAGTTTGTGAAACTGTGTTTTGAAAAATCTGAAAGATCTAAAATTCATATTAAGTGTTTGGGAAAACAGTGTTACATAAAGTACCTGATTGCTAAGAAAAAAGCTAGAAATTAGTGAACAAAGACCTGTACCCAACCAGAGCCAACTTCCATTTGCCAAAGAAGGTGATGAAATAATGTTTTTTTTCCAATTCTTGACAATTAAATATTCTAAAATATTAGAAAAGTGTCTATGTTTTGAGTAGTACTGAATGATACTTGTATTTTAAATGTTTACCTGTTAAAATCTCAAAACACAAATAAATGCAGAAATGTTACTGATGTTTGTTAAATATCCTTTATCTTTTTTCCTTTTCTTAGAGCTACCAATTATAGTAAAAGTATTTGCTCTCATTGCATAAAGGATGTTAGTAATGGTATTTCCCATTGGAATGACATGCATGTTCTTAATTTTCATTTGAGCTTTAATAGGTGTTCATTCATGGTGCTCATCACGACTCTAAGTCGGTGATGTATTTCACACTAACTTCAGGATTGAGAAGTTTTATTCAAAGTTTGACGATATGAGGGAGAAACAGTTGACTGGTCTCAACAGCACCAAAGTTAGCTCACAACAGTTACCACGTTGAAAAGATAAAATATGTATTCTCAAAGACCATCAGTGAGGATGCTCAAATGAATTTGTAGTCATCTCAGAAACAAGAGAGTGTTTTCTCACATTCCAGAAGATCTAACTGGTGAAACCTTGTTTATTGATGTAGAGGAGCTGGAAAATTACTATAAAGCTTCTGAAAAATGAAATGTCAGTGTAGTGGTCATCAGTGGAACATAGCAAATGTGATTGTGTAACCCGAGTAGCTCTTACTTCAAGCCCAGTTTCTTTTTATCTTCACATTCAAAAAAAGGCAAAGGTTTAGTGACTGTGGTAGAATGAGAAGTAAAAACACACACTGTAGTTGGTAAGAGAAACTTTTCATATGATAGTGAGATGCTCTTCAGCATTGTATGTGTGAAAGCAGCATGAAGATGTGATTAATTACCATGCTGGGATATCCTTCCAGATACATTTAATTTTGTATATATATGGTTATTAACCCAGAAGTAAAGAGCTGTAGGAAAGTTCAAGGAAAAAAAACACCATGGGCATGGATTGTGTGGGGTTGTTTGCAATTCTCAAGGATTAATTGTTATTATAATATAAGTAATTAAGGATTGGTATAAATGAGAGAGAATACATATATATTAAAATATTTTAAACGTTGCAATTAGTTTTGCATTCACTTATACACAACATTACTCAACCATAGCATGAGTTTTGCCTGCAGAAAAAGCCAGACTATGATATCCAAAGCCATGTGTACCCTGATATAAAGAGATGAATGTGAAAGGAACCTTTCTTCTTTTGGGTTTGGTGTCTCCATGCAGCATGCAGCCATTCTGACAGTCTTCCATCCACTGTGGGTTTTACACAAAGCATGAGCAATTTTTAGGTTGTAATGGGATGATGTGTTAATTTTGAACATCTGACATTCCTTAGGACCAATAGAAGCTTTTTGAAAGCTGGGGTAGGGTAGAAATAGCCCAATTGGTTTTGTTTTGCATCATGAAATGTAGAATTTAATCAGAAATGCAGAAGCAAAATGCACTGTGGCTAGAAAAGAGCTCAATTAAGAAGTAAACTGTGAAATGACAATGTATCATACCAATATAATTCATCAAAATAACACATCTTTTAGGAAACTACTTAAGCACTTAAGCATACAGGTAAGTTGGTCAATTCAGGACATTTGTGCAGATTTCTATTAAATACCTTTTGTGCTAGAGCACTTCTGCTTTGACCCTAACATGCCTCTGATTGTCAAGCCTTCTGGCCAGTTAAGGATTTGTATCATAGTTTAATCCTTCTTTTATGGTTCATGTGGAATAGTTTCTCAGAAGTTTAGAAAATGTTTATTATATGAATCGTGTTCTCAGTGGAATAAAAGCTGTTTGAACTGTGGTCCACATCAGTCTCTTGTTTTATAGTCATATGGATCAGTGTTTGGGTATTATGTTATGCATACCGTGAAGGTAGTGCAGTAGAATTAGGCTGCTATATTACATATTGGGAAAAATTTACATATTTCTACCTGGACAATTGGTCTGCTATGTAATGGAAGGCCGTCTGTTAATTTGCCATTTACTTTTAAGTTCATTAACTCACTCCAGTTTTGAATGTGATTTTCAGTTAAAAAAGCCCACCCCAAACCCTAATTATTTGCATGTCCTACTTCACCTCTGATCTTTGAAGAAGTGATTTAAAAGATATTTCCAATTGCTTTTGCATTTAAAAAAAAGACAGGCTTTCTTATGATAACTGCAAAGCTAACACACTAAGAATAGAAATAAGTAATTTAATTAAGGATTAACTAAACTAAGGATTTACTAGAACCTGTAACAACAAAAAGGTCCTTTTAAAAATATTTGGTATAATTCATTTGTACTGTTGTAGCACATAAATACTCTGGTTACAGACAAGAAGCCTGTTGTTTAAGGCAAGGTGCAAATACGAGCAAAGTGATTGTCCCTGATGGAAAAGACTTACAATATAACTGTAAGTCTAAATGCAGAAAAGATGCAATATATGGTTTCAAAATATAAGGAAACCATGAGGCCACGTTATTTAATGTGATAGGTAATGGGTTTAGTGTACTCGTGATCTAGTCTCTTCAGTTTTTGTTAGATGTCAGAGTAAAGGAAAATTCAAGGTCGGATTTGAAGAGGATAGAGAGGTGTATCAGGGAAGAAGACACAAAGGTGCTTTAATTCACAACATGATAAGTAAATGGGGAAGCCTGGCACTACTGCTATACTTCAAAGACCAGATCCAGTCTTTTGGTACTGAATGAGATTTCATGAATAGGATGAAATGAAAACCTAAAAATATTACACTGATAATTTTATGCAATAGAAACAAGGTGGAGTCAACAAAAGATGCAGAGAGAGGGATGGCAAGATCAGAAACACAGAGTAGAGACACTGTCTTTTATGAATGAAGTCTTTGCTGAAGTTTCATCCTTATACTCTGATCAACAAAGATGTGAAGGGTAATCATATACACCATAATCTAAACCAGTTGTGTCTTTCAGCAGGACTCTAACAAAGATTGCCGTTGGAATTCCCAACACAGAACAAATAACATTTCTTCAGTACTCTCACACTTTGCTTCAGATCTTTATGACAAACATTAGTTGATTTGTAGAACAGTTGATTAATGCTGCAAACGAAGCTGAGGGAGAATACATTATGGCAATAAACAAGGTTTTGAACTGGCAAAGGAACTGTAGGAAGCTCATAGAGGAAATACAGGTATACTTGATCGAGTGAATGCAACTTGAATTGTGGATCTCTCATGTGTAGTTTCCATGGATTGAGATGATTGTACAAACCGTTTCATGGCTTCCTGCTTCCTTGTTTTTCTCTCTGATCCATTAATGATTCCGTTCAGTCACAGATGGAGGTGTTATTAGAATTCTTTTGTTCCTGACACAGTCTTAGGTTCACAATTTTATAGGCTGGTGTTGTTTTCTCCTTATTGAAACAAGAAGAAAATTTTACACTGAGCAAAATAAATAAATAAAAAAAATATTGAATCTGAAATAGGCTAAACTTCTGTGAGTTTGTTAATTATTTCATCTCCTGATGATCACACAATCTAAAAATCCTCAACAATTGATTGGAATTGGTTTAAGACTATAAGGTCAAATGTAGACTTTAAAGTACAAGGCTGAATAGAGACTATAGTTTTCCACATACACATGTAGTGATAGCACAAGGAGTAATGGCTTTAAACTGAAAGAGGGTAGATTTATATTAGATGTACAGAGGAAATTTTTCACTGTGAGGGTGGTGAGGAACTGGAACAGGTTGCCCAAAGAAAATCCATCCCTGGAAGTACTCAAGGCCAGGTTGGATGGGGCTTTGAGCAAGTGATTTGGTAGAAGGTGTCCCTGCCCATGGCAGGGGTGTTGGAAATAGATGATCTTTAAGGTCCCTTCCAACCCAAACCATTCTATGATTTTCCACCTTACAGGTGGGGCTTATTTGAGCAAGTGAGGCTTTAGAACCAAAGAGCTTGTGTTGCCTACCCCAAAGGTCTGTCTATCCCCGTGTCTTGTCTCTCACAGGGTAAATGTATATAAATGATACCTCACCACATTACTTTCCCAGTCTCTGTTTTTTTCGTCAGGGATTTTCTGAGCTGAATGTAGTTTATATATTTTTAGTAACTCTCAGTGGTTTTTCCTTCCATGAATATGTCTGATCTTTCCTCCCCTTAAGCCCCTGCTTTGTTACAAGCTTTCTTCAGTATTTGTACCGCTGAGTTGATTTTGCACAGGGCATCTGTAGATTCTAATGCAGTAGTGACCTGATAGTTAAGTAGTGTTCGTGTGATCTAAGCACCATTTTTTAAAAATTACCATTACATCATTACCAATTTCTGCAACTGTGGATTCTCTCAGCAGTAAGGGAAGTGGAAATGCTGACAAAACTAATGCATTTTCTTGATTTTCTACTCCCTCAGTCTTTGCTCCTTACCTCACTCACACTAACTAATTTGAGTCTCTGTGTTTCCTGAGAAAGAGCAGTCGCTTTGTTGAATGCAAGTTCTGGTCTCCTGGCCACGATGCACTTTTTCCTGATGCGGTTGGTTAAACAACTTAAATAGTTACTTGGAAGGGTGTCAGCATATTATAAGCAGCTGTGCTGAGAGATTACTGGTTACTAGCCTACCCTCAGCTGCCTGCTTTGCCCTCCTGCCGGAAGTCATCACTCATTTAGATCTGCTTGCAGAACAGCTTGTGCAAACTCTGCGTTATTTTAGTCAAAATAAGAGGGCTAGCAAAGGCCTACAATTTAAGCTATCCAGAATGATTTTGACTAAACTAGACTTGGAATCTGAATCTGAGTCCAGGAATCAGTTGTAGGAGCAACCTCACTGGTGTTTAAAGAGAAGAAATAACCACTTTTGTTGGAACAGCTGGACCTGTCTGATTGACTAAAGCTAATATCATACATGATGAACTTCCCTTGTGTATTCTAGAATGAGAGAATAACTTAGGTTGGACAGGTTTTGTGGTCATATGCTCCAATACCCTGTTGCTCGGAGCTTTGTCCTGCCAAGTTTTGTATGTCTTCAAGGTTAGTTATTCATCAGCCTGTTCTGTGGTTTGACCACCCTCCTTGTGAAGGATGATCAAACCCTTGTGAAGATTGCTTCCTTCGATTTTATTAGAATTTCACTTGCTGAAACATGTGCCTTTTGCTTCTGAGTCTTTTGCCATGCATCTCCAAGATGAATTGCTCTGTGTCTTTTCTGTAACTACCCTTTAGCTAGTTGAGGATAACAACAAGGACACTGTGGTAGACTGTCAAAAACTTTCTTAATTTGTGGTAAATTACAGTCTTTGCTCTCCCCTTGTCTATGAAGTCAACCGTCTCACCGTCAGAATGGCCTCTCATGTGGAATGCAGGAAGATTTGCATTGTAGTCTTCCCATAGTCTTAGTTTAGGCTGGATGGCTTGTAGTTGCCTAGATCCTCTTTCTTAAAGAGGAATGTGATATGCGCCTTTATCTAGTCTTCATATCAGGTACTTTACTTGGTTGCTGTGACCTTCCAAAGAAGACACTTGTATCACAGTGACATTAGCCAGCTCCCTTAGCACCTTCAGATGCATCCCATCTTGTCCCTTGAGATTTGCCAATATTCAGTTTGCTCATCTGGTCTCTGACCCACTCGTCCTCTACTGATCAGTGCGTCAGTCCCACAGATGCTAGCATGAGGCTCAGGAATCCTGGTGGGCCTGAGAGGAGACCTTGACAATAAAGACCAAGGCAAAGAAGGCATTGGATAATATTTCAGCTTTTCTATGTCCTTTGCCATACCTTTTCCATGTCATTTGTTGCTTGGTGTCATACCTTATTCACCAGGGACACACACGCTTACTTTGGTTGATTTTTGGTGCTAACATGCTTGCAGAAGCTCATCGTGTTCCCCTTCAACTCCAGCTCCTACTTCCATTTGTGCTTACGTGGGTGATGTTTCTGTATTCCTCTTAAGTAGCCTGTCCTCACTTCCTCCTTACATATACTTTCTAACATTCTGGGTTTTTTTCTCTTTCTCCTTTGAGATGTTGTATTTACTGCCTTCGTATTTGCAGAGGGAATTTATCATGAGGCTTTGTGCGTGCCCAGTTTTTTTCCTCAATGACTGCTGCAGAAATTTCACCTGCTTTCAGTTGGAGAAACACTTGGGTTGAAGCAAAGAGTACGATAACTGAAGACTGCTCAAGAGTGATTGAATATGTTCCATAATTGCAGCTCCTGCTATCTCAAGTGGGAGTGTAGTACTAGAAATATGTTTTACCTGTTAAGTCACAAAATTCTAGAGCAAAGTCCAAAACCTTATAATAATTAACAATTTATATAGAAGAGTGTACAGTAAAACGAGATTAACCTTTTTCTGATTTAAGAGTGGTTATTTCTGTTTAGTCTCTTCATAAAATGCACAAAGGCAATTGTTAAGACAAGTCATATTGTTCAAACAAGTGGCATTCAAGTGTTTCAAGTGTGTTTTTAAGCAGTTTTCCTTCTCTTTTTTTTTTTTTTATTTGAGACACTGCATTAAAAATAGGCAGCGCTGAATACCTGGTTTATAACTAACTTTTTTTTTTAAATCAGTCAATCATTCTGTGATGAGTAAATTTATTTTAACAGCAATTTACAGAATTATACACTCAAATCCTTGTTATAGTAGCTTTATTAGCAAATGTATATTTAATTTTATTCCATTGAAAGAAATTTATAAAATGTTGCACTGTTCATGAAGAGTTATTTTATAGCAATAAAATGCAAAAAGCTTAATTACAGCAGTCTATAGATGTAATGGGTATGTGTCTAACACAGTTCAGGCCTCACTAACCAGTTTAATGGACTGATCAAAATTCTTTCACAATCTTACTGTGTTGGCAGCACTTATGTACAATAATTCTGTATTTTTTACTTTGTATGGTGTATGAAAAAGTACAGAGATTTTTTTTTTTTTGCCAGTGTCTTAAATTAGGCAACTCTAGTGGTTTTTAAATGAGGAGTTTAACTGCATCCAAAGCCATTTAATCATACCCTTCCTAAAAATAATTCTTTTCCTGATATTGTCTTATGAGTTGATGACTTGTCTGAAAAGGCAAATTGCGCTCTTGGTGTAAAGCAATTTAGAAGGCACAGATATTAGCTTTCAAACAATTTTATGTAATAGTTTACAGACATGTAGAATTTCCAGTGACAGTTTCAGGCTTTATAGTGAAATGAATTTTAAACTCCAATGGCTTCATGCTAAACAAAATGAAATTTTAGCTTTGATCTTCATAGATGGAATTTAAGACGTGTGTGATGACTCAGTTGTGGTTCAGAGTATGATGGTTATTGAAACTTGTTGGATGGTGCTACATGTTGAGAAGTCTGTAGGAGTAAGAGAAACAACTTCTGTGCTATGGTTGCAGTCCAGGTAATTCATGTTTTAATTACTATCCTTACCCTTGCAATCACACCAAAATGACAAATACTATATTTTTTATTAAAAGCATCCGCATTATGTTTTGAGGCTTTTAAAATATACATACGTTCTGTAATCTAGTTAAAGCATATTTGTCTTAGTCAAATTATTGAAATCCTTCCTGATGATCTTTAGGTGGTAAAGGAACAAAACATAGTTACAGTGTAATTACTGTAGCAAATTACATTTGACATGTAACAAGAAAAAAAGAACAACCTCAGTATGCTGTTGTATTTCTGTGGCTTCTGGTTGAATGTGAAATGTAATTATTCGTATGCCAGTCAAAAGCTGCTTTTACTAGATTTTTTTGGAAGTACTACAACAGTCTCTTTTTGGCAAGTTAACTGTAGAGATGAAATAACAGAGACACGGGTGTCCAAAATTTTACTGTTCAATTATCCTGTCAGTGACTTCTGAGTTAGGAAGTAAATGAATGATAAAATACTGACATCTGCCTTTATGAAATTATGAAATTCCAATTGGTGTTTCAGTAGTATTGGCAGTCCTGACACTTTTGAAAACCTTTCCATTTCTAATTCAGTTTCATCTGTGAGTTATGGGAATAATTTTAGAAGTCACATTCAGAGGTAAAAAATACACTGCAGCAACAACTATAATGACCAGGAGAAAAATCTTGGACAGGTAGAGGATGCAAATAATATGCAGCTATCTAAAACATCCTTACAGTTGTTGATTTTCTGTAGAAACTACTTATATATATGTAGTAGATGAATATATGCAGTATGTCTATTATAAAACTTTGACTTATGTGCAGTATCTCTGACAAAATTGATACTGGTGTTACTGAAAAGTCATGGCAGTTATATAATATAAATTATTGCAAGTTCTTAAATGAGTTTGAGATATTTTAATTAAAATTACTGGATTTAATATACTGTGAAATAGCATTTTTAAAAGTAGAAAGTGCTATAAAACCACGTAGCAGGAAAACAGAATTCTTAAATAGCAGTAGTCAGAGGAATATTTCTTTAGTGAAAGGATTTCAAAGTTGGGTGATTGTGGGGATAGTCATGATGTTTGAGAATTAAAATTAGGATTTCAGAAGTTATCTATGGGAATGGAAAAATGGCAGCAAGTTTATCAGAGAACTGAAAACTGGTACTGGATCAGAAGCATCAAGCTTTTAGACTTCTCAGCAAAACTCTGAGTTCTGTATCCACAAGGCTCCTAACGCACACATCGGTCCCAGTAGGCTCTCGGTTGTGCAGCTTGAGCATCCTGACCTACTCTGTGCCTATGAGGGACTCCCTTCTGTGCAACCAGCACTGAGCTCTGGGATGAGCAATAACATACAAGGCTGCTGTGTGTAAAAGTAAGGACTTCCTAAGCAGAATTGGATTGAAATGTAGCATACCATCAAAGATGCTGGCCCAGAGATGGGTTTTTTTCTTTCTCTTTTTCCATTTTTTCTTCCTCTTTTTTTTTCCCTCTCCCCTCTGGTGAAAACTAATGCCCACCATTATTTGTTTAGGTGTCCTAGCTGCTTGATTAATACTTTTCCTTCTGAAGTCTACATGCTTCTTAAATTCATGGTAGAAACTGTAAGATTTCTTAGCTCTGCAGCAGGGAGTTTGGATGAATTTGGCACCTCAGCCATGACAAACCTAAAAATCACATACCAAGGATTTGTAGAGAAATGGATTTTAGAGGCTGTAAAGTCCTCACTTTAGCCCTGACATCAATACATGACTTGATAGGAGACTAGGAAGGCTCCAGGGTGCTCACTGAATCATAGAATCATGGAATGGTTAGAGTTGGAAGAGACCTTAAAGATCATTGAGTTCCAATCCCCCTGTCATGGGCAGGGACACCTCCTAGTAGACAGGGTTGCTCAAAGCCCTATCCAGCCTGGTCTTGATCACTTCCACAGATGGGGCATCCACAACTTCCCTGGGAAACCTTTTCCAGTGCCTCATCGCCATTACGGTGATGAATTTCTTCCTAATATCTAATCTAAGTCTCCCCTCGCCGTTTAAAACCATTACCCCTTCTCCTATTGCTGCACTCCCTGATAAAGAGTCCTTCCCCATCTTTCCTGTAGGCACTCTTCAGGTACTGGAAGGTCATTATAAAGTGTCCCTGGAGCCTTCTTCAGGCCGAGCAATCCCAGCTCTCTCAGCCTGTCTTCATAGGAGAGGGCTTCAGCCCTCTGACCATTTTAGTGGCCCTCCACTGAACCCATTCCAACAGGTCCACATCCTTCCTGTGCTGAGAACTCCAAAGCTGGATGGAGTATTCCAGGTGGGGGTCTCACAAGAGCAGAGTAGAGGGGTAGAATCACCCCCCTTGACCTTCTGACCATGCTTCTTTTGATGCAGCCCAGGACATGGTTGGCTCTCTGGGCTGCCAGCGCACACTGCTGGCTTATGTTGAGCCTATCATCCACGAACACTCCCAAGTCCTTCACCTCAGGGCTGCTTTCCAGCCATCCTCTGCCCAACCTGTATTTGTGCCTGGGACCTGTCACCAATCACTGCCTTATTTTCCGTGTGCCTTAGCAGAGATTCCAGGAGGATCTGCTCCATGATCTTGCTGGGCACAGAGGTGAGACTGGCCAGCCTGTAGTTCCCGGGGTGTTCCTTTCTTGCACTTTTTGAAAATGTGGGTTATGTTTCCCCTTTTCCAGTCAGCGGGAGCTTCACCAGACTGCCAGGACTTTTCAAATATAATGGAAAGTGGCTTAGCAACTTGATTCACCAGCTCCCTCAGGACCTGTGGATGGATTTCATCAGATCCCATGGATTTATGTACCTTCAGGTTCCTTAGATGGCCTCGAACCTGATCTTCTCCTGCAGTGGGCGGATCTTCATCCTCCTAGCCCCTGTTTTTGTCTTCTGGAACTCGGGCAGTGTGGTTAGAGCCCTTGCCAGTGAAGACTGAGGCAAAAAAGTCGTGCAGTACCTGAGCCTGTTCCATATCCTGGGTGCCCAGGTCTCCTGTTTCCTTCTGGAGAGGGTCCACAGCTTCCCTAGTCTTGCCTTTATCCTGACGTACTGTCACTGGGGGCTTTTGTGTTACTCGGGTGTACTAAACTTGACTTAGAAGGTGCAAGATAAACTTCATATCCAAAACCAAGAGAGAGTTGTGAAAAATGTTCCAGAGGCTGGTGTTTCAAAATGCATGTATTTCAAAACAGAGGAATTTTCAAAATGCTCTCTAATGAAGTGACAACAGAAGCTAAAAGTTTGAAGAGAAGGTTTTTGCCATGTGGGGAAGGGGTAATGGAGCTCTTAGAAGCATGTGGGTGGGCGACATTTTATCATCAAACTGTGTTACTGCAGATTGTACTGAATAGGAAAATGCACTTTGTTTAACTTGTTCTGGAAGATATTTAGTATCTCTTGTTAACATGTATTACTGTGCCCGAAGTTATCTTGAGTTTGCCCTTTTAAGTTTCCATTTCCATTCACTTTAATAATAAAATAACTGGAAAGCCCCCAGTGCTGACAAATTCTGTGACACATGCAGAATTTAAGCCTGAAAGGTCATCATAACCAGTAGATACATGTTTTTAACATAAATATATGGCAAGATTGTACTAACGGCTTGATATATTTAAGTGTGACATTAACATATGTTATTTTTGTCTTCAGTCAGAGTGCAAAGTTTTGGAGCATACCGTTACATCTTAGCTTCAGAAATGAAAGTGAAACACTTAGTCACAAATCTATATATGTTAAAGTGCGAACTTTTGTACATTAAGGTTTTTGAGGAAGCTCTCTAAGGAATACTCCAGCCAGGAGAAGGGATTGTCTATTACAATCAAGGTTTGTTGACAGATTTTCAGTTTTCCAGTTGGAATTTTCTTATTTTCCATTTGAGGACTTTCATGTTATTTGTGACACATAAATTTCACATTTTGAAGCAGACTGTTGGTATTATTTGAAGAATCCATGGTGCTGTCAAGGAGAGGGCATGACAAAAAGTTAGCCTTTATTGTTTTAATGTAAAGCTTCAATTCAGTAAATTGCTAAGGCAAGTAATTGTTTTGAATGTAAGGTGCCAACTGATTTCCTTGAGATGTATATCCATCTCTTACATCTCATGTCATACACTGATGGACTTTGCAGATTCAAGGGATAATAGCCCTTAACAAGTACAAACATGATGTTTTATTTATCTGTGTAATGCACACTAATTTTCTCTAAACATAAGCCATTGTTCGTGTATGAATAACAACAAAAATGATGATTTTGTCTTGGCACAAATAACTTCAGAAAGCCAGAAAGATCTCTGTACAGACCTGATCATTAATGCTATGTTAAGGTCACTTAAATATGTGTATACGCGTAATGTGTATCTATATTATGTATTTGTGGTTTTCTAAGTTTGGAAGTACAACCTCATCTAGTTAGAAAACAAAGTAGGTTTTCTAATGCACTGGTGTTTCAAAATACATTTTGAAAAGTGCACTGCAAGTGAAATAATCTGTTTCACTTTTAGTGAATTAAAGAAATAGTTATTTTTCATTCTGTTCTAATTTTCTGTAGCTGAAAGTATTGAAATGATGCAATGCAATAACTAATTGCATTGTTAATCACAGAGTAGGCCATGTGTGTGATGAACAGAGAATGGTGTGGTTCAGTTTCTCCTCTATGAAAAAGAAGGCAGAATATTGCAAGAAGCAATACTGTGGGTAACCGCTAGATATGATAGAGGACCGCTATATAAGGAAGCAAAAACACAAAGAGCAGTTTGAGTGGACTTTTCTTCTCTCTGGATGCTTTAAGATACTCAAAGAAGGACATGAGATTCCTTGGGAAGCTTTGCATTTACTTGCCCTGAAACTTGTTGAAACTACAAATTAATGTCATTCTGAGCCTTTTGAGTCACTTTCTGTCCTCCAGAATTTTCCCATCCTACAATTTCTGTTCCTAAAAGAGAAGAGGCCTCAGTTATTTTTTTCACCCAAAAATCTTAAAAGTGATGGACCAATGACTTTTCAGATTTCGTTTTTGAGAAATAAGCTTGAATATTTTTTGTTCCAATGTATATTGAGAAAATTAACTATATTAATAAAAAAAATCTGCACTAGATTTAGAAATTGGCTTTAAGGTTTTACATCAAAATGTAGTCAAAGTAAATATTTACTGCTTATCTCGTATACCCTTGAAGACACCAGATTGTAATGAAAATTATGACAAAATTTCTTCCAGATGATGAGGCTGATAACGTCACTGTAGAGGCTTTTAATCAGTGTAAGCCCATCTACTGGAAATTAATGCCTCTCATGTAAATATTTAATATAGCTTCTATTATGAGCTAAGCATTTTAAGGTTAGGGTTTCTGCCTAAGTGCTTTTTTTTTAAACTAAAAATAAGTATGAAATAATCTTATTATAAATCTCTGATCACTACAAATAAAACTTAGCAGTTTAATTTAAAAGTTCCAGAAGAAAGTGGCAATCTGATAGATAGTGTTTTATGAATTTGGGTAGTAAACCTAAAAAACATCTTCAGGCAGGACTTGTTCAAAATAATATCTTGCCACGACGTAACATGCAGCAAATAAGAGGCTAAAAAAACCACACAGAAAAAAAAAATGAAATAATAATTTTAAAAAAAGCAATAACCAACAAACCAGGATAAAATGCCAAGAAGAATGTCTAAGTTTCATCAGAGTACTCTTGAGTTAATAAGCTTTCAGTTCATTTCATCTAGATTTCATTGCTGTGGTTTCATAGAAATAAAGTCTCTTTTTTGGCTATCTGTTTTGAGATGCAAGATACAAGAAATGGAGGCATTGTTTTACTGATTATTGTTTTAAAATGCAATGTGATTGCCATCTATTTAGGAATAAAAACATTTGGGAGTTATTCTGAGAAGGAATATATATGGTCATATTTCACGCACCATTTAGTGTAAACATTATATTTCTTTTATACAGTTTGGGGCTTATGTTCTAGCATTTCAAATAGATTTTAGTTAAGTAAAAACAAACTCCAGCAGAAAACGAGTTTTTCAAGGTAAACTTGCGTTGCAGTTCATGCAATGCAGTAATCAAGGATGCAAGTGTAAAAATCTTCACTTTTAAAGATCGTGTTTAAATTTTGTTTATGACAGATTTCTTTTGTGATGTGTTTTGTGTCTCTGTGGCCTTACAGATTAGCATGTGTAAGTTGATTTGAGAAAAAAAAAATCAAAATAGAGTCCAGGTGAGACAGTGAGCTGTTCAGAATACCTCTTTGACTAACAGGTGTAGTGAAATTCAGGTGGAGTGAGCTTTGCTACAGCACAAACTATGGTGTGAGTGTTTTGGCATTGCTTGAAGCTCTGGAGTGGTACAGATAGGGTTAGCAGGTATTTTCTGCAGATAGTGTTGTGTATTACAGGATGTAGAACCTGACCTTACACAAAAATGTATGAAACATGACTTTTCTCATGTTTTTCTGGCATCTGAATAGTTTTCAGGTTGTTCAACTTCTAGAAAAGTGGCTATTGAGCACATGGTTGCTCAACTGTACATGAATATTCAGATTCATGGGCCATGACCAAACTAACTTTACTGTGAAAGGGCACTGATTCTGAGACACTGGCTTTGCTGCACAGATGCAAAACCATACATGTATGATTCACCTGACTAGGATTGTCATAGGTTTCAGCATTTAAAATCTACCAGGTCTATAAGTATCTGGGGCTTCATTTAATATGGTGCTTAAAAATGGCTTAAAGGCTTAAGTGTAGTTAAATGGGAAAAAAGTCCCTGCAGCAGGTCCTCTGCAGTGAGGCAGATTTCACGTTGCCTACTGAAGTGCTAGGTAACTACTTTTTATTCTGAATGAAAGATGTGCACTTAGATCTTTGTCTGGTTCTACCCCTTCTGTTCATCTTAAAGTTGTACCTGTGTGCCATGCTTATAACATTGATTGAATAGTATTAAAGAAAAAAACTGTACTGAATTACTCAGCTCGTATTCAGTCACTTTAACACTGTGTATGGTTTAACCGCAGCTGGCAGCTAGGACCACACAACCACTTGCTCGCTTCTCCCCCTCCCCAGTGGGATGGGGAGAAGAACTGGAAAAATAAGAATAACTCATGGGTTGAGATAAAGACAGCTTAATAAGTAAAGCTTGCTCCTGCAAGCAAAGCAAAACAAGGAATTTGTTCACTGCTTCCTGTTGGCAGGCAGGTGTTCAGCCATCTCCAGGAAAGAAAGGCTCCATCATGTGTAACAGTTACTTGGGAAGACAAATGCCGTAATTCTAAACATCCCACATCTTTCTTCTTCCCCCAGATTTATATACGGAGCATGACATTGTGTGGCGTGGAATATTCCTTTGGTCAGTTGGGGTCAGCTGTCCTGTCTGTGTCTCCTCCCAACTTTTTGTGCAGTCCCAGCCTGCTCGCTGCTGGAGCAGTGTGAGGAGCAGAAAAGGCCTCGACTGCTTAGCAGTAACTGAAAACACCAGTGTGCTAGCAAGACTCTTCTCATCACAAATCCGAAACACAGCACTACACCAGCTGCCAGCAAGACAGTCAACTTGATCTCGTCCAAAACCATGACACACTTTTAAACACATAAAGTGGTATTGCTAAGTAGCTTATATTGTGCAGGCTGTTACATGTTCAGGCCTGGAAAGATATAAGTAACATTAGGGGAGAACTTGTGATCATTAGTATTTCTGTGAAGTAAACACAGAGGTCCAGTGCTGCGAGTGTCTATACATACTTAAACATCTGTATACAGTTATATATATATATATACACACATGACTATCTCCATTCAGTGTGTAGTGCCAGTATCTGCTTGTGAAAGCTCTTGTTTCTCTGAGGCTTCCCAAGAAGATGCACATTGCGTAAGAATTCCTTTGTCAATGGTCTCGGGATGGGTTTATACAACTGACAAATTCCAGTCATTTGGGCTGAAATTTTTAATACTGAATCACTTTCTCAGGATAATTCCAATGGGAATTTAAGTGGAAATGTAGGCTATTTAAAAAAAAACAACCCACCAACATTTTGGTCTGGGAACATTGCAGGATTTTACAGAGGACCCTATGTTTAAGAGGATATACATTGGTATCCAAAATTTGACTAAGCATTACCCTTGGAATCATAGAATCAATACTTTGGGTTGGAAGGGACCAGCCTAACTCCCCTGCAGTGAGCAGGGACATTGTCAACTAGATCAGGTTGCTCAGAGCCCCATCCAGCCTGACCTTGAACACCTGCAATGATGGAGCACTGACAGCTGGTCTGGGCAACATGTTCCAGTGTCTCACCACTGTTGGCATAAAAAATTTCTTCCTTACATCTAGTCTAAATCTACCCTCTTTTAGTTTAAAACCATTAACCCTTGTCCTGTTGCAACAGGCCTTGCTAAAATATTTGTCCCCGTCTTTCGTATAAGCCCCCTTTAAGTATTGAGATGCCTCAATAAGGTCTCCCTAGAGCCTTCTCTTCCGCAGGCTGAACAACCCCAGATCCCTCAGCCTATTCTGAGAGGATGTGTTCCATCCTTCTGACCATTTTTGTGGCCATCCTCTAGACCTGCTCCAACAGGCCCATGTCTTTCCTGTGCTGAGGGCTCCAGAGCTGGACACAGTACTCCAGGTGGGGTCTCACCAGAGAGGAGTAGAGGGGCAGAATCACCTCCCTTGACCTGCTGGCCAGGCTTCTTTTGATGCAGCTCAGGATATGGTTGGCCTTCTGGGCTGTGAGCACACATTGCTGGCTCAGGTCCAGCTTTTCTTCCACCAGTACCCCAAAGTCCTTCTCTGCAGGGCTGCCCTAAATCCTTTCTTCCCCAGGCCTGGAGGTTGTCCAAACCCAGGTGCAGGACCTTGCACTTGATCTTGTTGAACCTTATGGTGTTCACCTGGGCCCACTTCTTGAGCTTGTCCAGTTCCCCCCGGATAGCATCCCGTTCCTCAGGCATGTCAACCACACTATTCAGCTTGGTGTCATCGGCAAACTTGTAGAGGGTGCACTCGATACCACTGTCTATGTAACTGATGAAGATATTAAGCAATACTGGCCCCAGTACAGACACCCAAGGAACACTACTTGTCACTGATCTCCATCTGGCCATTGAACTGTTGACCACTGCCCTCTGGATGCAACCATCCACAGAATCACAGAATGATATGGGGTTGGAAGGGACCTCTGGAGATCATCCACTCCAACCCCACTGCCAGACAAGATCCACCTAGAGGTTGCACAGGAACATATCCAGGTGGGTTTTGAATGTCTCCAGAGATGGAGACTACCACCTCTCTGGGCATCCTGTTCCAGTGCTCTGCCACTCTCAAAGTAATGAAGTTCCTCCTCATTTTCAGATGGAACTTTTTATGCTCAAATTTGTCCTCGTTACCTCTTGTCCTGTCACTGGGCACCACTGAGAAAAGACTCACACCATCCTCCTGACACCTACCCTTTAAGTATTTATAGGCATTGATCAAACCCGACCTCAGCTGTCTCCAGACTAAAAGACCCAAGAGCCTTTCCTCAAAAAAGAAATGTTCTAATCGTCTTCATAAGCCTTTGCTGTACCCTCTCCAGCAGTTCCCTGTCCTTCTTGAACTGGGGAGCCCAGAACTGGACACAGTACTCCAGATGGGGCCTCACCAGGGCAGAGTAGAGGGGGAGGATAACCTCTGTCGACCTGCTGGTCACACTCTTCTTGATGCACCCCAGGATGCCATTGGTCCTCTTGGCCACAAGGGCACATTGCTGGCTTATGGTCATCCTGTTGTCCAGCAGGAATCCCAGGTCTTTTTCCACAAAGCTGCTCTCCAGCAGGTTCGTCACCAACCCCTCCCCAGGCACAGTACCCTATATTTGCCTTTGTTGAATTTCTTCAGGTTCTTCTCTGCCCAGCTCTCCAGCCTGTCCAGGTCTCGCTGTATGGTGGCACAGCCTTACGGTGTGTAAACCACCCCTCCCAGTTTTGTATCGTCAGCAAACTTGCTGAGGGTACATTCCATCCCTTCATGCAGGTCACTGATGAATATATTGAACAGGACTGGACCTAGTCCTGACCCTTGGGGAACACCACTTCTTATGGACCTCCAACTAGACTCTGTGCCCCTAATCACGACCCTCTGAGCTCTTTCAGCCAGTTTTCAATCCATCCCACTGTCCATTCTTCTAATCCAAGTTCTTCTAAACCTGATCTTACCTATGAAGATGCTGTGAGAGACTGTGTCAAAAGCCTTGCTGAAGTCAAGGTAGACAACATCCACCACCCTCCCCTCATCTATCCATCCAGTCATGCCATCGTCAAAGGCTATCACATTAGTCATACGTGATTCCCCTTGGTGAATCCGTGTTGACTACTTCTGATAGCTTTCTTTTCCTTCATATGCTTTGAGATGACACCCAGAACAAGCCCTTCCATCATCTTTCCAGGGATGGAGGTGAGGCTGACTGGCCTGTAGTTTCCCAGGTCCTCCTTCTTGCCCTTTTTGAAGACTGGAATGACATTGCCTTTCCTCCAGTCCTCTGGCACCTTGCCTGTTCTCCAGGACCTTTCAAAGATGATGGAGGGTGGCCCAGTGATGACTTCTGCCAGCTCCGTCAGCACTCAGGGGTGCATCCCATCAGGACCCATGCACTTGCAGATATCCAGTTTACTTAATTGATCTCCAACTTGATCCTCCTCAACCAAGGGAAGTCTTTCTTTATCCAGACCTTCTCTGTTACCTCCAAAGTCTGGGACTCCTGAGGATTGACCTGAGCAGTAAAGTCTGAAGCAAAGAAGGCATTTAGCAACTTCTCCACACTCCGCCTTCTCTGCATCATCTGTTGCCATGGCACCTGTCTCATTCAACAGCAGGCCCACATTTTCTCTAGTTTTCCTTTTACTTCCCATATACTTGAAGAAACCCTTCCTGTTGACCTTGACATCCCTTGCCAGGTTTAATTCTGAAGAGGCCTTGGCTTTCCTCATTTCATCCTTGCATACTCTGACGGCATTCTTTAATCTTCCCCGGTGGTCAGTCCCTTCTTCCATGCACTGTAAACTTCCTTCTTCCACTTGGGCTTGGCCACGCAGGTCTCCTGCTTCCCTTGCCTGATTTCTTCTTCTTAGGGATGCACCAATCCTGAACTTGGCGAAAGCAGTATTTGAGTATCAACCAGCTCTCTTGAGCCACCCTACTACCTTCCAAAGCCAAACCCATGGGATTTCTCAAAGCAGTTTCTTGAAGAGGTCAAAGATCCAACCAATTCCTCGTCCACAGTCCATCCATCAAATCCATATATCTCCAACTGAGAAGTGAAGGATGTTGTGGGGACAATGTTAAAGGTCTTAGAGAGGTCCAGGTAGACAATATCCATAGCTCTTCCCTTGTCCACTGATGTAGTCACTCCAGCACAGAAGGCCACTATGTTGGTCAGGCAGGACTTGCCCTTGGTGAAGCCATGCTGGCTGTCTTGAATCACCTCCCTGTCCTTCATATGCTTTAGTATAGCTTCTAGGAGGATCTGTTCCATGATCTTCCGAGGCACACAGGTGAGGCTGACAGGTTGGTACTTCTCAGGGCCTTCCTTTCTACTCTCTTTAAAAATGGGTGCAATGTTTCCCTTTTTCCAGTCACCAGGGACTTCACCTGACTGCCATGACTTTTCAAATATCATGGAGAGTGGCTTTGCAACTACATAGGCCAATTCCTTCAGGACTCTGGGATGCATCTTGTCAGGTTCCATAGACTTCTGCATGTTCAAGTTCCTCAGGTGGTCATGAACCTCATCTTCTCTTACAGTGAGAGGGACATTGCTCCCCCAATCTCCATCTTGTTGTCCATTCACTTGAGAGACATAGGAAGAAAGGTTGCCATTGAAGACTGAGGCAAAAAAGTTGTTGAGTCTTCCATGTGCTGTTTATAGTTTTTTCTGGAGCTGCCTAATGACATTTCATTTGTTTCTGTTCAGGGTTGAGCAACATTTTCCTTGTATTGAAAGGCTGAAGTCAGGATCCAGGACAGAATTCTTAGGCCTTTTCTTGTGCTCTTCGTGACCCTGCTGTAGTGCCTACAATATCACAGCATAAGGCCAGCTGTGGAGCACCCCAGCACCTTGTGGAGATTCATGGCTGATAGGGAACGTGAGGAAAGAAGACACAACTCAGGACTTGGTTAGGAAACTGAACTTTCTTAATTCAATATAAATCAGTCTGATATTTCAGAATGCTTTCATACAGGCATCCTGCAAGTCACATTAGTCTTCTGTTGTCAGCACGCGCTGCGCTCTACACGGTATTCAGTGTTACTGTATGAAAATTTTACTGCTGTCTTTTAGCAGCAAGAAATCAGCAGCAATCTTGCAGCTGAAGGTTATATTCTTTATATGGTTCCTTAAAAAGTATACCTTATATAGTTCCTTATGAGAAAAGGAGCAGGGGCAACACCTAGGAGATTATATAAACATACATGAATTGTATTTTGGAAGAACATGATTGAAAAGTAACTCAAGTTAGCTACGACTACATGCAGTCTAGCACAAAACTGCATAGTATAGCTTGCAAAGTTTTAAGCGAGCTCTTTATGCATTATTCTGTATATTCTTTCATTCCATGGGCATGTCTACTGGTGTTGTTCATAATGAGATTTTTTTAAAGACTGAAACTTGCCCAGATATGCTGTGCAGATTACAAATGACGTGTTCCTCAGACATTGCTACCAATGTCAAGCCAAATTTAACTCTGTATGCCAAAGCAGAGATGTTAGAGGGGCTCAAAATAAGGCCTTTATTTTATTATATGAGCAAAACACGTTTTTCCATAGGTTTAATTCTTAGGTACAGCTGAACTGTTTTGGCTGAATTAAAAAGCCACCACTTGAACAACCTAGCAGTGTGAACTGCTTGCTGGGCAATACTAATACAGAGAAGAGCAATTAAAAAACTTGAGCGATTATACTCAATTAAAAATAACACTCTATATTGGGAAATTTTATGTGATATTACTAAAGGTGATTCTACCAGCACTGCCTGTAAATAAAAATGTAAATATTGCTAATCTTCTTTAAATTAAGGATTAGTTTTTAGATGGATTTTAACTTTCATAGCATTTGATTTGGGAAAAAACAGGCCTGTGATAATCTGCTTACCTTACCATATCATACAGAGGAAATTAATATGGATGTGAAACAGTAGTGTAAAATACAAGATCATTAGATGATGCAATAGAAAATGAAAAATATAACACCATAATTCAGAGAATTCATGAAATATTTGGGCTTGAATCCCTAATTTACATTAAAAGTATTACTTTATACTTGAAGTAGCTAAATTAGATGAACAGTCCATCTTCTTGACCAGAGGAGGGTGAGTGGTCAGGATAACCTGATATGGATGTGAGGAAGCGTGAAAACAAGGAAGACTATTAAGTATAATCCCAACAATAATAGCAGATACTATGGTAATGTGAACAAGATACTAGCATTTCCTGAAACTGAGGAGATGGGTGAAATACAGTCAGAACTCCCTTTGGTATTCACTTCACACAGAAGCTTAGAAATATTTTATTAAATATTAATAACAACATAAAAGACCTTTGGTCTTATTTTCATTTTAATTAGGCAGGATATATATGCCATTCACTTTGAAGCCAAATGCTACTCCTTTGTATTAACCTGCAGGGGGTACTAGAAAATTGAACCAAGTAGCATTTAGCCATTTCTTCTCCTGCCATGAGATAATTAACATCTCCTCTTTTTGCAGAGTCTCTTACTGTTACCTGATCCCTATATACAGGTTTCATATTGACTTCTAGAGTTTGAGCAGTATGGTGTGAAATGCTGCCTCAGCCTGTTTTTTATAAATCGCCAGAACTCAGGAAAGTTATTAACCTTCAACTTAAACTGCTGAACCTACAAGGCAAGCTTAATCTCGTAGTCAAATGAGACTGGAGAGACAAAATTGACAATAATTTCAGGAGGGAAATAAAGCTGTATATAATATACTGAATACATTTCTGTGCTGTGTGATATAGGCAACTGAAAAACCTAAGAACTTAACACTAGCTGGTATAGCTAAAAAGAATAGGAAGTTTTTTGATATATAAAGCCGAGACAGGAATTGGTAAGAAGGGAACGAAGGAAAAGTAAAATAAATCAATTGTATGAAGTCAGTGGGTTTCTAGACTCCTAGGCAGCTATTTTCCCAACCTGTCTACCTCTTACATAGGTTTCCCATTCTGCATCTAAAGCCTAAGAATCATCTTAAATGGGGCCTGGGAGCTTCTGACCTAACCGCCAGGGATCCTGGGGCCACTGTTGGGAGACTCTTGAAGAGCTACCAAGCTCCTTTTTCCTCTGGCTAATGGCCTTGGGCATCCACTTGGGCCAGAGCTTCTTAACATATTTTGCTAGGTCATTCTACCACAGAGCTATAAACTTGCCAATCCTGCTGTCTGTGGGACTGGACACTTCTGATGGCTAAGCTTCCTCAGACTGGTGGACTTACATGAGTTAACGCATGTTAACTGACAGGAAACAGAGCCACCTTCAGAGGAAACACACCTGTGTTCCACTCAATGAAAACAAATATGTTTGTATTGAATACTTCACTTACTTATGAATATACGTTTTCCAATGATTATCATAAAACCTGTAGCAAGTTTGACTGTCACTATAATGCTCCATGAAATTGTCTCCTCTGATGAAACATGATAAATTACATCATCACCTTCTTTTCCTAGATACCTTCCTCCATAAAATGGATGGTTCTTTAATTAGCTAGTACTCAACATTTTGTGTATTTTGTTTCCTCATTGTGTAAAATTAATATCATTCCTTATTTCCTATACATTCCTATTCCAGCCTTCTTCTGGGGACATGATTTTTCCCTATAAAAGCACATGATATTAATAATACTTCATCTTACAGGAGTTACAGAAATAAGTTGCAGTAGTATCTATAAGGCACCTATGTTGGGGTGATGTTAAAAAGTCTGTTGTTTTCCAAAACTCCTGTGAAGTGAAGGAGTATAAATAGTTTTGGTTTATCAACAAGGTAATAATCCAGCAAATAACAGCTTTCTTCGTCTCCTAATTGTCTGTAAGTTTTAGAGAAAACGTTAAGTGGTTAACAAAAATGTTGATCCTATCTTTCCCTTAGTCTAGTTGTGATACACTGAGATACTTTTCCTGTGCAGTTTGTAAATTATAACATGTGTAATCAGGTTGGTAAATTTAGAAATTTCCACATATGCTGTAACACACAGAGGTTCTACCCGTCTGCAATTAGAAAAGCCAGTTTAGCCTGTTACATAGTCATTACCAAACTTGGACTAGTAATGACCACAGAAGGTGCAAAACATTTTCTGATGTCTTTCACTTCCCATGTTCTCAGATATGCATGTAACGTGTTAGAGCTAGCTGAAAATATTAAACCTATTTTGTACTGCTAGAATGGGTTTGAATTTGAAAATGGTAATGTTCAATCAAAAGAAGTCCCTGTCTTTGTATGTGGGAAGCTCTCAAAGTATTAGTTGTAATAAGGGGGAGGAAACAGGTAAAAACAATGCTTTTGTTAGTGCATCCAAGTTTTTGCCTTTTTTGTGTCACTAAATAAATTAAAATTTATTATTTATAATATATATAAATATATATTTATAAATTTATTATTTAAAATTAAACTCCTCCCCTCCCTCAACTACTCAGTTACAAATATTACAAGCAGACACTTTTTGTGTTTAAAAAGTATTATTACTCAAGAATTTTGAGGCACAGAAGATCAAAAATATTATACCTAGCTTTTGTTTCTACTAAATCATTAAATTTACTCACTCCAGGGTTTTGAGGCATAAAAGATCAAAAATATTAGTCTTTTCTTTCCACTAAAAAGAACAAACCCAATTGATTATGCCAAAAAGATAATCAAGGTTATTTCTTCCAGAGGTTCAGTAACTGAATTTAGGATACTCCTGTAAAATACAGTCTTGGATCATTTGTGCTGTAATGTATAAAAGGTAAACTATTGTATGGTTGCTATCACAACACTGTAGAACACTGATGGCAACAATGTTCTACAAGTTTCCAACACTTGGAAAACACAACTAACTTCTGAGCTCTCAATAAGGATAGTGTAAAGGATGAGTGAAATATTTGACACTTCTCTAAAACTGAAGCACAGCTTCAGTTAGAAGCTAAAAGTAACTTTAAAAGTAAAGTTACTTTTACCGCATTTTCGGCTGACATAGGGTTGAAGACCTTGAAGTAAGTAGGATCTCTGTATCAGGCCAAGGTAATACAAAAACCTAAATCCATTCTACTTACGGTCAGCATTAAATTTGAAGCAAATAAAAATATTTTCTTCATGTGGGTGTAAGTAATATAACTCAGTTTTAATTGACTAGTTTATCTATTTTGAGATCCATCATTACTGAATAATAGTACAGAGTCTGATTATTTCCATTCCATATTCATTTATGACTGTATTATGTAAGAAGCTAAAATAGCTTCGAAATTCATAATGAATTCACTGTATGTCTGGTATTTTTCTTCAATTTCCAGAAGATTCAACAAATGAAACGGCAATTGTGCTGTCTGCCTTAAAAGAACAGCTGCACAAGTTAGTTCAATACAAAACAAGTTGGACAAAATGATTTATGAAGTACTGTTTCTTAATTATTTCACAGAATCTCTCTGGCTCTGGAGACTTATTTGAACCAACTATTACAAGTTTCTTAATTTCCGAAATAACAGATTCCTGTCCTTCCTTCTTTACCTCTATTTTTCATCATGTATTTTCAGTTTCTGACGAAGAGTTATTTTTTTCCCCTCTGATTCTCAGATATAACTGAAAACAAGCTTACAGGAAAAATTGCCCCAAAAGCTATTAAACCTTTGTATCTTTATACTAACAACTCTGTGTTAATTATCTGTATATTTTAATATGAATTTGAGATCTGAGAAACCAGTGTTAATCAGATGACTTGAGTTAATCTGAGTTTTCTCTTGATAGCTAATTTTCACTGTAGAAGTTTCGTGAAATTGTAAAGATAACAGATAACACAGAGTGCAATGTACTTGACATGGACATATCAAGTGTTTTAAGCAAAAAGACACAGACTTTCAGTCTCTCAGAGGCCCACCCTGATGCATTTTTTTAAACATTATTTTGCACCTCGGCGTCAGAAAATATGGATGACTACATGAAATTTAAATTATCCAAACTAAAAGAGGAAGGCGGAAGTTAGTTTAATTTTTACCTTTTAGCTTAATATGCTAATATCATTATTATCTGCCAGAAGAAATGGCTATTTTTTAGTTCATAATGGATGGAGTGATACTCTCCTAGCTTGGGACTGTGAGGTCCTCACAGTAAGCTTCTTGGCTTTCTTGATTATGTGGAATGATAAACCTAATTATTGGCCTGACAGAATGTGGATGGTCCTAAGAATTTTTTCTAGGTGTTTCTAGAACAGAACCAAGCTAAAGGAAACTCTCATTTGCCCCTTTACTAGGAAATATAGTGATGATCTTGCTACAAAATGGAAGAAATTCAGCAGCTTTGTGCAGGGTCACTGGAAATTCTTCTAGTTAGTCATCTGTTCCAGCTCCCTGAAACTGCAGGTTCACTTCCTACACCAAATGTCCCAGTGTTTTTTCTTTAAAAGAGTTCTTTCTCCCCATACCCTGTCTTCCTTTATGTGTGCCTTGATCATCAGCTATATGTAGTTCATGCTTGCAGAAAACGTTTCTAAATTCTTTGGGGGGGAAGTATTTGTCTCTTTCCTATCCAGCACATTAGCACAAAACCATCGTTGTTCTCGTATTTAGGGAGCCAAAATGATCTAACATAGAATATTGTGGGGAGTTATGACTGTGTTTGGTCTACTAAGCAGAGGGAGGTTGTCTGTGGGGATTGAGTGTACCAGCTTGAGCTCACAGGTGTGCACCAAGTCCTCTGTCCCATTATGAACGAGTAAGGAGAGGATATATGTTTTACGGACATGCAAATTGCTGCTGTTCAAGGATATTACACATGTACAGTACAGTAGCATATAAGATTACCGTTGCATTAATAGTCTACTTTTTATTGATTGTATTCTATTTTTATCAGTTCAAACAACCAGAGGTTTCTTTGCCACAAATTCTCCCTGTTATGAATTAGTATATGGCATGAGTACAAGCAGCAGACTGCAGAAGAGGAATAAACTCTTTTCTTTAATAAGGCATTTTAGGTGTAGGTAGGACTATAAAAAATTGAATATTTGGTTCAGTTCATTGGCTGGCCTTTTAATAATAGTATAACTCAAAACAATGTGCTAGTCCTACCTACTTCTCTCAGTTGATTCTGAGCAGCAATATATGGGTCAAAGGGTCAGTCAAAAGTAGTAAGGAGATGTGATTGCCTGATAAGGACATGAACAATAAGCAATTTGGGTCTTCTTCCAATTGCTTTTGTTTATGTTGAATTTGTAACCTTTCAGTCTTTGAATACCTCATCTTTTGTATAGTCTGGAGGGTATCTGCTGCTCTCAGTGTAGCTAAGTAGTGATCAAATCGTATTTGTGTAAGTTTTCTGTAGAGCTTGTAAAGGATGATCCTGGCTTTGGAAAAGTAGCTTCTCTCCCAGCTCATGTCATAGGCTTCTGACATAGGCTGGTATGTTCAAATCATTTAAACTGCAGTTTCTTAGGTGTCAGTTCATTGATTTTAATATTTTGATAGCTAGTCCGGAAGTACTGACCATGAAAACCTGAAGCTGAAGTCACTGAGGCTGCTAGTGTCTCTGAAAAGGACAGGTCTTTCATTGTTTCAAGCATTGTGATCAAAATTAGCACATAGAGACTGCACTGTAACACAGACTGAAAACATATTTATATTTACACTTGTTATGAATTTATTTTAATTGTTAATTGCGAATATATGTTTTAATTATTCTCGCAGATAGGTAATATACTTACAAGGAATAGCAAATAATGTAACATTCAGAATACAAATTAACATGCACAAATAAAAATAGCATTTCAATTATGTCACTTACAGAATTTTTATTAACAGCAGTGATCATTTCTTCGCATATCAACTATTACTGTAAAGTAATAAATAGAAGGATCAAGCTGGGAAAAAAACAGAATGCCGTTCTGGTACTCCTAGATAGTGCTACAAAATATAACAACTCAAACTGAAAAACTTAGGAGTTTTTCTGTGTATCAGACTTGGTATCTCAAAATTTAGTTCCAGTTTACTAAAGAGTTTGCTTTTTGCATTGCAGATTGTTAGATTAATGCATGCCAGCTTTGAACAACTTGGCCAGTTTTTTGGCGGAGTCTGTGTTTTCAAAGCATTGTAAAATGTTATAGACATATGTTATAAAAAAAGTTATAGCCTCGGTACTAGGCTAGGTACAGTGTAGCTGTAGTGTATGGGAGGATATCCTACCCAAGGTGAAAAATACGCTTCATATGTATGAGTTGATTTTAAATATATTTATCAGTATAGAGATCCCTCTGCCTTCTTGGGATTTGGCAGCTGAAGCAGGCAGGATTCTGTCCTACAGTCTTGTTGGCTTTGCTGTTTTCCCTGGGCTCCCATTCTGTTAGCCACAGATTCTCATTTCTTTATTGCTGCTCAAGTCAGAGAATTTCAAGGATGAATAATTTCAGAGGTAAATTCTTAAAAACCCATTACTTTGGAACAGTTGAAAGCAGATTAATTTGACAGTAGTCAGGATCTGAGAAAGAATAGGAATTGGTTTGGGTCATTTGCAGAGTGATGGATTTCGTTGCTGTGTAGAAGAATAAAATGGTAGAATTCCATGCAGAGAGCACTGAAGTGAGGAAAACATTCAAGTCACTGCTCATAAGCAGTGAAGGCTTCAGTTTTAATAGTCTGGTTTTTGCTTTCCTTGTTGCTCAGTTCTGTCCATTAAAAACCTAATTGCCCCAGTTTGGGACTGTGATCTCATTCAAAACATAAATAAAAATAGGATACTACTCTGGTAATTAATTTTTCTGTATCTCACTTGCCCTAAGTAATGATGGTAGTTTTTCCTTATGTCTGTGTTTTTTTGTTCTGATTTTCACAAGTTAAATTTTAGCTGTCATGGTCCATCCAAAACCGTAAGAACATTGACTATAAAATTATTTATTTACAGTACAAATTAAATAAAAGTTTTTACCTAATATTACTCATGAAGCCCATATGATTTGTAAACTAGGATCATACAGACCAGCACTGGTCTAAACCTCCTACCTGTTGTTACAGCTGAGTAATGACTTCATAAATGTGTGGGTGTAATTTTGAAACTGGAAAATGCCTTCTCCTTGGGCCATTAATTTCTATCTACAGCAGGATGAGTTATGTTTTAATGTGTATGTACTTTTGAATTCATTTAAGTTCACTTTCCGTCATTGCATTCCCAAATGATAGTAAGACCAAGTTCCTATCTGGAGTAGCAGGAAAGCACGTGGCCTTACTGAGTATCTGTGTGTGCCCATGCTTGTTGCATTTATTTACATTTAAGTAAAAGCTAATAAGTAGATTAACAGCCTTAGACATTTTTCTTCCTCAAATAGTTTCAGTTAAAAAAGAAAAAAAAAAAAAAAAAAGGCAGGTTGTCAGCGTGTGCATTGCTAGCACCATAAGTCCTGGGAGTCTATGGGTGGTAATGCAAATCTGTGCTTGTCAAGGAGTGTTTAGTCTGATGGTGGACTCCACGCAGTTGGCTGTACCATGCTTGTGAGGGAAATGTGGAGCAAGCTCCTTACACCAGATGCAGAATCTTTTGAAGTGGGCTCCATTTTATAAAAATCAGATTCCAGATGCATTTTTTGGTTCCATTCATTTCATATATGCTGGGAAACCATGTTCTATCTTTCTCAATCTGCAAGAGGATTGCTTATTTTGAAAATAAATTAGTTTTTCTAGATTATCTAACGATGTCATCATTCTGTACAAAAGCTGTGATTTTTTAACTGTCAGTGAATTTTGAAAGTGTATTTACACCATCTCTCATGGACAGTAAGCCTTCATACATCTTCAAGCCAAATACTATACTCTTCTAATTCAAGCTGCTCCTTCAAGGCACCCATATGTGGTTGTTTGATATGTTCTAGGTGGTTTTCAGATAGGTTTTTAAATAAACAAATCCACAGACACAGGTGACTAAAATGAATTGTGAAATTTAAGGACTGATTTGCAAATTAAGTTGGCCGTTTTGGAGCTGAGGTTTGCCACTACCAGACTGGCATATATAGCAGGTCATCCTGCCTCTTCGACCTCAAGTTGGGTTGTGTCTGATGTTCTTACAGGGCTTCCTTTGGTTTAACTGGCAAGCCAGACTTCCAAAAGCACTTTTGGCAGCCTACTATGAAATCTCACTCAAACAACTTCTCTGTCATCACAGACCCCAGGCAACCTCTGAGTCAGCCTCAGGCCACTGTCTCGGGCTTTGCTCAGGTCTCCATTCTTCTTCCAAACAATGCCTTATATGGCTAGACATGAGAGCAGCCTCTCCTGCTGCCTGTTCCTCGTCAGCTCAGTGCTCCATGAAGAGATAATGTTTTCTTTCTTTTCTTCTCCATCCTCTTTTCACCCCATCACTAGCATCTTTTCCCAGTCTAAGCTGTTTCCAGTTGTTAGTTATCCAGTTTATGCCAGTAAAGGGCTTTCTTCTGTGAAAGGATTTGGGATGTCTGAGCCCATGAAGATCTATGCATAGATTTAAGTTAGCTAACAAATGTACAACTTCGGAGGATCCAGTACTGATTTGGGAAATAGTCTATTGGAAACTTGGTGTTAAATATTTTCTTGGTAGAGTGTTTAGGCTTCTAGAGTGTTTAATATTTTGAAAATTGCTTCACTTAGCAATGGCACATCATTTAAAAGTGGAAAATATGTTTTTACACAGACTTTGGAAATATGACTTACATACTGAAAAATATTATATTAAAATAATATTTTTATCCATGTTAGCTTGCTTACCTGGCCCAGTGGGTGGTGTCCCTGCCCATGGCAGGGCGATTGAAACAAAATAATCTTTAAGGTCTCTTCCAACCAAAACCATTCTATGAGTCTATGATTTATGGGCTCATATTGTTAAGGATTTGGTGTTAGGAACAGCAGGTTTCTGCATTCCATATTTCTGTAAGTGTCAATGGAAAGGAGAAAAATCTATTCTTTACAGCTTTCTGCAAAAGAATCACAAGGATACATTAGAAACATTTCTTGACTGACTTGAATAATTAGAAAGTTTGTGGCTGACTTTGGTTTCACCATTGATTATTGATAAAACATCAGAAATGCACAGTAGTCTTAGAAAAGAAATCTAGAAACCTGTCAGTTAAATCAATATAACATGAATCAAATAAAGCTTGGGATAGAAAGGATAGACTCATTTTTACTTGACTTAATAAATAGGATTATTACCAAAGTAAAGTTTGGAATTTTTGTCAGAACAGGATTTTTTTCAATATGTTTTGACAGAGCCATGAGCTATGAAAAACTACTGACTGTAGATATTTTCTGCCAGAATGATGAATCTATTTCCAGTAAGCTACTTGCTTCATCTTGTTGGACATACTCTTGGGAATTTA
>JAOXNO010000020.1:49936520-49948347 GCA_028565335.1 Limnodromus scolopaceus | reverse complement strand
GTGGGGGTGGGGTGTTGGTTTTGGTTTTGTTTTTTTTATTTGTTAAAGAAAGCGTTTTAAGTGGGTTTGCAACAGAGTCCATTTAAAGCTTTATGTATCAACAAATTACCATCTGTTGTTATAAAGACACTCTATGAAATTGATGAGACCTGCACTCTGGTTAATGTTACGGATCAACTGCATGAATTAGACTTTAAAGTCTGAATGAGTCTGAAATCAACATCTTCAGCTCTGATAGAACAGATATTAAAACCCAGTTCATTTTCTGTAATTATGAAAACGAATATGAGAGTGAGAGTTATTCATGCAGGAAAAAAAACCTCGGTAATGTATCTTAGTCAAATAGGATTCTTATGTTTGCTTTAAAATAAATTTTTTCATTAAAGTGTGGTTTGACAGAATTACTGAATGAGAAAGGAAAAATTCCCTGTGCACATACAGGTGATTGACATAACAACAGACTGACAGACAGTATTTTCAGAAGTATTTACAGTATTAGATGATTCTGGCGTAACTGTTGGCACAAGGACTAAATGTAAGGGTTCAAGTAAAGGAAGGTGGAATTTGTTATCTCCATAGCACGTGGACATATCCTAGAATGATGGATGCAGAAGGCCAAACCAAAACCAGATCTCTAAAGCAGGGATTTCATTTTAATGATCTCGGTGCAAAACATTTTGTCTGTCAGCATTTGTCTATCTGAGGTACAGCTCTTTAGGGTCAAATCCTGTGAAGTATTAAGAATCCTCATTGTTTATTGGAGATTTACAAGATCAATAATCCCCCAAATCAAGACTTTATTTTACTAATTAAGTGGAGTGAATACTTACTTCCTAGCTGGAGGTACCCAGATAGATTTAAGTGTGCTAAGTCATGCCTGCTGGCAGCATCAACCCCTTTCCATTGATGCTAGAGGTAAATTAGGCTCCGCAGTTTGGTATTTCAATTCACGCTTAAGTTACACGCTTACAGCAATCGGCATGGCACTTCTTACCAGAGAGTTCAGCATATGCTCCAGAGCAGACCTTCCTTCAACCGCCCCTGAACTTCATTCGCAATGCTCAGTTTGAAAAATGCACATCTCTTTATAAATACATTTTCAGTAATGTTGGCAACTGTTGCACTGCAAGGTAGAATCAGTGGGGCTTGAAACCAAATTGACTGAAGTACGCCTGGAGACAAGCTCTAGAGCATGCAAGCTGTCATGTAAAGGAAAAGTGGTAGGGGAAACTCAGATACATCTTCTGCTGTAGTGTGCTGAAGAGTACACTTAGCTCCCATGGGCCAAAGACCCTGAGCTCTGTGCCTAGACCTGCAGTTTTAGCTGTCAGGTCCACCTTATAATGACTAGCACTGATGGGTAATGTTGTGTGAGATCCTTCCAACAGATGCCTGATGTTGCTTGCTACAAGGACAGGTAGATTTTATGCGTGTGATATGGGTAAAGTGTGCCAAGGTCAAGAAAGTCCTGTAGATTACAGACCATTTCAAGGAATGGTCATATCTGGTATGGTATACATATAGATACTTTTCTGTCAGTTTGTCATTCCATGTATACATGCAGATGTATAACTGTGCCAGCCACATCTGTGTGTTTGTTCATACAGTGGAACTGCACTGTGGCTTGTCCTGGGTCTGACCCTGTACAGCACCCCAGGACTGGGTGAGACAGACTGAGAGTTTGAGCAAAAAAAGGAAACCACACTGAAACAGTCTAATTTCTGAAGCTTTTAGAGTGATGAACTAATACAGTTTTGTTTGAGCAGAACCCTTCCCCTCCTCTAACATTTATCCTTGCACAGGCTTGACTGTTTTGACCGCAGTTCCCATCATCCCAGTATTATCTTCTAAGTAGGACTGATCCTGAACCTTCTTGTCATCGTCCTTATCACTCAAACATTGATTTTTCTGTTGTCTTTTCCCTGCAATAACAGATTACTTCCCTTCTCACAGCAGCTTTTTGGTGAGTATTAAAAGCCTACCTTTCCTACGCTATGTTTTGCTATCCCACAATCCTGAAATGAAAGAATCTGTGGGACAATGGAAAGTGTGGAAAAATGCCTGCTCCGTGCCAGGGCATGCATGTCATTTACTGTGATGCTTGTGCTGAGGCAGCCAGCAGCCTGATGTTTAACTCCACTGATAGTTAACTTCTGTAAGCAGAATGACATGGTACATGGTGATTTTGAGATAAACTTTTGGTTGGTCGAAGTCAGCCACTGTCTTTGTTGGAATTAAAGAAAGAGGAAGATGAAGTGAGAAACTGTTTTTCACGCGAATATTATGTCATTCACATCACCTTAACCCAATGATGACCTTAAAGGAGAAGAAGGAAAAAAGTCAGAAAACAAATAAACTCTTATGTTCTTGGCAGTGGGATTTGCTTTGCAAACATAAACATTTGACAAGATTCTATATTTTCCTCATCAAAACTGAATTGAAAGCTGAGGAAAAGAATCAAAATCAAAGTTAAGGCTATTGAGTTGCACTGACCCAAACACTCATAAGCTGAAGTTAGCAGGGTTTACATGTCTTAGCAGAAGAGAAGGCAGGAGATCAGGTCTACCTCCCTAAAAAGAGGCACAAATTTTCTTTTTTTTTTAAATTTACAAATAGATCTTCATTTGAAGAGAACAGGAAATGAGCAGAAATTAAACTACACAGACTTACTGTACCTAATATTTTGTGTAAAGGGATGTAGGCAGATTATAGGTGTGCCATTTTATTTGTGTATTTATGCACATGTGTATATATATGCATAGGGACATGCAAGTGCTTTTCAACAGCTCCAGATCTCCAGCATGTGTGAGTATCTCCAGGTGCATGTAAGCCATCTGAACCCTGCAGCCTTAATTGCATACATAGCCGTATTACAAAATATTACCACACCAAGATCGTTTACATTATTTCATAACAAAAAGAAATACTATTACAGAACATTTTTACCCTTAAGGGAAAATTACTAATTATTTAAAACATTGTCTCTGTGTGTGTTTGTATATGGTGTATGAGCCTCATTATGGAAAAATGTAGGGGTGGATTAAAGCAGGATCTGTGGGATACAGCCCCAAGGTCAGAGGAGTTTCAACAGACAAAAATGTCAGAAGCTAAGCAGAAAATACTAGTATGGTTGATTATAATGAGCTTATTGAGGTGATGTGGAGGGGAAAGTGGCTCTGTTGAAGGGGAAGCAACTGTGTGAAAGACTGTCATAGGCCTGGTCAGAGTACAGGTCACATTTAGAAGATGGCTTTGGTAGACTGCAGATGTTTGGGTCTCCAAGTGGAATCCAGACACTGGCGTTAAACTTCTGCATTCTCTAGACAGCAAGTGGATTGCCTAATTCTGAGACAAATTAATTCAGTTATCTATGCTCTCTGTTCAAATCCACATTTGTTTCTTGCTGAGAGGCAATAGTACAATTGTTGTGCTACTGCCTACACC
Organism: Limnodromus scolopaceus; assembly: GCA_028565335.1. NCBI lineage: Eukaryota > Metazoa > Chordata > Aves > Charadriiformes > Scolopacidae > Limnodromus > Limnodromus scolopaceus. The sequence continues at coordinate 49,944,903 of JAOXNO010000020.1, read as the reverse complement.
CTTTTGCATTAGAGATTTTTTCAGTCTGTAAAGTCTTCTTTTGTTTTGTTTTTCACAACTGGAAAGAGAAAGACTTGTGTTCTTGTTCCTGCTCATGCCATTGCTTCCATACTTCATCTGGTGACCAAAATGGAGGTCTCCCCATCCTCAGATGGGTGCCCCAGTTTCCTGCCTGTGGAGGCTCACTCTTTTCTATGTGCATTCATGCATGCTCTGCATCCAGCTCAGTAACTTGCTGGTCAGTAGTGCAATTCCAGCATTTTTGAAGATTCACCCCTATAGGCTGAGGTACCCAGGATGCTCTCCTGTGAAATGAAGAGTTACGTCTCTTCAGGAAAAGAGGGGGTGACTTCTGATTGTCCCACATCCAGGGTAAAACCTGTATCAGCTCCAGCTATGCTGAAAAAGAAAGTGGTGGCTATTATTTTTTATATCAGCCTGACCCAATGAGTGGGGTAGATGTACATTGACATATATGTGTTAGACTTAGCCCCTTCAAGGATAGACAGGTGAAACACCTGGTTTCTATGTTTTAAGACTGGGGCCTGGGCCTGAGCAAGGTGCCTAACCAGCTAGACCAAGAAAGTTTTATGTTATTCTGGAGTGCAACATTCAACACAATCCTATAAGGGTTCAGATGCCTTCATGGACAGACAAGGGCTGAGTGGCTTTATTGTTCTGAGGATTGTAATGTGAGTGCATAGTTCTTTTTTTCTCTGAGAATCAGAATTTGTTTGAGTTTAGGATTTGAAAAATACTGTGCTTGAGACATACTTAGGCCTAATTCTTTTATAGAATAGGGCTTATTTCTCAGTACCTTAATGGATGATGAAATATGAGATACAAAAGGCTGTATGTCTGGTATAAGAGTGGGAGATGTAGCACATTGTGGCAATGGGCCCTCGAGACTTTTAAGTTAAAACATGCATCTGGTGTGAAATCCAATTTTTCGAAGTGCATTTTAGGGCTTTTTATTAATCTTTCCAGAATTCTAGATTAATACAGTGAAACTGAAAAAAAAAATAAAATCCCCACAAGCAGTATCTGGGATCACAGCACCTTCTCTCCCCCTCCTGGAGCACCACCAGGAGATAGTGTTTTCAGAGGACAAAGCAGGGTCCAGGTGATGGGCAAAGGAAGACTGTCCACAATCTCCTTTTCATGGTTCCACTGTCTTGAATTGTCACCTGCAGAGCTGGAACAAGGGTGCTAGCTTGGTGGAGTGGAAACTTTGGTATTAGTCAGAGGACTTCCCCTCACAGGACAGGAAATCCCTTCTTGGGCAGATGTAATAAGGGGGCTTGGAAGCAAACATGCTCTGCTGCCATCTTTCTCCTCCAGCTGAACTACATCTGTTGAGAAGGTTATGGTATGTAGAATGGCCTGCATCTTAGCAAGTGACACTAGCAATCAGGATACACAAGATGCTTCTGAGCTTGCTGTTGTGTTGCATATGCAAAGAAGGCTAATGCTTCACCCCAGAGTGATGACAGGACTTAATTCCTGTGTCATCTTGAGGCTTTCTAATGCAAAGAAAAGTAGTAAATACTGCTTTTGCAGGGCAGTGCTGGGAAAGAGTCTGTGCTTGTTCTCATTCACGTGTTTCCAAATATTGCAGGCTTCTTGTGAAATATATTAGAAGAGATGTTGTTATAGAAGTGCACAACTGAAATTTCTGCATGATTAAATTGTTAACACCATCCAAATATTTGCCATGTCTCTGATCCATCTCCTGCAAGTGTTGCTAGCTTGTAAGCCCCCACATTCCCTTCTTCCTGCAGGCCCTCCATATCTCAGCTACCTTTAAGACAATATATGAGCAACCACTCATATATTCCAGTTGTTTGACCACATAGGACATATTTTCATTTGGCAGTGGTGGATCTTGGAATATCATGCCTGACCTATTAGCTTTTCAGGTCTGGTGTACCGCATCTTTCTTCTCTTCCCCTAAACACAAGCATACCTCTGCAGGCAGGAAAGAAGGCAGAGCCCTAGGGTTGGTCAGTTTACCCATAACTACTAATAAAGAAGTTGTTATAAAGAACTTACTTGCAATTTCAGCTGACAATCAGCTGGACTTAATTTGTGAATGAATGAAGGGAGTTAGAGATGCAGTAGTTGAGAGAGGTCTTGCTTTTACAGCACATATGATGTGCCAGCACATCTCTCCTTCATTACCATTTCTCTGAATAGGCTTGTCTTACTTAGGAAGTATTCTTCAAACTGACTCGTAGGGCTGCACTCATTGATTATTTCAATAGTCAAAAATGGATGACACCTTCTGCATCAACTATTTATATTATCAGACTTTTCATCCTTGAAAGTAAGAATAAAAGAGGTGTACACACTAAAAATTGTCATGTATTTGCATATACCAGCTATGTGCAGAAGCAATGTACATAAACCTGTGTCAATTTAGTAAGTGGAAAATTGTACAGACTGTTGCCATTCTCTTGATCTCCAAGTCATTTTATATTGAAATTATAATGAACTCACAGCTAAAGTTGAATCCAAAGACTATAAAATGGGCCAAATTTTTCATGTGCCAGTTTGTAGCTGTATGCTACTAGATTTCTCTTACTGGTTTAGTCTAGTGCAGTAAAAAGTAGACCAGTCTGTGCTCATGTTATATGCTAAAATTGACAAATGCTCATTCTTTGAAGTCCAAGCAAAGCAAGCACTGTTTCATGGAAAAGTTCTCTGTTGTCATCATTGCTCCAGTCAGCACACAACGTCTCCCCACCAGAAGCAACTTCAGGTGGCATAGAATTACTTGAGCTGTTAGCAATAGTCTGAAGAGTATCCTGTGCAGAGTGCTTGGGCCACATTTATACCTCTTACCTGTCAGATAACAGGTCTGTTTAAACAGTAAATATTGTGTGGGACACAGTGTTTGGTAGTTCTAGCAGACATTTGTGGCTTTACTGTCTGGAATGGCATAATTAACATTAAAAAAATGCAGTATAACTTGAATTTAGCACTATTTAGAAGTAAATTTAGAAGAACTTGCACAAGTACTCCGCAGGTGAGCAATAACTGTGTGTGTAGCTGAAGTGATGATTTCAGGAAGCAATGATGTGTAATTCTGTGAAATACACATGAATGTACTACATATGTTTATGTATATTTAATATGTCCCTATTAAATATAGACACTAATATATTCATTAATATATCATTAAAATAGTCACATATATACCAGTATGCTGATCATACCCTCATACATGAAGAAATTTCTGAATAGTCTTTATGGAAAGAAAACAGCTTCTGTATCTGGCTTTTCAGCTATCTCCTCAGGACCAGAAAGTGAATTTAGACATCATGTGTGACTTGTCTAGTGTAATCTCTGAGCCTTGTATCTTCCATCAATGCCAAGGCTGGCAGCACAGCAGTCAGTCTGGCTCTCCTGAGCAGCTCTGCCAGTGTGGCACAGCCCTGCCTCTGGGGCTGAAAGAATGGTTTAATTCCCATCATTATCCTCTTGGGCTTTTCTGCTGGAGAAGGATGCCCAGCAGTGATGCTTTTTGGTCAGGGACTGATTTGCGTAATGTGACTGGATTAGAGCAGCAGTGTGACACACAGGTTCTTGGTCAGAAACCTTGTGTCCATGAGTTACCAAGTTGCAGCTACTCAGCTTCACTCGGTCAGACTGTCATTTCACAGAGCTAGGCTATCTGTCTTCTGACTTTGGCCAACCAGGCAACATTTAGCACTTGTTACTACGGTGCCAGTCTGTAAATACAGCCTCAGCAAAACCCCAGTGCATACTCTGGCAGCTGGACTGTCATTTTCAGAGAAAGCATGCTTTTGTCCACTGTAAATACGTAACACAAAATTTTGGAGTCATCCTCCATTTCCTTTTTCAGTCATCACTGCTTCTTAGCACTTGTGTAGTCTCGCAATGAATGAACAAATACTCCTGTTCTTTATCCTGCTGCTCAGAAGGAAGGAGGATCAGGAAGTTGTGGAGAATCAGTGAAGACCATAGAGTAAAAACCCCTACCTTTTCCTTAAATCAGTGATGCAACTGATCAGGCTTGAATTTGTAGATTCTTGCCTGTCCCTCAAAATAGAAGCTGGGTGTGGTGATGGTACTTTCTGAAAGTAGAGTCTGTACTGTCTAAAAATAAAGTTAATTTATCAGTATAAGCACTACAGAGTACCAGCATGTAATCTTCTCCATCTTCAGTGCAATTCAGAGCTCCTTGTAGTTGTTCAGGAGGCGGCCATGAAACCCAAGGAGATATTTTTGGCAGCTTTCAATAAAATCAATTCTTATAAAAATGAATTTTCTCCTGTCTGACAGGGCATTTTGTCTTTGACCTCTGTCATGTCATCTGAAGGACAGAATAAACTAGTTCATTTGTTTTGCCAATGAATGACAAAAGTAAAATGGAAATCCAGATATACTCAAATAGTATTAATTGTACATGCACAATATACTGGCTTGTATTAGTCATTCAAAACGATTCCTCTTCTGATAAGGCTGACAAGGAAAAGTTTGCATTATGTGAAGGTTGATATGTTATTTGACCTTGTGTGACTTCACTAAATGGAAATAAAGTTAACTACCCACATAAAATTTGGTAGGACTGGGACTTTCTTCTGCAGAATAAAAAAGCATCTTAAGATCTTGAAGTTAATTTATATGACTTCTAACTGGACAGAGTTGATAGAGTTAAGATTAAAGGATAGGTCTTAGATTTGTGTCATGTGGTTTCTTTTAGATCCTCCTATGTCTTTCTCAACTATATCTTCATCATAGAATTTCTTCATACCAGACAAACTGAATTTATCTGTGATTATGCACTTAAGTTTCATTAATGCACAGATTTTTGCTTGTTTCTTTGTTTGTTTTAGCTGACAAAGTTATGTTGCTTCTGGATCCTGTCTATGTGGCACAGTGTAGCACAAGGGACTCATGCAGAGCTCTATGTTGTGGTGCTAGATATATCTGGTACCCGGAGCAACTTGCTTCTAAAGCATGCTAAAGCAGTATTAACTGTCCTTCATCAGGTTTCCCGGAATGGAACATTTTGCAGTGTTTTCATTATTGAAATTTCTGTTTCATCAGTGTTTTACTGATAGATGTTTAGCAGACTCCTCTCTGGCATGGTGTACCTTTCCCCCATCTCAGCCCTGTCTTGTGCACTGACCTGAAGTGTCATGAAGCGGAAGGGAGAGTCATGCAACAGCTGGCTGTGTGTAATACCTGGAGGTCTTTTCTGAAAACAAACCTATGCAAGTTTTCAGTTTTAAAGGACTTCTCACCATCATACCAGAAGCAACTTATAAAAAGCAAAGACTGTAGCTTGAAGTCCATGAAAGTAGCTCTTCTTTGTGTCATTAGCATTAACTGAGATTAACTTGAAGGTGTTAGGAGTGCTAATTCTGCAGTGGGCTCTCTGCCAGAGCAGAACTGATTCCTGAATGCTGTCTGTCTCTGTAGTTCAAAAATCAATATTTTATTAAAAATGGCTTTCTCTGCTGTTCTGCTCTACCCCATCACAGCCAGAGTCCTCCTGGCTGCCCTGGCAGTTCTGCTTTGCACAGCATCAGAGACATAGGCATGGGCAGTGACACACTCAGGTCTGTCACCTTCCTACTTGCTGAGTAGTACGTCAGCCTGTGAGCAGTCTCCTGGACTTGACATTCAGGCTCTCATAGGATCCAGTTCCTAATCAATCTCATGCTGCTTGTGTGCTATGTGCCTGCGTGCCTGTGAATGAGAGAGAGAGAATAGGATCCTGTGAGAGTAGGTTAGCTGACTCATACGATTTTCTGGCCTGATACTATCTCATTAGCAGTAGATTTGAATAATTCACCAAAGTAATGCTACTACTGCAATTAAAAGGATTATTTGCAAACGCTCTCTTAAATTATTGTGGATCACACTTCTGAGAATATATTAGAAGGTTCATTCCATGTTAGGACTTCCTGAATTCAGGGCTTAATTTATCTGAATTTTGTGGCCTATCTGTTCAAAGGCATGGTTTGGAAGCTCTCAAGATTGGTGCGCCAAACCATTGACGTCTTTTCCAAATCCAAAGTCGAACAGATGCTGCTGATGGGCTGGCTGATCAGTGATGACTTTTGCCTGGGACAAATGATGGTTCTTGACCTACCAAATGGTGATATACCTGGAGTTCCCTATCTGCTCATGTCCCAACTCTAGCATGTGTGCTGTCAACTTCTGGCTCTGGCAGATAAGAAAATACCCCTGCTCTTTAGCAAGAAACATAGATTTTGTGCATGTCTAAAGAAACCAACTCCTATGATGTCATCTGCCAACAATTAATATGTCATTAATGTAGTCATTTAGAGGAAATTCCACGTTTATTTAAAAAAAATATTAAATTCTTTTCAGGTTGCATTATTATAGTTACCTACCTGTTGAATTGAAGAAGTACAGTAGATTATTTTTTTCTAGCCTCCCCTTGCTAAGTATCTCAATGTAGTATTTCAATGAGGATTAACTAAATTCCCTTCAAAACATAGCTCCTGTTCTCTCTGTTTTCAGGGTTATTTTATCTGAAGAGAATTCCACTTCCCTGATGTTATCCATTTTGATTCTTAAATACTGTGATAAATGTTAGGGTCTATCAAGTTTCAAATTTCTATTTTTATCCATTGGTAAACACTACATCAGATATGGGCGTGAAGGACCCTGAGAAGCTGAGGGAGTTCTGTTTTTATTCAACAATTTTAGCTTTTATAACTGAGAATTCAGCTCATTTTTTAGGGTTGTGTATGTGCTGTTTTCAGTTTTTTTAGGAGCTGAGAAAAACAGGCTTACGCAACTTAGTTTGCATAAGTGCAGTGAGTCATTCACATTTCTTTTTCGCATGTGTCTCTGTGTGTGTGTTGTATTGCTTTATATAACCTTTCTTTGAAAAAGTACTACTGTGAATGCTAAGAATATATTTTCCCTGTAAAAGAAAAAAGAAATGTGCTTGTTAGGCAGATAGCTGCATCTCAGCGATGTCTTCTCATAGATGCTGTTCTCCAGGAAGACATTTTGGTGATTCTTCTTCAGTCTCTGGTTCTTCAGTGGCAAAGTTTATGCTGGTATATGAAGGTGTAAGGAGAAAGCCAGGTAGATCTATCCTTTCACCTTTGTTGACAGAGCTGTGGGTAACTCCATGTAATAACATTGATTATATATATGTGTATATTTACATAGGGGATTCAAATGTCTGTAGTCCTTTCAGCATGCTGTAGTGTCTGCTTTATCACATCGCTTCCCACATCTAGGGAAGAGTGGAGCTTTTAGAGAAGAGTAGTTCTATGAATTGTTAAAGAAATTTGGGGCTTAAATCTTTCACATAGGTGTCAGACACAGGTGGCAAGCATCTTGGGTCAGGCACTCTTACAAAGAAGGTCTCATCTTTTTTGATGCTACTTCATAGTTCTGTGTGATCAAATGTACCATGAACATGCAGCTGCTTAGAGTTTATTGTTCTGAATGCAATTACAGGTATTATGTGTCAGTACAGTTTAACGGCTAGAATTGCTGTTTTGTTTTATGTTTATATGTTTCAGATGTGTTTTCCTTGACATCTGGATGGTGCTGTATAACTGTGGCAGGGAACTCACTGTTGGTTTTCCCAGAAAGGGGGAGTGTGGCTCATGGTGCCGAGATGTGTGCACAGGCCATGTTTTTTCCCCCATGTCTGTTCTGAGGTTTGCTACTTCATTTCAAAAAGAGAAAAAAGAAAGACCCAGGGAACTACAGGCCAGTCAGTCTCACCTCTGTGCACAGCTAGGTCATGGAGCAGATCCTCCTGGAATCTCTGCTAAGGCATGTGCAAAATAAGGCAGTGATTGGTGACAGCCAACATGGCTTCACCAAGGGCAAGTCATGCCTGACAAATCTGGTAGCCTTCTACAATGGTGTTAGATAGTTGGTAGATAAGGGGAGAGCAACAGACTTCATTTACCTGGACTTAAGCAAAGCATTTAACACTGTCCCACATGACATCCTGGTCTTAAAATTGGAAAGGCATGGATTTGATGGATGGACTGCTCAGTGGATCAGGAACTGGCTAGATGGCCACACTCAAAGAGTTGTGGTCAATGGCTCAATGTCTAAGTGGAAGTCAGTGATGAGTGGTGTTCCTCAGGGGTCAGTACTGGGACCAGTGCTGTTTAACATCTTTGTTGGAGACATGGACAGTAGGATTGAGTGCACCCCCAGCAAGTTTGCTGATGACACCAAGCTGTGTGGTGTGGTCACCACGTTGGAGGGAAGGGATGCCATCCAGAGGGACCTGAACAGGCTTGAGAGGTGGGCCCCTGCAAATCGCATGAAGTTCAACCAAGCCAAGTGCAGGGTCCTGCACCTGGGTAATGGCAATCCCAGGCACAAATACAGGTTGGGC
>JAOXNO010000020.1:49926340-49936420 GCA_028565335.1 Limnodromus scolopaceus | reverse complement strand
AGCCCAGAAAGCCAACTGCATCCTGGGCTGCATCAAGAGAAGTGTGGCCAGCAGGTCATGGGAGGTGATTCTACCCCTCTACTCTGCACTCATGAGACCCCACCTGGAGTACTGTGTCCAGCTTTGGAGTTCTCAGCACAGGAAGGACATGGACCTGTTGGAACGGGTTCAGTGGAGGGCCACGAAAATGGTCAGAGAGCTGGAACACCTCACCTATGAGGGCAGCCTGAGACACCTGGGGTTGTTCAGCCTGGAGAAGAGAAGGCTCTGAGGAGGTCTTATAGCATCCTTCCAGTACTAAAAAGGGGCCTACAGGAAAGACGGGGAGGGACTCTTTATGAGGGAGTGTAGCGATAGGGCGAGGGATAACAGTTTTAAACTGAAAGATGGGAGATTTAGTTTAGATATCAGGAAGAAGTTCTCTACTGTGAGGGTGGTGAGGCACTGCAACAGGTTTCCCAGAGAAGTTGTGAATGCCCCATCCCTGGAAGTGTTCAAGGCCAGGCTGGATGGGACTTTGAGCAACCTGGTCCAATGGTTGCTGTCCCTGCCTATGGCAGGGGGATTGGAACTCCATGATCTTTAAGGTCTCTTCCAACCTAAACCATTTGATGATTCTGTGATTTCTCTCCAGGTCTCTAGTGTATCATCATGTTTTCTGATTTGATGTACATCATCTCTGGCCATGCTACAAATCTCTCCCAGCATGGACAGTTCCCCACAACAGTTTCATAGCAATTACTTTTGTGCACACTTGGAAATCCCTCCACTCTGCTCTACAAGCCTGCATTTAACCAAATCAGATTCAGGGCTCCTTCCTTTCTATAACCAAATTTTTATTTCCATTAAAGTACATCACAGTTTTAATTTGATTTCAGTGGTGTTCCATGTTTTATGGACTGTCCATCCTCTTTCTTTTTCATTCTTGTGGCAATATTTTGATGGCTGCCATAATCGCTAAAATAGAGATACTGTATTTTCTGTCAGATGCAGAGCAGATGTTTGCAGTCACAAGATAATGCAGTGTTTATCTACTGCCTAATTAACAGATTAGCAGTACCTGTGGTCTGCAGAAGTGCCATGAAACATTCAGGTACTGTTTTCAATTGTCTATGGTAGTGTCTATGGGCATTAGACATGATAATAAGACCTTTTAACTCATCATTAAGAAACTGGATTGACATAAGGAATTGCAGTACTGGTCTAGTTTCAAAAATATGAGCAATTTTGATGAGTGTACTTGCATGTGTCAAATGAGGCATACACTTAGATTCCTTGCTGGCTTGATGTTCAGAAGAGCAGCTCTACTGGTTTGGGTTCTAAATGCAATTAACATACCTAGAGACAAAAATACTGAGTAGGAGTCGCATAGATATAACTGTTCCCTCTAGCAACTCTTGACAATAAGGCACCTTCTTCACTCAGCACATAATAATTGGCATGACGTCTGGAGATAAGAAATATCTCTGAACTTGTGGAACTCTGTGGGAATAAGAAAAATTTCCTAGTCACACACACAAAAACTCCAAGTGAGAGTAACTTCATATTTAATCCCCTTAAAGAAGCGTTTTCCCTTTGCACACAGTTGTGGCCAATATCTGCATGCACGTAGTAGTTATTCTTACCACTGTTTGATTGTGTCAAATGGCCCATTGTATTATTGGGTAAGCAACGAAGTTGCCTACACCTTTGTATTAATCATGGCCTCAAATGTGGGATGTGAGAAATGCAAGCCTCTTAACAATAAAATCACACAGCAAATCTTTTAACATTCATTCTTGTGCTTCGAACACAATGATTTAAATTTGCTGATCCTCGAGATAGCCCTTGAAGCATTCTTTTTCTAATCAGTCCTCTGTCCCTAGTGGGCATTACTCTTCTGCCCATTTTCATGTCCACACTGCAGAAGTCTATTACATATATTGTCCATAGAAGTCAATAATACAAACCAACCACCTCAATGTACCACATACAGTAAGTGTATCAGGAGTTAAAAAAGTTTTCACTAGAAGGTGAATGTTCACTTGCATAAAAGGATGGCCCTGCAATGGTACACTTGTGTGCACTCCAGACACAGACATAAGAGTCGAGAGAAATGGGATGGGCCAAGCACATCAGATATCATATGGTTTATTCAGGGAAATGTATCCTCTGTTCTTAAAAGTCTTTGAATCTTGAGTTTAAATGAAAGTTTCTCTTCCTGCTATTGCCATTTTGCAGACTTTTTTCACATAATTTAGTGCAGAATCAAAGATTTTATTACTTACAGAAAGAGAAAAATAAGTAATTACCAGGGAGGACATTAAGGAAAGAACAAAAGCTTCACAAGGCTCAATCAAGGCTTAATCTTTCTCTGTTTTTGTGTTGCATCCTCATGTGACTGCTTGAGCACCGCTCACAAGCTAAATTTTTAGCATTTGGGTTTTAGAAATTTTACAGGAGTTCAGCACAAAGCAAGTTAAGCTTGTTTAACCATAATAATGTAGGAACAATTACACTTTAAGTGACCCTTTTGAGATTTTTTCAGCTGCCTGGAGTAGAAATCTGGGTCACTACTCTACTGAGCAATAATGTAAGACATCAGGACATTGCTGTATTCCAGAAAAAGTAAATTGCCCTCTTCCTACTGAAGTCAAACAAGTGATCCAGCTCGTGGCCACAAGTTTGTTCTGAGCTTGTCTGAACTCTGTCAGTGATAAGTTTTCTATGCATAAACTAGGAAGTTTGTTCAGCTTTACATTTTAATATATTCTTTATCTACTGACTTGCCTTTGCCTCTTGTTCATTTTCATGGAATTTTTTCAAGATTGCCTTCTATATGGCAGGAAAATTGACTCAATCTGTTCCAGATACTAGTAAGCTGAAGTTTATATGAAACACAGGATATCCTTCATCTTAATCAAGTAGCCTTTGCTAGTCACTGCTGCAGTTACTAAAAGTGTGTGGTCAAGATGTTAGCTTAGTAGCAGAATAGATAGCATGGCTATCAGCTCATTTCTAAAATTTACTTATAAAGCTTGTTCTCAAAAATTCTAGAGTGACATGGAGAATTTCCTATCAGAAGGTATCAAAGAGAAGAACCTCATTTTACCTAAGGCATATTTTTTGGGTGGATTTTTGGCACTAATTTAACCTAGGATATAGAAGCCACCCAATGTCAAGTTCCTGCAAGGGTATCAGATTACATTAACAACCAAGTATTGAACCCTACCAGCCTTGGCCTGGGTCACAGGAACGGGCTTGAAATAACGTGTAAGAAAAATCCTTTTTAGAGGTACATGGAGGGGGAAAATAAGCTTCAGCAAACTATTATTGGAGACTTTTTCTTGAACCATATTTATTTGTGAGCCAAATACTGCAGTAATTAAGCTGCAAAATTAAGGGAATGTGCTTTGCTTTTAATGGAAATTAACATTCGTTTTCTCCAGGCATTCAATCACTTAACTCAGTTGTCTTTTTATATTATTCAAATGTGATACACATTAGTCAAACATAAGTGGTTGAAGAATCATATTGCAGAATGCCTCTTGAGAGAGAAGTATGTTATAAACATTTCTACTAATGGAATATTTATGTTAATGTAAATTAACTCCATAAGGGTGGTAAATCCTTTGAAAGGTGAACGTGAAGTTCCTTCTCCACAGTGGATGCTTTTATTATTTCATTACTTGTATAGCACAAAGAGTGGTGTAGCCAACAAGGACTTTGCAAATGCAGTTTGGTGACCCTCAAAAATCAAGGCCTATCACACACTGAAAATATAACACAGATTTGTGTCATGCTGAAGACAGGAAATACATTTTGCAGAAATAATTGCAAGAACTGTGATCTGAGAAAAAATGTAAAATGAACTGAATCTGTAGGGGAGTAGAACAAAACAAAGAGCTAGATCTAGCAGGTAGCAGATGTAATTAGATTGATAGAGATAGTGTTCACTTTGGAGTGGGTGATCAGTTGCCAAGAACATTAGGGATAGGAACCTAAAAATGGCAAGAAAGACTACAGCTATTGTCATCTCTATTTCCTGTAAACCAGTCTCTGGGCATTTGCTCAGAGGCATGAGATCTGACAAATGTTGGAGTGATGCAAGGGACTGGTAGCAGACCTTGCCTGGAAAACATTTTCATAGTTAATAGCACTTTCCAGAGAGTGGTCTAATACTGGCTTCCTCACTGGAAGCAACTGCTTTGTAATCCACTGCAGATAACTTGTCTGCAAACTCTGAATTTTTGTATATGCATATAAATATACGTGTAGATATATATATATAGTACACACCTGAATGCTACCATGAGGGAGAAGTCGGTCATGACAGCTTCAGGCATGGCAAAATGGAAGAGGAAGTTGCACCATTCTTTGGAAGACAGTGCAGCAGCGAACAGAGCCATGTCTGTTGCAATAGTCTCCAGCTCTATCTCTACGCTCTTGTGTTTAAGGGGAAACAGAAGCCCTGGATTAGGCAAGGGCAAAGACCAGTGAGATTGTGCCCAGTGTTTCTAAGCAGGTGGGGATATACCCACTTGCCTGTTTTGAGGTCACCTACCAAATATAAGAATAGCCTGCTGAAAAACCTTCGCTATCTTTGGGGGTTTTGTTTGCTTGTTTGTTTTTACAGCATGTAAATTTGTTATCAAAATGATTTATATTGCACAAAGCACTCTTTCAACTGTGTTTTATTAATTCAGGAACAGCAATGATAAGATCTAGTTCTTTCCAAAGAATTTGGTATGCCACATCTCCCAAATGGGATCAGATTACAAACACAGTTCAGCTCCCAGTTAGGCTCTCCAGTGAAGTGGTTAGATTTTTGACAGCACTCAGCATCCAGTGGGTCTGGTGTTCATTTTCAGGAATGGGAGCTGGTGAGCACTTCTGAAAATGTAACTTTTTGTACTTAAATATTTGTGTGTCTTCTCCCAACCCCATTTTCCATGAAGTTATGTGATATTTTTTTGTTATTTTCAGAGTTTGTTTCCTTACTTAATAAAACAAAACTAAATAGTTCTGCAAAAGTTCCACTGCATTTCTGTGCAGTGGGCTTTTCATATTTTTGTGATTATTTTTCATATTTTTGTGATTTTCATGATATTTAAAACTCAAATGTTCCGAAATATCTGCACAAATGAAACCGCAAATACCATGATGAGTTATACAGTAGTGATAACTCCAAGTACAAATACTAAATTTAACATGTAAGTTGTTACTTGTATAGCCAATTAACATGAATGTCTGATGAATCACAGCAAATCCACAAACACGTGCTGAACTGGGATTTTTGCACATGTAAATCCATTTGCCTTAGAGCCTTGTTCCTTGGATAAATATGACAGTTTTATGGGACTTGCATCTTTCCAAGAACTACAGATTACTTTCTTCCAAAGCCTAACCCACCTTAAATACTTTACTCTTCCAGATTATTCTTCAATTATGATTTTATCTCTTGAAAAATCCTCTCATTTTCAGGTGGTATAGAAGTTGTTACATTCTAATTGCTGATGGATAGCTGCGAATACCTAAAAAAATATACATCATATAGCCAGACTGGTATGCAGATGTTGATGAGTCCAATACACCAAAAATTGTCACCAGTGTCACATGCAAACTTTTTTCCTTTCCAGAAACATCTAATCAAATTTTCTCTGCTATTGCCTTTCCCCACAACTCTAGACAGCTCTGCTTCTAGTCTTTGTGGTGCACACCATGCTTTTGCCATTGACCCTGGGCATCTCTCCCAACTTCTCCCTATATGTTGATGCCATTTGTGAGCTTCTTATTCCAGTGCTTCCCAAAGACCTGCTTTCTCTACTGTGCCAAAAAGGCACTCATATGCATTAGATGTCCTCAGCAAGGAAAGCCAGCTTCGGTCATGTTTTCTTTTGTTGCATTCTCCTTCTTCTCATCAGCTGTCTGACTTCTGTTACATTACCTTTGTCCTCCCTCTGTTTGTCAAGTCAACTTCTCTAGTTTGGATGTGTTCCTGGACAAGCAGGAACTCTTTTGCTTGCCACTGTAACATGTCTGGCATGTACTGGAGTATTAATTCAGTGTAATAAAAAGTTTATTTTATATAGGTAGTAATTAATAGTCACAACAATTCATGGATCATTGTCAAATGTCTCAGTGGCCTCTATTTCATTCTTACAAATCTAGGCAATAAGCATGGCTAATCTGCAAATCAAAGTGAAGGCAAGCAACAAGCTGTGACTTCTACTTTTCATTAAATTCTCTTTAAGTGTTATCTCGTCTTCCTATGCCATGCCCACACCCTTCATCTTTGCACATACTCATTGCCTTCATGGTCTGACTGAGATCAGTGGGCCAGGGACTCTTTATGCTCATGCTTATTGCTACACCACTTAGCACATTGGTCCATATCTTGCCTCCTCCCAAAGTTCCTGAATGCGATGTTAATACTTTGCTATTTAAGAGATCATAACAGCAGAAGTGGCATAAGATGGAGAGGCATGAAAGAATTACATTGATCTTTTTCCCCCAGAAGTCCTCTCAGGTGTGATGGATGGAAAGGGCTTGGTGGGATATGGGTGGGATGGAAGTCTTCAGTTCCCTCCACCTCAGCTGAGCTCTGCCTGTTTTGTGGCTGTTTAAAGGGCCTCTTTCACAAACACTCAGATCAGTTTCAGCACGTAAAAAAACCAAAAAGGTCTGGTTGCATAGCTTCAGCAGAAAGCTAACCTTTCCTTCCACTGTTCTACTGCTCTTCCCCCTCCTCTTACTGAGCCCCACAGAGAGATATTAGCGATCAAACTGTAAGTGTCCCAAGTACAAAAAGTAGTAAACCCTCCCCAAGAGTATAAGTATGCTGACAACAGTCTCATTCAATCTGACACCTGTTTAACTTTAAAACAGGCCCCTATAAATAGAGTGAATGTAACCCTAGGTGTCATTGCAAAATATTATGGAAATTGTGGCTTACAACCCAGTGAAGAAGGGGGAGTAGAGAGAGTAGGGGTGGGCAAAAAGGCACTATCTACCATAAAAACCTGGCAGCTTCATGCAAGGGCTGTTGCTTTTAATTTAAATGCTCATTTCTTATTCTATTTTCAGATCCTCTCTGGGATTTTAGGAATGTTGAGACGTGCTGGTTATAAAGCCCTAAGTACAAAATGGTCACGGATGGCTGGAATGAGGCATGTTCTAATGGAAACAAATCACTTGTCAGTAACCAGCCTTCAAACTTTTGAACAAAAGCTCAAAAGGGTCAGGGAAAATACAAGTTTGTTGACTTAAAATGGCTGGAAGCAGGTCGTCAGAAAGGCATAGGCTTGAATATTGTTGAGGTAACTCTTCATATCTATGTAAAATTGGGGTTTTAAATGAGGGTAAGTACTTTGATGGCAACCACAAATGGAATGAGCAACTTACATTGAACAGAAAGCTTACACATGTATAAACTAATGTGTGCATACTACCAAATGTAAAGCGCAGCCACAGAAAGGAGCTCAGCTGTGAGAACTACATTTAGGTATATAGACTTGAATGTTTGTAAGGAAGACTATGCCATATCCATTGAAATTTAGAAGGGTGACCATTATTCCTGCAATGTAAAAGTAGATGTCTGTGATTAATTGGTATTTTAGTTAGTTAAAATAGTGTAGCTTAGCTTTATAGTGACTTGAGGATAAATCCAAATCCTGAGTCTGTTTATTCAATTTTCTGTAGTTTTAAACTCCAAACAAAATTCTGCAATGCTATGGTTAAGATTTTTTATTTCCTTGCAAGACTCATTGAGGTTCATGATCCCTGGACTATAATGAAGGATCCGCCCTTCTTTTTCCCTGTGTAACATTTTGTGTTGCTGTGTAAAAAGAATAATATTGTTCTATAATAAGTTGTATAAAGTGGATAAATTATAATCTTTGTGGAAAATCACGTTGAATCTCCTAATTCTACCATGGCTTTGTTTCATAAGAAAATTAGGTTTATGCAATCTTTGTCATCAATCTGTCGGTCTGCTAGTTTCCTTCACAAGCAGCATCTTGAGCTTGTTCAGTCTTCATCTGGATTTGAAGAGAGATTACAGATAATTACGTTTTGACTAGATTTATGAAAACTGCTTTCTGTCTAGAGGAAGAGAGGCAAAGGTAGTGCCTCTGTGGAGGGGGAGGCAGGTAAAGCACAAGTGTCAGCTGAGCAGTCAGCATGGGGGTCCTTAACACGGCACACACTCTTTTGTGCAGACAAAATCTTCATGTACCAGGAACACAGAGGGGACTGAGGAGACAGGTTTGGGCATGAGTAACTGGGGAAAGAAAGATGATGGGACAAAGATGTGACCTCCGTAAGTAACCAGGTTTC
Source organism: Limnodromus scolopaceus (assembly GCA_028565335.1). NCBI lineage: Eukaryota > Metazoa > Chordata > Aves > Charadriiformes > Scolopacidae > Limnodromus > Limnodromus scolopaceus. Next base: position 49,928,104 of record JAOXNO010000020.1, on the reverse strand, counting down.
ATTTCAGCATTCACAGAATAATTTCTTTTTCATATGAAGAACAGCATTAGAAGAAAAGGGAATGACTCTGTGGTAAAATGGTATGTGTGAGCTTCAAAGCACAGGGCAGGGTTTTGGTGTTTCTGAGGTTTACTCTGCTAAGTAAACATTTTTCTACTTTCAAAGGGAAGAAACTGAGACACTTTCTTCACAGAGACTGGTCCTACTCAAAGGCAATGCATGACTCAGCAGCAACCAGGTACAGCATACAGACATATTAGAATCATAGAATCATTTAGGTTAGAAAAGACCCTTACGATTGAGTACAACCATAAGCCTAACACTGCCAAGTCCACCACTAATCCTTTCCCTAAGTGCCATGTCTACACTTCTAAATACCTCATGGGATGGTGACTCAACCACTTCCATGGGCAGCCTGTTCCAGTGGTTGACAACCTGATATTATTATTAGGTTACTCCTAATATCCAATCTAAACCTCCCCTGGTGCAACTTGAGGCCATTTCCTCTTGTCCTATTGCCTATTACTTAGGAGAAGAGACCAACCCCCATCTCACTACAACCTACTTTCAAGTAGTTGCAGAGATTGTTAAGGTCTCCTCTGAGCCTTTTTTCTCCAGGCTAAACAACCCCAGCTCCCTCAGCTTCCCCTCACAAGACTTGTGATCTAGACCCTTCACCAGCTTTGTTGCTCTTCTTTGGACATGCTCCAACACCTCAATGTCTTTCTTGTAGTGAGGAGCCCAAAACTGAACACGAGTATCCCAGGTGCAGCCTCACTAGTGCTGAGTAAAAGGGGATGATCACTTCTGTAGTCCTGCTGGTCAAGCATGGCCAGCAGCTTACACAGCTTTCCGTGTAAAACTTCACCCACCACATGTCCTAGCTACCCCAAATACTTTCCTTCCTCAAGGCCCTGGAGCCCAGGAGTTCCCCCCACTCCTGCCTTTTGTGTTGCTCTTTGGGTCCTTTAAGTCTACATGGCTAGTACTGCAAGAGGAGAGCATTGCTTGTTCAAGCCCAGCAATTTCTTGACATCCAAAAAGGTTGTTGTATGTGTTGCCATGAAAAGGAGAATGTCTTCCAAATGCCACTCGTTGGTTTGCTTTTCTGCCAGAAATGAGGCAATGTTTCTGAAGAATTGTGAAGCAGCAAAGTAGCCTGCAGAGTGCTCCAGGAGGTGTGGGGCAAAAGTGCTTGTGGCATCTGAGTGATCTTGTTTGAAGTTAACTTGGGTTTGTCCATAATATCTTGTCCTGCTTGCCTGCCTTGGATTTGGCAGCTGATAGTCATTGCTGTTTCATACTGCTCTTCTTTCCTGGCCTGTCCATCACCTGAAGGACATTTGGAGACTATGTGGAGGAGTAATCCTGGGAGGCACTCCCTGTTGTCTCTTCAGATGCTACACTGCCTGGAAGTCTGGTCTTCTCAGCATTAGTGTGGATGGTTTTAACACCATCTTGTATTTGCATTAGGAATAGCATTGACCTTATGGTAGAGAGCAAAGCTTCAGTCCTGATGCATCAGTGAAGCACTATGTTGAGGCAGATGCTCCATTGGAGACTAATCTATGCTAGGGGAGAGGAGGAGAGAGGAAAGGAGTAAGAATCACAGAATCACCTAGGTTGGAAGGGACATTTTGAGATCATCTAGTCCAACCAACAGGAAAAAAAAAAAATAATGAAAAAACCGAAAAAACCCACACCACACACAAAACAACACCAACCCAACACTAAACCATATCCCCCAGCACCATGTCAACTCTC
>JAOXNO010000020.1:49901326-49914094 GCA_028565335.1 Limnodromus scolopaceus | reverse complement strand
CTCGAATCACCTCAGGAAGGGACATACTGCGGACAACAGGATAATGAATTGCCATGAATTGTTTGGGTACTGCTTCTCCTGACAATCGTGCATTGTGTGAGCTTGGGACAGTCACTTAGGGCCCGTTTTTCATACTCCAGTTGAAATAAATGGGAACTGCGTATGCTCAGCACCTCTGCATTTTCCTCTCCTCCTTTTATGGAGGACTCCTCCAAGTCATTTACCTCTCCTCCTTTTATTTCTGCACTGATAAATATAACAATATTCACCTTTGCATATGCAAACTGGGTAGAAGGATGCAAATATGGGCAGTTAAACACACGAATCCCTCATTTTGATGCACAAACATCCATTTCACACAACCAGGGATTTCTACATTTGTGAGACTTGGCTTCTTTTTGGAAAAATGGACCATAAATAACAAAATCTATACAGATCTGTCAGGGAGGCACAGCTGAAATCAATATGTTTGTGTAGCTTCTTTTCTATAGTTTCACTTCTGTTGAAAATACTATTAGCTATGATAATCATTTTAGCCTACTTTATTACTGGATTAAACCACGTTTTCAACATGCAGATGCCTTGGGCTTTACATGCTAATTGTAGGTTATTGCAAGACCCACTGTTAACTGTTTGACACACTTCTGGATTCTTTGGTGGGCTTAATTATCCTTTCACGGTACCTGTATTTCTTCAGTGACAGTAAGGGTGTCAAAAGTGGCCAGCCTGCAACTCCAGATTGACCCAGTAAAATGCCTATACTGAGGCAGCATAGGCATTTCACTATGCCTTATCAACATAAGAAAGGGCACGGAAAGAAGGAGAAGGGAAACACTGTAATAACCAGTGAGATTGATGTCTATTTTCACTCTGCCTACTTCTGCTCAAAGAACCCCCCTGTAATAAGAAAAAAAATGATTAAATACAAATGAGGGTCCTCATTTAAATTCTACTGTTCTCAGTATAAAACTGTCAGTGCTTGTGACTCCTGGCTTCTGTGTCCTGCTCAAGTAAGAACTTGATACATGAAATCAGAAAAACTGAGGGTCTCTCCTGAAGTCATTAGATGTTGTCCACCAGCTTCATTGCTGTCCTGCTGCTCTGAAATTACTAAATTTTTGTGAACATCCCCATTTAAAAAAAAAAAAAAAAATTATTTTCAGTAGTAGTAGTAGTGTAGTGGAAAAATTTGAATGCTTATGTTTTGCCTGAAGTCTCACAAAAAGACCAGAGCATTAAACAGGGCCTGGGGCTTCAAATATGGATCCCACTTGCTCTGAAGTCCTCTTCTTTGCCACTGTCCCTAGGATTTCACAATGTACCCACTCTCATGGGACAAACAAGCCCATCACACAACTGAAATGCAGAGGGCTGTCCATACATCCTAGAGGAAGCCTTTGTTCCCAAGACCTTGCACTTTCACCTGTTCCTGGTGCATGCATCAGTCATTGGCTGGGAAAACACTTGCTTTGTCCTTGCATGAGATGCACCCCTCTAGTGATGGCATGGGACTACTCACAGCATGTGTACAACCCTCAGCTGTGTATCAGGCTACAGGAATTGCACCAGCCAGACGACTGGCCACTTTTGTGGCAGAACAAAGAGATCAGCCCACAGCTTTTGTGCTGTTGCCCTGACCTTCCCGCTGTGCCAGTCAGCTTCCCTAATGGAACCTGATAATTACAGTGTTTTGTGTAACCATGAGCTTACCAGGAGTCTTCAGTGAAACTGGACCAGCTTAAACATTCATGACCCAATTTTGTTCCCACTGGACTGGACAGATTGTTATCTTCAATGGAAATAATCTTAGAAGTTCTATAAGTGTCAGAGAACAAGCAAACAGCTGCTGCCTCTAGAAAGGAGCGATGTATTTTGAGAATGGGGCTGGTAGCCAGGCATTCCAGACTCCTCAAGCTGGCCTTGGGCAGACCTTGTATTCTTGCTGCCTCGTAGTCTTCATCCAGCACAGACAGAACTGTTTTGCGTTCCTTCGTTGTGGGTATGTGTGAAGATAAGATAAATCACCTGAAAATTATGAGCATTAAAGTTATTAATTATTATTTCACACAATCATCAGGAGCCTCTTGCTTCTCTTCAGTCCCCTGACTTCTGATGCCTCAGATAAAATTTCATACTGTGGGATGTTTTTGGCTGCATTTATGACTCTGTACTTTGCTGAGGGTTTTGTGATCCTTGTTACCAATGAAGAAAACTCCTACCTTACATGACATTCTAAAAATTAATTCCATACTTCATAGAAGTGAGTCGATATTGCAAAACGCCAGGCTTTACTACTGTCAAGACTGCATTAAGTAGTTAGGACTAATAGGAGCAGAAGTGCCCTGCTTGCAAGGTGAGCTGCTAAGCATCATCATCAGTTGGCCCAGTTGCCTGGTTTACAGAGGAAGCCAGCTGAGGCAAGGACAGGCTGGGAACCCAGATGCATCTCATTGACCTGAATGTGGCAGCTGTGCTCTTCTACCTGTACTTAGCCCACATTCTGGATATGGGTTAACCTAGTTGCCGAATATCCCTGTGTGTTTTTCGACCCACTTGCTATGTTTGTGAAAGAGGCTACAGTGCTGTAAAGCATGATATTACCTGCATTGAAAACAGGCTTTTAAATCCAGAAAGAAGAGCAGATGTGATCAAACACGTGGAATGACCCTGAAATGCTTTTGGAGGCCTACTTGTTCTTCCAGCATCCTTGAAATTTTACTTTCCAGCAGTGTGAAAGCAGGTTTAGACACAGATTACCTTTATAGGGACATTAGTACTGGCTGTTGCTAAATAATCACAAATAAGTAGTTAGCAATTTGAAAGCACTCAAATTCTGAAATATTTATTTAATAGAACCAATATCCTACCTAATATTTGCTATAGGTCAAGTGAAAAAATCAGATATAATAAAATGCATATAAAATTCTACTCTGCTTTCTCATTTTTATGCTTATTTGCACTTTATCCATAAAATGCCATGTATATAAAAGCTCATCTTCATAAACACTTATGCTTTGCGACAAATTATGTGCTACTGTAGTTACTCTGTATTGACAGTGCTAAAACTAAAAACTGAATTTTCCCTGTCAAAACTAGTACTATTTGTTCCTGTAATTATACATTTGCGCATGGAAGAACAGCATAAAATACCAGTTTTGGCATCAGAGACTTTTGGGCATTTTTTGGCACTTCTGAGGAAAAGATCTCGTGTATGTGTGATTTAAATACCAAACGTTAATCACAAGTGTGCAGTCCCTTGGCTAGTAGTCCATAAAGATCCACCTGTCGAACTAGACTTTTGGAAAATACTTTGAGTAAAAAACCATGTTCATTAGTCAAGAAAAAGGCTCCAAAAAATACCTTACCCTGACGTTTGCCAACGTGAAAGACCCATGGCCCTGGGAATACAGTGTCAGTGGTGATCTTACTTCACTGAAACTTTAGAAGCAAACTAGTCCATGGCTTTTGCTGTAAATAGTGCAACTGCCATCATCAGCACTGTTTTGGGGCAAATGTCTGGAAGCCCATAGTCCTTCCTGGGGCAGTAGGGTAAAATCAATGAGGGGCAACTGTGCACAGCAAGTGCCAACAGAGCTTTGGAGGCACCTGAGCAAGTTTGCGATACCTCTGGGCCAGCACAGTTTTGCCTCAGTACATTACTGGAAATAGCTCTGTATGACTCAACCATGGTCACACAGGATAACCATGGGTGAGCAGGGGATGAACCCAGGTCTTCTGCATCCTTGGCAAGGATGGTAATGCACCATCTTTCTTATGTTTTTCTGATGTTTTAACTCACAGAAGAAACTGCCACTGAAGAATCAGTGCGGGTCATACAGGCAGTGTGGCTCATACAACTGTGAATGTCTTTGCTGGTCTCTTGATTTGTTGTGTAAAAAAAAATAATAAAAATTAACAGTGCTGCAATTATGAGGGTTGTAAAAGAGTTAGTTACCAGGCCTAGGTTTTCAACAGCAATTTCCTTAGTTTGTATTATGTTTATGTTTTCTTTGAGCTTGAAAAAAATCAGGAAATAAAACTTGTGTTATTTAAAAATGCCCAGTGTCTGTTTTGGAAGGAAGACCCAGGCTGTGCTACTTTGCCATTAATGGAAATGAGAGTTAAGAGCCTAATCCTTCTGCAGCAGGGGAGATTAGAACATATTGTGAATATTATTTCAGTATATATACTAAGTTCCCCAAGGGTATCTCATCAACAGCAACTTCAAAAGTTACTTTTATGCCACTTCCACTCAGCTGACAAGAACACTTGACATTTTGAGAAGGTTTAGAATAGAAAACATTAGCAGTTCGTGTTGATCATGTAACTCATTGGCAAAAACACTACTGTTTAAATATCATGTTCAGTCATCGCTGGATTGCAATCTAATGAGCATAAAAGATGAGTACTTCTCAAAAGTGACTTGTTTTATAACTTTTACAGTTAAAAAGTTGCAAAATGAAAAACATGAACATTTACTTCACCTCAAATTTAATTTTCAAGGATGGTGTCCTTTCGTGCCTTGGAAAGGCACTCCAAACAGCTGTAAATAAATGGTCATGATTCTGTACTTTCTGCTCGGTGAAATCTCAATAGGAAATTTTCATTGTTATGAACAGGATGAGTAATCTTGCTAATGTCATAGTTACCAAGTATGTTCTAGCTTGTATTTGAACATCTCCAGCTTTGTGGATGTATTTAGCCATTATCAAGGAGTAACATTCCAGGTAATCCTCAAGTAAAAGGAAATGTCATGTCCTCTTTCCTCCAAACGACATAATCACTGCTTGACTTTTCCTCTAACTGAACTGACCAGCTTTAAGAATTCGCTTTGGCCTGGATCAAGGAGTGGGATTGCTGATGTCTTTAACTCACTTGTTTATTTAACTTCCCAGTACATAATCAGTTGAATAAAAATGACCTTCCCTTAAATATATGAGTGGCTATACTATATTATACTAATGACTGCAATGTTCAGAAAGCCAAAACAAGCATTTTGCCAGTATCAACAGAAATGATGAAAACACAATTGCAGCAATGTATGAATTATTGCTGCCAGCTTGCAGTTCCCAAGTTAACTCTTGATGAAGTTTTAAATTGTGACAATGAGTACTGTTTCTGTCTTGATTCACACTGTGGGCCAATTTCTGCTGTCATAAATTGAGACTAAAACAATTACAATTAGACGGTTCTATTTCTGTCTAACTAAAATCAGAATTTTCCTTCCAAAAACCAAGTAATGATGGTGTGAGATGGAAAAAGGCATATATGGTGATTTCTGTCACACAGTTTCAACCAGTTCAGGTACAGAGGTGGAAGGTAGGTAGCTCAATGACTCAGTCTGGGAGTTAATTTACACCAAGATGTATGGTTCAGAGCTTCATTTGTGAACAAGGCAGTAAAAGAAATCCAATTTCAAGCTCAATTGGAAATAGAGGGGAAGCAAACAATATCTGAGAGATAGAAAGCAAGGAAAGGATAGGATAAAAATTCATGGGAGATCTAAGGGGTGGGGAGAGGAACGGAATTATTTATCTGAATCCTCCCTAAATATCTTCAGAGACTTCATTCCAGACCATCCTAATTTTAGCTTTTTAAAAACAAATCCTCCTGCTTATTTTAAGTGAGGGTATGCTAGAATTAGAAGCACTTATCCAAACCACCCAGGCTTTAACTTTCAGCGTTCAGAAAAAATTGGGACCTGGAACTGAAACAGCTTTGGTTTGGCTTTTGCAAAATCCAAACCACCTTTGGTGCCTGGCCCCTGCCCTATTCCCCCCATAGCTAGGCTAAAGCCTCAATCAGAGAACTAGCAGTGAATGTGTTAAAACGGCACACACTTTGACTACAATTCAGCTGCCTCACGCTATGCAGTGCTGATCTACAGGTTACTGGAAAGATAGTAGAAATGTTTCCACCCAAGAGCAGCTATGGAAAAAAGCAGGATCATTTGGTAATCATGTGGGGACAGCAGGGAGCGGGGCTGTCTCCACAGACTTTCAATGATATTGCATCCCAAATCTATCCGCACTAGATAGCTTGCATCTTGGATGAGAATAGCCGAAAGTCTGACAGCTTTTCAAGTACAATATACATACCCTGTTTCACTTCATTGCTTTGCTTCATTAACGCGGTAATCTCCTTCACTGCAAGTGTTTATAGAAAGCTTGTTCTCCAGGTTAGAAAACAAGAATCGCTTTCATTGTTGGGCTTCTTCCAAGCTCCATCATTAATTATAAATGTATTTTCTTCAAATCTTTTTTCACAATCTTTTGTTTGGAAACTTCACTATTTAAAGACCTGGGTAACATCACAGTTTGCCAAAGGCCGTATTGTCCAAGGGGAAGAATATCCAGGATAAAACGCTTATCTTCTTTTTCCCCTTGTGCAATAATTTCTCATTACTGTTGTAAAAAGGAGGATTTTTCTATTATCAGCATATCTCCCGTACTGCACTTTCAACATTTAATAGCCGTTAAAAGAAATACATTTTAAACATGTTTGTTACAGATGAGTTTGGATTAACTCCCCCTCAACCGCTAAAATCTTGGGGACTTTTTTAACAGTAATTTGCCAGGACTTTTTTTAAAGTTTCTGGAGCAGAGCAAGCTTAGTAATTCTGATCATAATATAAGCATTTTCAAATGAGAGTATTCCTTCTGAAAATATGCCCACTAACAAACAGATTATGTGGAAAAAAATTAAAAATATCTCAGAGAAATTCCAGGCAATCTTAGTGCATGTGTCATGAGATAAATCTGTTTTATGACTGTTCCACTGATGCTTCCCAGCTCTTTTCTGTAATGCTTTGCTAGAGAATAGTCACGAATAATTTTGTCTTTTTCAGGTAGTATATGGAAGGGTTTTTGCATGTATCCCTGGGGTGCCTCATCAGAGCTTTTACTGCAGAGAACAGAAGTCACGTGCACTTCAAATATTTTCCAACACAAGGTCAGCTAAATGCTCTGGGACATGTTTTGACATAAAAATTTAGCATAAAATTGTAAAGTCTAACAATGACTTCCTCACCATGGAAAACTTCTACACAGAACAATGGACAGTACAGAACTGATTCAGTATTAGTGTAATTTCCTGTATAGTGAGCCAAATTTTAGGACACTGCATAGAAGACAAACATTTTCTGCTGGTTCTCCCTTATCTTGCTACGTCTTCATACATTACAATATCTCTGTTCAGTATCATCCTTGGGTTGATGCTGCTGCTGACACATCTGTCCTAATTCCTTTCTATGGATAGGGCTTAGGCCCAACTCACACGTGATTTGACAACAGGTGAAATTCCCACCTGCTCTTTTACATTCTTTTTCCTATATGGGAAAAGCTGGGATTTGGATTGGAGTTTTTTTTATAGTCTGAGTTAACATTACAGATAGACTCATGGGTGGGTATATATCCAACACATATATTGCTCTAAGAACAGGTGGGAATAGCTGTAGAGAATCATTAGTTTTATAGTTCCACTGCTGTTACTGGAAAATTACATACTGCTTTTCCACGGCCCACTTTGAACATGAAAAGCTGCCAGAAGCTTACCCACCATTTTCATGTAAGCAGTATATGATCGTAGAGGTGGAAGTTTTGCAATGGTACATCCATCCATTGGCATCTTTGACTTCATTCAGAGGAGGAGGCTGTTCAAGCTCACTGAGGAAGGAGTTACTGCTACCAGTAGCAGATATGAGTCCTGTTCTTTGCGGATACAGCTATGCCCATTTGCTGGAATGTGATGGATGGGTCTGTTCGTTGGTGGTGGAAGCAAGGACAATGCATGAACTCATGTGCCAGCACTTGGAAAATGCTGCAAGAGACTACACAGTGGCAGTGGTGGTAGGAGCCAGACAGTAAGTGTAGGATTACCTGATGGCTTACCTTCTTGAGAAACCAGGATCACCACTAGAACTGGAGAACTATTACCTGCTATGACAGACAAAATTGGAATAGAGAAGAATTATGAGATTTTTGATACTCATACAGAGGCAAAGGAAGGGACCTCAGACATCTCTGATCTTTCTGCCCAACCTCTTTTTCTGCTCTAAGTGTAGGAGCATGTTGTCCTTCTGGCACACAATGAAATTCCCTCTTGAGTGATGCACCTAAATCTACAGTGGTTGCAGGGGACGGAATATATTGTGGGAGCTTGTCACTCTAAGTGAAAAGAATGGAGGTCTTGGCTTTGGGGACAGGTGTTTGGTGCTTCTGCCATTGCTGAAGGGTTTTGGAGACTGGAAAAATTTCAGTCCTCGCCATTCCCAGGGAGTGGATCAGATCAGCCTGCTGGGGTGGCACATGCCATCTTTTACTGTCCCCTGTTGTCTGCAGAGAGGCTGGGAATACTGTATTAGCACAACAGCCATACACCTGGTTTGTTCCTAGAAAGGAATGTCTCTCCCAGGAAGGATACAAGAGTTTTTGGAAGGGCCCCCACTCTGTAGTATTTTGGGGGCTGAGACTATGCATACCGGAGGGCAGGGGGAGGAGAGAGGAAACGCAGGATGCTGTTGAGTGTTGGCCTGAGGGTGAAAGAATATGTAACAACATTAAATGTAGTTTATCTCTGTGTGTAATATTCTTTATGGTGCTTGATGTTTAGAGAATTACAAAGTGCACTTACAAATAAACAAATTGGAGCATTGCTGTCGGCATGCGGAGAGCACAGTATGCACGTGTTATGTAGTAAATAGTACAATGTTGTCTTCCTGATATCGGGGCCACATGCTTTGCATGAACTTAAACATTTACTAGCAGTAAAATCCTTTAGGAAAGGCAATTGTTTCCTCCTATTAGCTTCCTCCAAAGCCAGTACATTGAAAATAGATTGTTTCCTTCTCCAGACATTCCTTTTGAGATGACAGAAAATCCCCCCAACTCAGCCTTAGCACAGGAACACGTTGACTTCATGCTTTGTTTTAACTAATGATTTTGTATTTTTGACTCTAAATGCATTTCTGTTGCTATCTTAATGCAGATCCCAATTTGGTCTTGAATTTAGGCAATGGAAAATCCTGATAAACATCCGAACTGTTGTGAATGCAAAGGACAAAGCCTTTGTAGTAAAATGCCTCTGACATACACCCATGAGAAGTGTTTGATGTGTTGTAAAAGGCATCCGTCTGAAAAAAAAAACTCGTTTTTCCTCTTTGGCTTTGTTGAGCAGACTGTGGAAGTATATGACACAAAGTAACCCTTCTTTTCCTCTCCTACTGCCCTCTTTTTTGTTTGATCTTGCAGTGATGTGATAATGATGAGTCCGTAACTTGAAAGTAATTTCTGTAATGACTTATAGCATGAACAGAGGAGGTTTTATTTAGGGAGATCAAAGTATGATCTAGAGATTAGACCTGCTCTAAGAGAGCAAACTGGGCAGCCTGTTTCTACCTCTGTCACTGAATTGCTGTGTCAAACTGGGAAAGTCAACCTTTCTGAGTCTTAGGGCCTTGCTGTGTACTGTAGCATTCAGCTCTTGTGCCACTAGCAAATGTTTAGCATGGCTTAATCATAAGTGACTACCTGCATGCTAATTAGCCTCAGCTGGTGCAAAGTTTATTATCCTTCTTTTCAACCTTTACACCAATTCAGGGAATGTGATGACTGGTTTTGATTTAGGTTTGATCACAGCTTGCAGGATGGGAAGGAAGAAAATGCTGAGATCTGCAGAGGAGATGCAGGCAATGGCAGAGTGTAGGCTGATGGCAACTCCTGCGTTCAGGGCTGTACTCTACGAAGGATGCCGGGATCAGAGAAGCATTATTATATTGTTTTATCTTGGCTTGGATTAGTTTAAACAACCAGCTGAGCTACTAGCAGCAATATACACAGTGCAGGCCAACCTTCCAAATATGTCCTGTGTCTCACACTGGCTGCACTTGACTTCTGGTCATCCGGTTTTTACTGTGCTGCTGCTCAAACTAGTTCAAATAACACTAGCTGAGGTATGTTGGCCACCTCTCACAGCCCCAGTTTGGAGGTAGTACATGCTTGTGAGCTCAAACTGGCAAATGAAAAAGTCAGGTCTGTCAGTCTGCCGGAGTGCTGCATCTGCACAAATGCACAATCCGCTGAAAAGCAATCGACTGGCCAAGCCCTCCAAATACCAGGGCAAAGTTGTGCCAGCAGTTGTTTCCCTGACAACCACGTGAGCTCTCTTATATGTGGAAGAAATTGGTCGCAATCAGTTTAGAAGGAAAAAACTAGTGGAAATCCCTCTGCTCTAGACAAGGCTGCAGTTTTGCCATCTGTACAGAGAGAAAGATGGCAGGAGTGTCCTATCCTGTGACAATACTGGAAATTTAATCCATAAGTACATGCAAAGGCAACATGGTGAAATCAGAATTACTGTAGCAATACAATGCTGTATGTGAAAGTAAGCTCACATCGGTTCTGCATTTTCTACACAGGCAGCTTAAGAGAAGAGACTCCATGCTGCAAAATGTCTGCAGTCTGTGTCTCCCAGAGAATCAGTAGGAGTTGAGGAAAACTTCCAAATTTTGCATGCATCCATGAGGGAAACAAGGAATCTGCCTTCTCCCAAGCTATCAACAGGGAAACTCAGGAATAAAGAGATTAACAAGCTCTGTGTGTGGTACAATATGGTTTTTTTTTCATTTTGAAGCACCTGAGAAAGAAGCAAATTCCCCAAATTTGCCAGTATGACCCAGAGGGCAAAGCAAACCCAGTGAATCCCTGCAACAGTTGCAACCGTGTCTTCCTGCTCTCTGCCCCTTGTCCTAAGGGGAAATGTTGGGTGGCATACAACATTTAAAAAGTTAATGATAGGATAGCCACTCAAAGCTAACAATGCAGCTTTGGGTTGCAGGAGCTGAGGAACAGGAGGGCAAGCCTGCTCATACTGAACGTCTGAGAGTACCTTACTCATGGGAAGCACTGGCAGACTATAAAGTGTTCTGTTAATTATTGTTGACATTGCATAGAGAGCTTCATGCTGTTCTTTCCCTGCCTGCTTCAACTTAATTTGAGAAAGTACTTTTTCTGTGCTGCAGATTGTGTAAATTCATATACTCTACTGCACTGACAGATGTGTCTTTGTTTGAGAAGAAGCCATTATTTTTCTCAGTGTTGAATGTGAATGGAGCATTTCACATCAGTGGCTTCCAAAAATATTTAGAAAGCAAAGCTGAGCAGCTCAGAATATTTTGCCCTCCTACACTGACATTCACAAGCCTTTATAACAGCGTTATCAAAAGCATTTGCAGTGGAACATGCATGACTCGGCAACAAAGACTACGTTAGTCAACAAACGACTGAAAGCGCACATTTTAGCCAGCTCTACGCAACACGATGTGTAGCAGATCCCACTTAACACAACTGTAGCTAATGGGGCAATTATTCTATATTGTGGGTCAAAGACTATCTTATAATGATCCTTGCTCTCATAACTCCTGCTCATCTGAGGAAACAGAAAGTGAAGAAGTACAAAGATACTAAAATTCCCCTTTCTTCCTCTTTCTTCTGGTAAGACTGGCCTCCACTGGCAGTGTTTGCTCTGAGGCATGCCATCACTCTGGTCATGGCATGTGAGTGGTGGCTTTGTTAGCTTTCCACATTTCACTGCTGATGATTACCTAGGCATCCTTCAGCTCACTTTCCCATTCATTGATTCTTCCTGAACACATTGCTAAGAAATGAAGCACACTGCATCCACTTGAGCAGAGAGGAATGTTCCCTGTGAACACATAAATGTGTCAAACTTACTCTTAGGTTTCATTATAAATTAAAATGCCCTCTCTGCCAATTGATTGTAATGATTCCCATAATCTTCAACACCATACTGAAACCACGGCTTCCCACGTATTTCTTCCCACAAGGAGTCATCTGAGTGAACTACATCTACAATCAGTGCCCTCCAGTAAAGAGCATGGCTGACTGACCTTATTAGTATAGTAACAATAATTGACACTCAATGAGTTGAATGATAAAACCATATATATTCCATGTCCGTTCTCAGTTTTGTGCATTTTCATCTTTAAAGTCTTAAAATGTTGTATAATGAATAGCAGCAAGTCCATGGAAAACTACTTGTAGACCTGCTAAGTAACATGGATCTCCATTGGCTTTGGTGAGCCCATCCCTGCCACAAGGAATCAGGGACAGTGAAACTAAGCACCACGCTGAAACGCTGTGATTTTTCTCGATCAGCAAATGGTTAGAAAACACATTTTAATCAGTGGGATGTTTCCCTTGCTCATTAGTATAGCAAACAACTTAACAGGAAGAAGAGGAAGGGTCTGTCCTTCTACTACACTATCCTGCTTTCCTAAATATGCGGTTGTGATGATGAGCAAAAAAAAGTGGGCAGCTTTACTCAACAATGAACCGGAACTCCACCTCATCCCCTTTCCTCATTATTTAGGAGATAAAATATCATGCTAATATACCCAATGACTGACTGCACCCTGGGTAGGATGCCATTTCCCTTTAACAGGTGTAAAGGTTTATTTTCTCATAATCCTTGCGTTGTTTGGACACAATCCTTTTCCATGCCCTTGCATTTTTCCATTGCTAGATGATTTTTTTTAACTGCTGGTGAGTGTGTGACCCTTTTGTGATTTGTATGCAGTGTTAATTCTGTGGTATTTAAACATGTCAAAATGAAAAGTGCTTCAGCTGAAGATCACTTTCAGTGGAGATCAGTGATTGATTTCTTTTTTGTTTGTAAAAAGCCTCTTATTTTGGTTTTGTGAGTTTTGGAAGCTTGTGGATTGAAGTTACTTTTAAAACTTTTAAAGAGGGG
>JAOXNO010000020.1:49860925-49885105 GCA_028565335.1 Limnodromus scolopaceus | reverse complement strand
GCACTCCCAAGTCCTTCTCCTCAGGGCTGCTTTCCAGCCATTCTCTGCCCAACCTGTATTTGTGCCTGGGATTGCCATTACCCAGGTGCAGGACCCTGCACTTGGCTTGGTTGAACTTCATGCAATTTGCACGAGCCCACCCCTCAAGCCTGTCTAGGTCCTTCTGGATGGCAGCCCTTCCCTCCAGTGTGTTGACCACTCCACTGAGCTTGGTGTCATCGGCAAGCTTGCTGAGATTGCACTCTACCCCACTGTCCATGTCTCCAACAAAGATGTTGAACAGCACTGGTTCTAGTATCGACCCCCGAGGAACACCACTCATCACTGGCTTCCACTTAGACATTGAGCCATTGACCACAACTCTTTGAGTGCGGCCATCTAGCCAGTTCCTTATCCACTGAGTGGTCCATCCATAAAACCCATGACTTAATGGATTAAGTGTATTAATTAATGACTAAGACCCGAGCAGAGAGAGCAACACAGAATGTTCATGGGAGAGAAAGTGCCTGGTTCTGGTTTCCTGGGGGGAAACATGATGATTTCAGGAGTAAAAATGGTTGTTGCCATGGAAGGAGACTTACTGGTTGTTCCCCATTTCCACTAAGCAAGTTATGTCTGGAGATCACCTTCCCAAGGGTACTATTTGTCAAAACTTACTTGTTGCCCTATGTTTAAATTCTACTGCAAATTACTAATGGGCTGCTTTCTTTGTTCTCTTTATGGGTTTATAAACAAATAGTTCTTGTCAGAGATGTTATGCATATAGACTTGCATGAACTCAAAGTTAATGATGTGGCTTTCAACAACCCCTCTGTACCTGTCCTTTTTGAAGGTGTATTTCAAAAGCCATTTCCCAACAGCTGCTGAGCTGGTGATAGATGAGATTTCTTCAGTAAGACAGATAGATACAAGCTGACATCCTGGTTGAATCAGTTATTGGAGCTGGGGGTTGCAAAAAATCTTTAGGGATGCATGTACAGGCACGTAAAACTACCAAGGTAAAGAGCAATACAAAGAAAGTCTTTATGCTTGTTATTGCTCTGAGCTGTGACAGTTGTCCCAAAGGTTAGGCTGGCTTTGAAACTGGATGTAGCAGAGAAGCCCTCTTGAGCTAAATACATGCCTTTTATTTTGTTGTATCTCCTTCCTTGTATCACATTTATTAAACTTTGCATGTTAATGTAATAAATACAATGTTACATATTGCTTGCTACAGCCTGTTGCTAAGATTGACTGGGAGGCTGGCAGAGCTTCCCAGGGATTCACCAATGCTGGGAAGTCCACTGAGATTTTTGGTGCGTTCCTCCCCTGATCTGCCAAGTCCACTCTGGGTTCTGGTAGCAAAGGGTGTGGGAACAGAGCCTCTTGGGCATCCGCTACCCCATGCTACTGGGGCACGCAGCAAGGCATTGGGCAGAAGGTTTCGGATGCCCCGAGTGACTGTGAGGTTGTGTATGAGCCTCTAGCTGCCCCAAATGTACAGTCATACAGGGGCCCTGTAATGAAAGGACGAAAAAATGAAGATGAGATCTTGCCCACACTGCAGAGAGTTTTGCTACAGATTTCCAAGGGACCTCTGTTGAGAGGAGAATTTTTGTGTAATGTAGTTCCGCTTGGCTGTGTTGGCAATTGCAGCTTTTTTGCCAAGTGGATCTTGCATTTAGAGCTTTTGCCATTGTAAGTGTGTCACGCGGGTAATGAAAAAGAAATCCTAGCTGTGCTGACAGTACCTTTCAACACTGATGAGGAATGCCTACAATCACACACAGAGACAGGAGATGAGTAAGAGATTTGAGGCCACATTCTGCTCCAGCTAGGCAGAGCTGCTGAAGAACAATTAAGTTGAGCAGTTTGCTGCTGGATGTTGGATATGTGCCCCTATTCTTTTGGAAAGTAACACCATTAAGTCATAGAGAAGAGAAAGGAAGACATATACCCATCTGAAAAAAGGCCTATTACATCTCCATTTTTTCTCCTTCCAATCCAGGGAAAATATTGTGCAATGCAGGTAGTGTACGTGGTGGATTTACAAAACCAAAAGATGAAAAGTCAGTTCTTGCAAAACTCAGACTTAAGGTGGGTTGCATAAGAGAACAGATCTGGCACTGCTTATGATCTGATTGTGAGTAGAAAGTTATATGTGTGCTTCTGTGTTTCCGTAGATTAGGAGTCTTGACCCATCAAACTTTCACGCCATTAGTAAAGTTAGGTGATGTGAGACAATTTCTATCAGGAGCCTATGGTAAACAGAGTGCCCAGCTGCTCCAGGCCTTGGAGCATAAGCCTGAATGTTTGTGACAGGCAAGTGGTCTGCAAAATTTGAATCATTCAGATTTGCACGCAGATTATGTCTACTTGGAGTTTCCCATGCCCTTTCTCACCAAAATCTGAAAATTCTGATGCCGAAATTCTGCTCATTATTGCTTTGCTGACACAAGAATTTTTATTTGCTCCCTCGCTGCAGATGCTTGAAGAAAAAGCTATTTTTCTTTTCAGAAGAAGCTTAAAAGAGTTTACCCAATTTATTTTCATTTAAGTCATTGTAATAAGTTTATGTCTAGATAGGGTTTTTTTTCTTCCCCATAATTAGACCAGCTTGCAGTCTTATCTTTATGCCATAGTTTAAAACTTGTGAGGAGGATCTTAATAAAAGACAAATGCCAAAACTTTTTATAAGCATTAGTACTGTTTGTTGGATATGCAATGTAAGTACTAAAGTCAGAAAAGGTTCTGCCCCCTATTCTATCAAACCTGTTTCTGTGACAAAGCTTATGGCACACTGAATATTTACTTGTAATAACTGTACCATATAAATTGCAGTAATGCCATCTTAAACACATTCTTTTCAAAGCAGAACTAATAGAGCATTTTTTTTCATTCAATTTCTAAAAATCTGACTGTTCTGTACTTACTAGCAGATACTGAAGTGTTTATAATCATGCTGAAGGCCTACTTTCACAACCATAATATGTTCATGAACACATTGGAAAGGAGCTGAGATCAACCGGCGTGTGGGGGGTTGACTTTCCCTTTAATGTGTAGCCAGCAGAGAGTATTTCCGTAAACACAGAAGAAAACCAAGCATGTAGATGTTTGGGGAAAAGATTCTTAATTTATGAAAATCACTACTACCCAGCGGAAGTCAGTGTAGCTATGACAGCTCATTCCCTGCAGCAAATCTGCCCTTTGGCTTCTGCAAATGTGTGTTTGTGTGCGTAATGTGGGACAAGCTGAATGTGGCCAACCACACTGACTGATGTCCTTCCATGGCAATAGGACATCACTCTCAAAAACATTACTTTTGCATATTGTGTGCTGCATAGGAACTGGTTTCTTTCTGGCAATGCAATGCAATAACGCTGCAGCCTGCACTCAGGAAGACTCTATTTCTTCCCAATCACAGAATCACATGGGGTTGGAAGGGATCTCTGGAGATCATCTAGTCCAACACCCTGCCAAAGCAGATCTACCTAGAGGACGTTGAACAGGAACATATCCAGGTGGGTTTTGAATGTCTCCAGAGATGGAGACACTACCACCTCCCTAGGCAGCCTATTCCAGTGCTCTGCCACCCTCAAAGTAAAGAACTTCCTCCTCATGTTTAGGTGGAACTTCTTATACTCAAGTTTGTGCCCATTTCCTCATGTCCTGTCACTGGGCACCACTGAAAAAAGACCGGCTCCATCCTCTTGACACCCTCCCTTTAAATATTTGTAAGCATTGATCAAATCCCCCCTCAGTCTTCTCAAGACTAAAAAGACCCAAGTCCCTTAGCCTCTCCTCGTAAGAGAGATGCTCCAGGCCCTTAATCATCTTAGTAGCCCTCTGCTGTATCCTCTCCAGTAGTTCCCTGTCCTTCTTGAACCAGGGAGCCCAGAACTGGACACAGTACTCCAGATGGGGCCTCACTAGGGCAGAGTAGAGGATGACCACACTCTTCCTGATGCACCCCAGGATGCCATTGGCCGCCTTGGCCACAAGGGCACATTGCTGGTTCATGGTCGTCCTGTTGTCCACAAGAACTCCCAGGCCTTTCTCCTCAGAGCTGCTCTCCAGCAGGTCAGCCCCCAACCTGTACTGGTGCATGGGATTATTTTTCCCCAGGTGCAGCATTTATTAAAAACTCCCGAATTACATCAGTGGTAAAACTCCTATTGCCTGAGAAGAACTGTCTGGCCAAACCAGAATACATCTAAAAACTTCAGCATATATTCTTACATGTAAGAATATAAAATCTGCTCCTACCTTTCTAGGTGTCAGGACTGAAAAGCCCAGCAGGTCTCCAAGTGTTGTTGATTCATACCTCTAACAGGGACATTATTAAATAGGTTCAGGAAAGATTTTAGAATTTAGAATTTAGAATTTAGAACATCTTTTCAGCAATTTACTGCTACTGGAGGGGTTTCTGCAGCAAATCATATTGCCAGCAGTGTACACATAAAAATGAATTTGGCCCTAAAAAAAGCAAAAAGAAAAAAAATCCATAGTTGTAAGCCAGACCAATTTATAGTGAACTTGTAAAGAAAAAACATTTGCCATCCCTTCTTCAAAACACAGTGTAAATTTTCTAGATTGATTCCTTCTCATTTTCTTGTCCCTGGTGCATATGACATGAAGAAACAGACTCAAAGTAAGGGAAGGAAGACTAAGCAAGACATTAAAAGCAGAGATAGTGAATCACTTGGATAGATTGCCCAGAGAGGCTGTGGTATCCCTATTACTAGTGTTTGATGTTTGTTTTATCTCATCTAAGATAAGACAAGCATTTGTAGGGAATGACAGAGATAGTGTTTTTGCCCTAAGAAAAAGAGTGGATGGCCTCTTGAAGTCTCTTCCAGATTCCTGCTATCCTCCCCTCTCCTTTCCTTCTGATTTATGATTCACTGAGGTTTCTGCTTACCCTCTTCTGTTTTCTTAACTGCGTATTATGGAGGACTTGCATATAATTGTTGGGTATTTGAGTGTAATTAGTTGTTTTTCATTTTCTTTGATTTTCCAAGTACATTTTGGTTGTTACATATCTGAAATAGCATATGACTTTGTTAAACCACACTTCAGTAAACCATACTTCAGAACAACGAGTGCCGTTTTGGATTTGAAGTTCAGCAAAGAACAAACCAATCTCATGCTGCTGTCCTGACAAAGAACAATGGTGTAGTATGCTTGAGGTGAAGGTCCTCAGAGGCCACTTGGAGGCCAGTGAGACATCTCCTCAGCCAAAAAGTATACAGTTTGGATCATAGGGAGGGTATTAACCCAATCCCATCTGGGTGGTCTTCATCACTCAGCCTGGCTGATTTGTAAACTATGCAAATCCTCACTCAGCAGATGAGCAAGGAAGAAGACACAAGAGTTCTTTCCATGGTAGGTAAACCACACATTTCACTCTGTTCTTCAATCATGTTATGTGAAGCCAAGTTTCTGTTGAGTCATGAAGCAAAAGGGACCACTGTGTTCCCCTGTGATGTTAAAAAGCTAAGACCCATTCTCCAAAAAAAGATGTTTTGTGTGGAGACATTAGGATGCCTTTTCCTGAAGAATTTTACAAAACCTCCAGAGCAGAATTTGAGGGTTATTCTCTCTTTAATGTGTATATGCATACAGATATGGGAATATACCCATGGGTAAGTGAGCCTACAGACCAGGAGTGGGTGCTGTGGCTTTTATGCAGATAGTTCTCTGACTTTGTTTTGAATATTTGCCAAGAAGCAAGAAGGCCTCAGCAAGTCAGCAGGACTTATAAAACTTGACCCTATTCTGCCTTCTTATAGCATCATACCTGTGTGTTTTATCTCACTGCAGGCACAAGTGACAAGTGTCTACTGCAAGCAGAAGAATGATTAGATTATGACAAAGTTTTTCTTCTCTCAGCAAAGGTTGAGTGGATCAATTTAAAAACCTTCTACTACCTGACTGCCCACCCTTTGTGCCTGAAGCATCCATTGATGCTGATGGATAGGTTAGCAGGTGGCCCTAAGTATTGAATTTCAGATCACAAAATTGACCTTAAAAATCAGCTATGGAAATAATACAAGAGTTAAAGTGAAGTTAGGAAAAAAGAAAAAAAAAAAAAAAGAAGGAAACTTTGGGGCCATCAAGGTTTATATTTATATCTTGTTGCCATGAAGGGACCAGTGCTTGAAATTAGCGGTTGAACGGTTGTATTCACAGAGAGTGAGTGCGAGTGTGTGCATGTGGAGGCTGTTTTTCTGCTAATACAGACCAGGACTCCCTATAATTAGAGGTGGCAGGTGGTGAGGTCCTGCCACAACCATAAGTTCATTCTGGCTCCTCACTTAAAAATAGGATTTGGGGAAGCGGTGAGGTGTACAGAGGGATGCCTCAGGTTCTTGCGTTTTCCACAAGGTGTACTTACCATGGTAAAGATGAGCATGATTGATATGAGTTTGAAGCAAACTGGGTTTTATTTTTTTTTATCTGCCCTTAACCAGACCTGAAAAGCAGTCCCAGGCTGTGGCTTCAGCAACCGGTAGAATGAGGCCAGCTGAGTTGTGTAGACTCCCACAAAGGGTGTCTTGCTTCCGGCAGATGTCCCAGATACCAAGCCATTTGATCCTACCACAAAAATAGCTGTGTAAAATATTGTGCATTGGCTGTGGCCTGACAGCAATGGGACTGTTCCGCTTCACTGGGCGGGTAGAAACGTCCCGCCGGGGCTGTGGCTTGTGTCCAGCAAGCTTTCTCCCTGCATGGGGCAGCGAGGTGCCTCTGCGCAAGAGCAAGAAAAGAAAGAGATATGGGGGAGTTTTCTCTTCCCTTCTACAGTTACGCTTTTAAAAATGGACATGCGTTTTCCTAACTGGCTGCTGGCACCTAGCTTTGTTGCCGGGAGGGATGGAACGCAGCAGGGCTTAAGGCTTTTGAAACATTTTGGGAGTGTTGCTGTTGCTGTGTCTTCAGGAAAATAAGGACTTAGAGACGAACCCTCAGCTGGTGTCAACTGGCAGAGATGGGTGACCACAGTGCCGGGAAACTGATTTACACCTGTGGGGGGGTGTGGATCTGACCCCAGAGAAGAACCATGGAGGAAGCAACACGTTTTGCTTTGCACAACACAAGATGGTGAGGAGCCCGCATGCTTAGGAGCGCTGTTATTGTCAATGCTGCTGTTGGTCTTGTTAATGCTTTCTTTTTTCAGTGTCGTGCACTTCCCACACATGGCCTTTCACATCCTTGCTGGGGCAGATCTGTGCTATTGCAGAATTTGAAGCTGGTAACCGCTACTGACTACTGCATACATATATTTTTCAGAAAATTGTACCATAAAAATCATGCCACAATTACCCCAGTTCTACAAACTAGTTCCATATGGATGGGTCAGTGAATTCATTCAAGAATGCTGCTTCTGTGAACAGAATGTTCTTAGTCAGAAGAGGCCTTCTGTTTTGTTCCATGGGTTTCAGACCTGGCTGAAAAGTGGCTCTGCCCGCCTTGTCCTTCCTCCTGGTTTTATGGGATGTGTACCATCAGTCTGAGCTGTGAAAGTGGCAGGGAAGCAGTAACCTGGTACTTCGTCAGGGATGGCAGCACAGCCCAGCAGCCTCAGCACTTCTCCTGGGATGCTGTGTCTGACAAAGCCTGGGCTGCCTGACTTGCAGGCAGTGAACTGAGTTCATCCCACTTGGGAAGTTCAAGTGTGTTGTAGCCACATGTGCCACCCCAAGTCTCTGCCTCCATTGGCTTGCACTGCTTGGGTACTGCAGAGAGTGCAAAACAGGTATCAGCTCTTCTGACACGGGCTGGAAAATTTTGCTGTTGCTTAAGTCGAATGTAGGTTATTTTACAACCTGTAAAACAGTGGAAAATGAGCACTTGCACTTTCCTGCTTTTTATGAGCTGTCCTCTCTGAGTTTCTGGCATCCAGGACTCTGGTAATCATCTTCAGTGTAGTTGCAAGTGTGAGCTGCTCTGGCTCCCATCTGCTTTAACATGTGGGTTTTACAACCTTCCCAGCATAAAAGCAGCAGTATTTTGTGGTGTGCTGGCATTTTGTTTGGTTGGTTTTTTGTTTGTTTGTTTTAGAAGAATCTCCAACCACAGCATGTTTTTCCTTTTTCTAGGAGAAGCACTGTAGGCCAAAAGTGCTGCACTGTAGGACTACAGTGAAGGAAGAATAAGAACTGCAAGAAAATATAAGAGGATAATGTCTATGTAGGTCTGAAAAACTAAAAAGCTAAATTGACTCTCAATATGAAAATAACTATATAGGATCAGAAGAAGAGTTCATCCACTCATGTTCCTAGAGTATCCTCTGATATAAAACTTCCTGGCTACCAGTCAGGCTCAGAGGTTTGCCATGCTGGAGGCTATTGCCTCTTTATCTTCAGTGGTCTCTTTAAGGAACTTCCCTCCATGGATTTTACTAATTGCTTTTTGAACCACTTTATATTTCTGTCATACAAGTTATCTTGAAATGGTGAGTTTCAACATTTCACACTATGAGGACAGAGTGAGGGGCTGTCATTTCTCAACCTGCTGCAAGAGCATGGAAGCACAGAAAGCACAGGTAAAGAGCAACCCCACTAGACTGTGTCATCACCCAGTATATTGCAGTGGTACCTAAAGGTCATAACTTAGTTCTGATCTGCATTTTCAAGATGCTGTAAACATGCAGCAAAAAGACATCTCAGCTGCCCAGAGCTGGCCACTGAAATACTTAGTGAGCAAGAGAGCAGATTCAAGTGGGTGCACAAGGCTGTAGGTAGTCACTACCTTTCTTTTGCCATTTCTAGATTTGCTGGATGCCTGAGATGGTGCTAGACAGTGCAGGTTTTGAGAACACATCAGACCATGACCGCAAAAATGAGAAGGCCCAGTTGGTTTCTTGGCTCCTTCTGATGCTCTTTAAGGAGCACCTTCTGCCCCAGGATGGAGTGCAGCGCTGTGTCCAACACATCTGCCACATTCATCTCTGCTCTCAATATGCCTGGGAGGTGTTCGTTAAGTCAAAACTGAAACTCCAGTCTTGTCAACACTGGCAACTCAGAAAGGCAACAGAAGTGTGCACCTGTGTGTTAGCCCACACAGTGATTTCCAGCAGAGGTATTTAAAGGGTGGGTGCCCAGCTCCCTTTCTTTGCCCTCACAAAGATGTTTGAAGCCTGAACTAATGCCTAACAGTAAAGACAGCCTTTTCCTTTGCAAGCTGCAATGTGTTTTGAGATAGGTTGTTAATTTCCTTAGTAGTGATAAAAACATAACCCTTATTTTATTTTTTTCATTGATAGATCAGAATAGGAACAGGTCTGTAGCTTTAAAAGTCTGGTGTCCTAGACCCTCCTTACATCTGCTGTTGGACTTTACAACCTGCTGTTAAGACAACAACTTTATTTACTGAATAGGATGCAGGAAAACTAAGCAATCAAGCAGGAATCTCTTAAACATAATGTAAAGCCTCCTGTGTTGTTTAAGTCTGGTTGCGCTCAGTGCTTTTATGTGGAGTATGTTGTATGAGTGATTTCTTTGCTTTTATGGAAGGCAAGGTAGAAAGAAGGTAAAAACATAGTGCAAGGACAGTGTAAGACAAAGACTGCAGTTTGTGAAAGTGGACGTTGTATTGCTTAGTATCTCAACAAATAAGGTCCAGTATGTGCTTTTAAATATTAATTAATCCATGGCCATTATGGGCTAATATTGAAGAATATTGCTGTTTGACAAAATAAGGCACAAAAATAATGCTGCTAATTAGTTATTAATATATTTTCCTTCTTCTGCTGGAAACTCACTTTTAAAAGCTTGAAATAGTATTCTTTGATTGAAACAAGCCTGTGCAGCTGGTTGGAAAAGGACAGAAGACTTAAGCTATCATAGGCAAATGATGAACCAACATCAGCTATGGTATAAATGAGAATATCTCAAGAAGCTCATTGAATTCATAAAGGTGCTAAGTGTTGAGGAAGTGTGCTTGTCCTATTTGTAGTTGATGCATGCCAGGACCTGAGTTTTCTGTTGGTCTAAATCATAGAACACAACTGATAGCTTGCAAATACCTTTCTATAAGGATTAAAGCAGTTTAGGAGCTTAAGTTACAATAGATATCGAAAGGTATGTTTCTCACAAGCATCTAAAATGTGATCATACATATTTTTTTTAAAAAAACCATACAATACACTTGCTTTTTGTATGTAAGTATATTAGCCCTAAAAAAAAATTTAGCTTAGTATTTCTTGTACCTCCTTCCCTACAGAATGTTTTGATATGTTGTAGAAAAAAATAAGGAGCAACAACTGTGTTTGTACAGTAGTACACACAAAGGATCTGTACCTTTTCAGATAGACTTCTAGATCAGAGTTGAAGAGCTGTTGAGAGACTTCAGGCAGAAGGATGTTGTTGGAATAGTGTGTAAATAGCTCAAGTTGTTGAAATAAGCGAAAACAAGATCATTCATTCCCAGATAATTGGATCAAATCAAGTTTGAGGTAAATGCATTTTTGCCTGTGGAAGGAGACAATATAATGTAGCTAATATAGAACAGGAAAACAGACCTCAGGAGGAAAATTAGTTCCTAATATAGCTTCAGTGGAATCAGTAGCTGTTACATTGGCAATAAATATGACTCATATTATCATAGAGAAATCATACCTATTTGAATACAACCTTTTCAGTATATATGAAAATGATCTTTTTTGATATATTAGTAAGCACTCTTAATAATGCAATTATTAAATGCCATATTTCCTAATGAGTTAGCTAGAGTCTTGTAAAAACATTTATCTAAGATTATTTTTTTTTTAAGTAGTGAGGGAGTTCAGCAAAATGACACACCTGCTTAGTACTCCAGCATTTTCATGTGATACCATGGGCCATAGTCTGCTCTCACTTATGCCAAGAAACCCAAAGGTAATAGGAAAGCAGGACTTCTGGCCAAGGAGAACACATATTTGTCTTGGATGAACTAATCTGAGACAAGATGATTATTCTGCCAATATTCCTATAGCAAACAATAGCTTCAAAATACAGCTGTAGTGTCCCTGATATTAACTTTTTTGCTCTGATCAGAACACAGGCTTGACTATGCTTAGCATTTGATTTTCTTCTGTGGTTTATGCCTTTAAAAGCCCTTTTTTTTTTTTGTGACTGAGGTAATTCTTGAAATAAACTGACAATTGTGGGAAAAATATGTTCACAAATTTTCATGAAAATAAGACAACATTGTGTAAAACTGCTCAATTGCAACAAACTTCTTCATAGAAGTCAAGATCATGACATACATCCAGACCATCTGAAGATTTTCCCACTGATTTTGCTGTCTAAAGAGAAAAGCAAAGGAATGAAGTATGTGAAGACCAATAACCAGGAGAGAGAGCTGTGCCTGGTCCCTTGTATAGGAATGGTGCTTGGGGAGCAACACTTCTCCAGCTCTCTGGCCAAAATCAGTTCCAGCCAACACTGTGATCCAAAATGTATTCAAGGAGAGAAGAAAACAGTGGCTGAAACTTGCTAAGAGAGTTTATCTGTTTATATACCTTCAGTTTATCTGTTTATATACCTTTTTCAGTATATTTCCTCCTGCATACAGCTTGAGGAGGACATTGAAGGTAAACTATAGGATAACATTTGTGTAATATACAGAACTGTCCAAAGCTCTGAAGGGCAATGGTGACACTAAATATATTTACCTTAAGTCTGTACCAAGCACTGAGCATGATCTTGCTTAGTGCCTCCATGAACCGTCATACCTGCAGTATGATTATTAGGCAGCTAGTAGCAGCGCTGAGAAAAAATGAAAGTGTTTAAGTACTCAGAATTTGAAGGGAGGGGAGTGAAAACTGGTTATTGATTAATTTCTGCCTCAGCGCCCTCTAAACACATTAAGATGGCAGAGTGCCTGTAGGGTTTCTATTAAGGGGATAATAATGGACATGAAGCATGAAAGAAATGCAGTCTAATACTGCTTTGCGCTCACTGTAATCACCCTTCCTCCCTGCATGGATGCTCTCTGCAGCTGAGCTTTTGGGCTGAGCTTATCTCCTCCTCAGGCTTGCTTTGGCCAAAGTGGCCACAGGAGCTGCATCTGGGGCAGCCAAGGGAGGTGCGGGTCAGCAGCCACAATGGCAACCTGCCCCAGCTGTCTGTGTGGCAGGTATTTTCCCACATGGTTCCTGGGCACTGGTGCTGTGGGATTTGGTGCCTGTCCTCTGTCATCCATCCCATCACTGCTGTGGGATGCCTTGGCTTCTCCTGCAGCAGCACGGCCTGCCGTGTGGAGAGCCTGGCTCAAACAAGACCGTGCATCTCCCATTGCAATGACCGCAAAATATCACCCACCATAGACAAATTCCCATGAGAAGAACAATACCATGGGTATCCCCCTAAATCATGTATTTCCTGGACAGGTGCAAATTCAGACTGACCACAGGCCAAAGAAGAAATCATCAGCTCTTCCTGTGCTTGGCCTCTGAAACAAGAGACAGGTGATTTCTGCAGATAGAGAGGCAATCTGTTTTTTTGTAATTGTCCATTTTTAATAATGGTATATGCTTACTAAGGTCAAGTGATTCAGAACAGGGGTAAGGGTGGATAATTTCTTGATTTACTCCTGTGGGCCATGTGTTGGGTCTGTGGCTTGTCAGAGAGTCCAGGACAATGCAGAAACATAGTTTTCCACATGTTCCACATACTCTGCTCTCATAAAACCCCACCTGGAGTACTGCATCCAGCTCTGGAGTCCTCAGCACAGGAAGGACATGGACCTGTTGGAACGGGTCCAGCGGAGGGCCATGAAAATGATCAGGGGGATGGAGCACCTCTCCTATGAAGACAGGCTGAGAGAGCTTGCGTTGTTCAGCCTGGAGAAGAGAAGGCTCTGGGGAGACCTTATAGCAGCCTACCAATATTTAAACGGAGCCTACAGGAGAGCTGGAGGAGGACCCTTTCTCAGGAAATGTAGTGATAAGAATAGGGATAATGGTTTTAAATTGGAAGAGGGGAGATTCAGATTAGATACTAGAAAGAAATTCTTTACTATGAGGGTGGTGAGACACTGGAACAGGTTGCCCAGGGAATTTGTGGATGCCCCATCCCTGGAAGTATTCAAGGCCAGGCTGGATGGGGCTTTGTCTAGTGGGAGGCGTCCCTGCCCATGGCAGGGGGGTTGGAATTAGACGATCTTTAAGGTGCCTTCCAACTCTAACCATTCTGTGATTCTATGATTCTATGTTGGTTTTCAAGTAAAGGATGAGAGTCTTGAGTATGAGGCATACAGAAAGTCACTTCAGCACAGGATTATTAAACTTGTCCTTATTTACTCATTTGAACAAGTTTGATCTACAAGTACATAAAAGGTTTTCTGATTGTGCATGTGTGTGTGCAGGCCTGACATAAATAGAAGATGCACTGAAGAATTGAGATATTGAAAATACATCCCTTAAAATATTTTTGCACAGAACAGCTGCATGTCTGGTCTGTCTAGATTTATCTTAATTTCTGACAAGCAGCTTCAAATTTCTCAGTGCGAGATTCTTGTTCTTTCAGCTATTCTGTAAAACATCTCTTTTGAGCACAGGCACCAAAATGTTGCTCTTTTTTCTCCTCTTTCCCTATATATCTGCGTCGGACAGATTATATTCATTCAACAAGACAGTGAAAGTCACTGCCTTTCAAACTTGTGCTATGTATTACATTCCCCAACTCGACTCTTATTTTAAATAAAATTTTGTTCTTCATTTACTTGGAGACCAGGAAAGAGACAATTTGGCTCCAAAAGGACATACTCTGGGATCAAACAGGGGTTATTGTGGAATGGGTACAGTTCCACATCTGAGTTCTGATTCACCTTCCTTCATCCTCCATTTGGGGTTTTCTGGGCCTAGCAGTAATCCAAGCAGCTCATTTTGACAGATTTAGAGTGTTTCATGCATCAATTGTAATCTCACTGCTTTAATGTCTTCATTCAAACAGTTTCTCTGATCATGGCACTAAAAGAGAAGTCTTGTGCTATACATAGCTTTATGTGAAAAAAGGAGGTTTATGTGATTATGGTAATAGTTCGTAAAATCTAGCAGACAAAGAATAATTTAGAATTCATTTATTCATAACAGCAGAAGTTAATATTCTTCTTGCCTACAAAAGAGTTTCAGACATTAGCTTTTCTCCTGGATTTCTGCTATTCTGCAGAGCTAGTCTGGATTGCCTCAGTATTACAGATGCCCTAACTTCTTTTTCTGTCCTTTTTAGTCTCTTCAAAATACTGTTTTCCTTGAATAAATAATGCTAATTCCATGAAGATGGTATCAAAGCTTTCTTCCAAATTTCCTGCAGATTTATGTAAGTATTTGAACAGAACACTGAATTCTGGTCTCTGTTTTGCAGCTAAGCATTTTGCTGATAAAGAATAAATCACTTCCCTACAACTGCAGATTAAAGATTTAAGCAACTTAACATATCCTTTCGTAATTTAAGAATTTCTTGTTAATTGTGCATTTGCTTCAGGAACAGGGGAATAGTGTGTTTATATATCTGTTTGTCTGTCTTATTTATGTTATTTCAGTAGAATACTGCTTTTTCCTTTTTTTTTTTTTTTCCAATGATCTCCTTCTATTTCTTTAGCATCTGTCTTATCTAAGATACTTCAAACCTCCCTAAAAGTAATTTTAAACTGACCTCATAAAAGGCTGGCAACAGCTTCAAATACTTAACTAGTTACTTGGGACCAAATTGTGTATTCTCCTTGGCCCGACTTTGTCAAAAGCTTTGCAGTTGAAAGCAGAAAAAATCTGGCATGTAGCCATGAGAGAACTGAAGACCAGAGACCATAGGCACAGTGTTTCAGATTAATCTCGGTATTAACTTAACTGAAGGAATACATCTGGAACACATTAAAACATTTTTGCTGTGTGATCTGTCAGTTATGTGCTATCATTCTAGAGAGCAGCTCTTGAAGGCCCTGTCCTCCAGGTTAGATGAACCTAGTGGCAGCAAACTGACAGATTACAGGAGGTGTTTTTCCTTAGAGGTGTCTAGAGGGGAAGAAGTGTGCAGGTTTTGGTGCTAGGCCCAATGACTTTTCATGATTTTATCAGGGAGCTGAAAATACAGGAAAAATTGCTGTTAATAAAATTTGCGGATGACAACAGGAACAGAGGTCTGCTAGAGAAATATGACCATAGAGAAGGCAGAAAACTTCAGAAGAATAGCAATCTGGCCATTTGTCTTCTTCTTAATAAGGCATATTGGGTAATAAGAATCCCTGACCATATGTGCCTCTGTGTGTGCGTGTGCATGCACAAGGATGGAAATAACGTAGTTCTCTTTTTTGTTAAATATTGGTGACCTCTGGTGATCTTGCATGCTCACTTTACCTGCGAGGTGCATAGCTGGAGAGGGGGCTTTGTCGTTTGAGTCAGACAGGGGTTGGATGAAACCACCCGTTCCAGCCATCCAGGTCCACAGGTGTATGCCACACCTTCCCTGGCAATCTCTGCAGTTTTGGAAACTTGGGTGGTTTGAGCTGTCTTTGTTTATGGCTTTGTTAAGTTTATGGCTGGGAAGCATTGCCCTGAGAGCTTGAAGGGACGCAACCTCTTAGTTTATTCATTGTCACATGCAGACTGTGAGGAGCAGAAACAAATAAGCTGTTGGCATCACAGGACTGCTCCGCAGCGTTTTTGAGTTACAGGCCAAAAAAAATAGGTGAACTCTTGGCCTTGAAATTTATGGGCACTTTGCTACTCACTCTAAGATAGAATACTGACTTCTTTCTGGGTCCTTCACCTTCACCTAATCATATAAAGCTAGAAATACATTTTTGAATTTTAAAAAACCTCATACGCTCTAACTACATGGGGGAAAAAGTTCAGTTCCAAAAATACACTCTGCCACAGAAAAGAGACATCTTCCCAGAATGTAAGAAAAATCTCCCCCAACAACATGCACATTTGCCCCACATATCATCATTCCTGTGATGACAGCTGGTGCCTCATTTCTTCCCTGCTTTCTTTGCATGGACAGGGGAACTGGCATTCCTGCTGGAGCAACCCAAGACCAGGATACCTGCAAGAAGAAAAGAGGAAACAATCACTGAAGTGATCAGCACTTGTCTAAGAGGCAGAGAGGGCACTGCTACTAATCATTTGTCTGAGGTTTACATTGGTATCCTTAGTCTTTGCACAAGCTCATCAGTAGCAAGACGCTTTTTGGCCATTTCGTTCTTGCCTGGACCATGATCAAGACTGACAGCTGTCCAGTGCCCTTCACACCTTTGCACAAGCCCTTCCAAGGGGCAAACAAGTTTCTCTGGGTGGCAATGGAATTGGTGAAAAATTATGGTCAACCTAACAGGAAGACCAAAGGACACAGAAATGCAGGAGCGGTGAGCATGCAGCAGTATCTGCAAGGTTTTTCTCCTGGAATGGGAAGAACTTGGCCAAGCTGACCCTGCTGCTGTGGGCTTGCTGTGACCAACAGCAAGACTGGAAAGTACATGCCTATTAATTCATGGTGAGAATAAAGTATTTCTGAAATAAGGCATATTTATACATGGTTCCACTTTACTAAGCACAGCTTAAGGAAAATAAATAAATCAGCCAATGAAGGTACATTAATTTAATCTTACATGGACTGCAAAGATTAAATGCCTTTTGTAACAGTGTGCTATCACAGTACAAACACAGTACAACTGCCAGGGTGCAAGCTGAGACTTATTGCTAGCCTGAACATCCCAAAGCCAATTTCCAGCTACTTTGCGTTTGTTAGCTTGCAAGTGAAAAAATGTATTTCTCAAAGTTTTTTCACAAGTGATGTATGTTGTGTTTCTCCCTCTTCCCACGTCACCCTGCCTTTTGGAGTTACTGATTTCCTGGTGACCCCCAAAGGTGTGCAGGCATATCCCCTAGCCAAGGCATGAGCATGCTGGTGGCAGGTCAGCTCCTTGAAGCAGGAGAAGCAAGGACTGGCTGCATTTACTGGTTATAGGGATAAATACCCCTTCCCTTTGGAGTACATATCCCAGTACTTATGATATTTCCAGATATTTGGGTTTTTGTCCCACAGTGGGCTGAAGGTCCAATAATCCCCCCAAAGGATTTGGACCACCACATCTCTGGTGGCACAGGGTTGTCCCCTCCTCTTCTCCCTCCCTCCCCCCATCCCACCCTTCATCTTCTGGTGGGCTTTCTGAGCTCTGTGGCATACATGGGTGCCAGGTGACAAACAGCCAACAAGGCACAAGGTGTGGCTCTCAGTGCCTACTGCCTCCAGGACAGCAGAGAAGTGCCATCACTATCACCATCACTGCTGGGTCACACAGGTGAGCTGGAGTGAGTAAGAGAGGGAAGGGTCCTGAGAAGCCCCCACACAAGGCCACCCAGAGCTCCTTGCTGCTCCCTTCATGCTCGCAGCACACAGCCTCTGTGGTACAAGCCTGCCTGATTTTTGCACTGGGGAGGTGCAGACCCACCTAAGATTTATGTTAAATGGCAGCCAGCAAACAGCCTTGAGACCCAGAGCCCTTGGGTGAAGCACAAGGGTGTTAGAGAGGCTGGGTATTTAAAAAGGGCTCAAGAGTGTCTCACAAGCAGCAGGAATTGGCTGCTCAAATTGTGGTGGACTGATTTACAATGTGAGTGATGGCTTTTATGTTCTCAGAGATCCCTGATACCTGGCTGTAGTGGTCTAAGTTGATCAATAGTGGAAAATTTACTGGTGTTGAGAGGAGAACAACCTAATTCATGGAGCAATTCAAGGGATGATGTGTGATGGGGAAAGATGGGGACAACTCCTTGGTGACTACTTGCAACAAGGCCTGTGAGATTTAGGGGCCTGGACTCGATCATCATAAGCATAAATCAGCTTACAAATGCAGGTATTTGTCACGAGGACAGGCTAACTGAAACTTGTGTTTCAAAAATGTTCAGAAGCTTTGGATGCTTCCTTCTTTCACATGCAGCAGTTATTAATTGATCCCAGAGCCCTTCCTCCACTCCTCCTTTGCCTTGGCTGGGATCCCAACCCATCTCTGCACTGATCCTGCCTGGGTCCCAGGTGTTTGGTGTCAATACCTGTGGGGTCGTCATTCTCATCCCATGGTGGACAGACATCTGTGGGTGATACCCCTTGCTCTGCTGGAGACAGGGTGCATGGGACGTGAGTGTATGTCCAGAATCTGCAGATGGTCCTCAGCTCCTTCCTTGCTAACTTCCCAACTTCTTTTCTCTGCAGCAACAAGATGTCAAAGGTAGAAAAAGCTTTCTGTAAATTTGAGATATTTGGTGACATATCTGCCAATGGCAATGGCATGACAGGGAAAAACTTCTCCAAGATGTACAAAGAATGTGGGGTGATGGATGGGAAAGCTGTGACCAGCACTGATGTTGACATCGTATTCAACGACATCGTATTCAACAAAGTCAAGGGAGTGTCACAGGAAGGCATGGTGGGCAACTCAGCCAGGCAGGAGGAGGGAACAGCAGGAGGCCAGCAGGCTCTAGTGCAAGAGGCAGTCCTGGAGTTTTCCCATCCTACTGCCACCCACTGGTAACGTAACTTTCCTCGTGGTCCCCCCTCATCATAGGACCAGCGGTGCCCACACCATCACCTTTGTTCAGTTCCAACAAGCCATGAAGGAGCTCTGCAGCAAGTGCTTCAAGGGCAAATTGCCCGAGGAAATGCTGCAGGCTGTGTATGGCCTCATTGAGGGGAAGGAGCCCAGCAGTGTGGGTGCCACAGTGAGTATGAGTTTCCTTACCCTCTGTGTACCTTGAGCTGCCATGGGACCATTTATCTCTGCTGTGGGAACATGTGCTATCCTCACACATAGGGAAGAGTTTGTTTGTGACCTGTTTCCCAACACTGGCTGCCTCTTGCAGGAAATCACCAAGGTTGGTGGAGTCAAGAGGCTGACAGACACTAGCAATACATTGACAGCCACAAAGAACATTTTGATGAGAGTGGCAAAGGGAAGGGTATTGCTGGCTGCCAGGATCTGGCAGACAACAGAGGCTATACTGGAGCCTACAAGGGAGCTGGCATATACGACTAGGCACATTAGAACTGAAACTGCTTATGGAAACTAGGACTTTTCTCTTATAACATGGGAGGAGAGGCAAATAAACATCTCACGCAACTAGTCTTCTACGTGTGTGCACCCCACATCTGACAGAGTGGGAATGCATAGGGTAGACACTGGATGACTCCAGAGTGGTGCAAGTTCACCATCTGACCACGCTTTGATTACTGTGTGGTAGGGTTAAATCCAACCCCAAATCCAAGCTTTCTGAAGGAAATTCTATGGGCTAGCTAGTCTGCTGCCATCACACTGCTTTGCATTTCCAATTAAGAGAACAGTAGGTTAGTCTCTGAATATTCATTCATTATTTTTATTCTCGTCTCCCAACAGTCTTTATTTTTTGCTGTGTTTTTGGCTTGGGGAGCAAGATTGTGTTACATTTGAGTTGATGGTTTCTGGTGGCAGATAGCCCACCACTGGTGCCTGACCACACCTTGAAAAGCACTCTTACAAGGCATAGGATGCAACACATACCACATTGTGGAGAGGAAAGGAGTACCAATAACACCAGTTCCTGCTTTCTGCTTTCCCCTTCCCCCAGGATAGGCCCTCTCACCCATTCCTAGCACATGGCATGGTCATTTACTACTATTTCCCCGGGCTTCAGGATGCTGGCAGCTGGGGAACAGTTTGTGTGCCCGAGGAAAGCAAATGGAGAGCGGTGGTTTGGGGAATCAGGAAGGAGGGATGGCCTGTGTGGAGCATAGCTAGCCCTCTGTACTCAGGAGGACAATTTGCAAACTCTGCCTGCACCCAAATCCTTTCCCATACTCTTCTCTTTTCCCCCCCCCGCCTCCCACCTCACTGCTGTGATTGCTTACAAGTTCTCTAGTGCTGACAAGACCTAAAGTCACATGTGCACTTGTTCTTTCCCTCTGGCATTTTGGCAGGTTGGTAGGACTAGCATGTCCCTTGTCCTTGCTGCTGGATCTGTGGCTGTGTGGCCAGTTTTGGGGTGCCCAGTGTGGGCACCCATCCAGGACACACAGCTGTGTAGTAGAGGGCTCTGGGGAGCTCCTTGGGTGTGTTGACTGGCTTTCATCCACTGGGGCTGCCTTCCCTGCTGACTGCTTTCAGTCTCCTGAATTTAGCATAACTGAGCTCTTAGGGATAATTGAAACAGCACCTTTGGCACAGTTTCCCCCTGTCATTATGGAGAATTACCTAGCTGTGCTATTCCATTTCTACAAGCCCTCATCATGGAGCACAGCATAGGTACTCAAGGCACAACACTTGTTCAAAGCACATTGTTCCTTGCCCCATAGCACTCATGATCATCCTACTTGCTGCCATAACCCCAGATAACATAGCATTTGCATGGATGTAGGAATTAACAAATCCCACTCACTCGCTCTCTCTTAAGAATTTTCATTACTTTAAAAACAGTCTATTGTACCCCTAGGTAACTCTCGTATGTAAAATGGTTTGGTCACTCTAGGATATGTGACAGAAAGTCCTACAGAAAAGCAAGAAGGTGCACTGGGCATAATTGGCAGGCTCTTCTTAGCTAGGAACTGCAGCAGTGACCTGGGAGGAGGAGGTCAGAGACCACGCTATACTGACCTCCAGCCTGAGCAGGACTGAAGAAAAAAGATGCCACCAGCAAGTGCTGGAACAAAGAAATCCTCTGGGCTTGGGCAGGCACACAGAAGATACTGGAGGAAGTATGACTCTAGAGGAAGTGCAGCAGGTGGAGAAGGCCACAACAGAGCAGTGCAGTGAGAAACAAGGACCAGCAGAATAAGAGGAGCCACAGTAGCTGACCCCATCTCCTGCACTGTCCATGGCCTCCTCAAAGGCAGTGAGGGGATGGGAGACCAGGAAGGGGGCAGGAGAGGTGTCTTGGGGAGAAGCTGATGTATTTCCCCTAAGTGTTTGTCGGAACACTTATCTTCATTTCTTAGTACCAGAATTGATAATTCAGAGTTTACGTTAGTTGGCAATAAAATAAACTCCGAAATTCAGAGTCTAGACTGCTTCTTTGCTGTAGGAATGGGATATACTAAAATGGAAAGGATAGCACTGGAACTAGTAGGCCCATAGGTCTTGTGGCTGCCTTTTAGTTCTTTGTGTAACTAACTTAGATCTTTAAAACACATACCCAAGGTAGCTGTCTTCAGCAATGCTGTCTTGGTACATCATGTCCTGCACAACAGTTTAAGCAAAGTACCTGTAAATTAAGAGATAACAGGATGTTGTACAAAAAGAAAAGCTAATGCACTCAATAAGACAATGACAGAACCTTCTCATCAAGCTCTGCCTTTGGTGGCATAGCATTCCTTATTTAAATACTGTCAGCAGGTAATTGCAACAAATATTAATATTTCAGAGCTATGATTGCTATTCCTGACGGTTTCCCTTACTAGTTCCCAAAGTGGCTCTACCCATCCTGTTGTTCTTGAGGTGCTCCTGCAAAAACAAGGCTGAGAGGCTGCAGCACTGTATGACCATGCCCTGGACCCGGAATCAGTTCTTTAACTGTTTTCTGTGCTTTGGTTTGTAAATCATAGTCCCTGGTCTTCAGAAAATGAAGGGCTGATTGATTTCTTCCCCACAATCTTGGCATTATGTGTGAGGCAAAGCCCACATAGTGTTACAGTGTAATTAAAGATAGGAGTTTGAGATTCTTCCAGTATTTTCCACACCTCTTCACTCCCAAATGCTTATTAATGCATGATGGGTAGCAATCAGCAAGGTCCTGGTGATTCTTGGTTGCCAAGCAGAAAGGCGTACTGGCTTCATGGGCCCAGCAGCGTACTGCACCAAATAATGCAGTTTTCAAGCAAAAGATGTAGGTACTAGCAGTCTCACAGCCGTGTCAGTGTCCAGGTTTGGTGTGGACTCTGATGTCTAATTCCCTCTAGCTGCACTTCAAACACCCTGGAACCTTTTCATTTGGGGTGAAAGGAAGGCAAGCACTGCCCTCAATAACCAAACAAACCTTGAGTGCCTTTCTTTGTTGAGGCCTCAGCTCCCTTGTAATTAAGTGACTCAAGAAATTGGCAACATACAATTCCGTGAACAAACATAAGAATGTGTTGTATTATTAGTTTCTTTTATATTTATATATATAGAGAGAGAGCTGGCATGAAAGAAAGCTGTGGGAACTTTGGAAACAAAGTGAGAGCTTTGTACTTGTGGTTGTGTAGTGTGAGTTCTGGTTTGAGTTAACTTGGGTACAATGTGACACTGGAGGGTAAATTTCTGAGACATGATTCAATCTGTACTTCATCCTGTAATCTAACTCGTGTAGTACTGCAGCATCAACAAGAATCACTAATTGTCCTGCCTTTTCCTTATAAGTAGAAACCACAAAAAGATGAGGAATGCCATGCTCACTCCTTATGGCAGCTACAGAGTGTACAGATAAAAAGGAAGTCACGGATGACTGAAGAGTTTAAAAATAGTACCTGATTAGTGCATGCCCCTGGGGAGGCAGTAATAGCAGTGGTTATTTTAAAATAGCCGAAGACATGCATGTATCAATGACATAGTCAACAATATATTTGCAAAAGAAAAAAAAGAAGTTTATGCTCTAGTGCATTGGGAACCTGCAAAAATTGAGGTGGTTCCTCAGAGCAAGGTATGTGTGTGTAGTTCTTTTACACCCCTGCCATATGTATCTATACCATTTTGTATTTGCTTTCTTAAAGAAGTCATATTACCTAGAAAACCAGCCACACTGGGAGAAAGGTTAGGACCCTTCCTCTTGGCGGTGGCTGAAGTTTATTGTGCATCACTTCTTTGTACTGTCCTTTGACTTTCAGATGGAGCATGAGGGCTGTGGGAGACAGCTATCTGCTGGTGCTCCCCTTGTAATTTAAGCATGTTTGCATAGCAGTCAGAAGATCAAGACCCACAGAAGTTGCTAGAAGAGAAGTGTAGCTGCGCACATATAAACCACCAGTCTGTGGTTTCTACTGGCAACTAGTGGAAATCTGGCTGAAACAAAATGATAACCATTGATAACCTAGGTGTTTATACCCTGCTATGGCTAAGATGTGTCATTACTGTGGAAAAATAGGGAAGCATTGGCTCCAAATTACACATCTATTAGGAAAAGAAACATCGAACCAAGGGAAACAGTTAATTTACAACTGCTTCAAAGTAGAGTGGAAAAAACTAAGTCCTACTCTTTGGCAAGCTCAGTGAGCTTGTTTCCCTGGTGCATCCCTTGATGTATGTCTGTCCCCTGAAGCCACTTCCCTCCATGCAGTTTCCTTCTGATCTTCTCAAGACTAACATTAGCAATTCTTTGCCAGCTTGTCATTGCTTCAGGGTATTGGAGGTGGGAGCTGATACACCAGTCACCTAGACATCATTTGATAACATTGATTAAATCTGCATGCAAATTAGAATGAGATCTGACAATACAGCCGCAGTGGCTGTGCAGTAAGAACTGAGGCATGAGGACCGGGTGTTATTGAACATAGGTAGGAAAGAATTGCAAGAAACTACATGCGTGTGTGTGTAACGTTTTTAAAGTGAAGTCTTCAAACTGTGTAAGGGACAGCTATAAAAGGGCTCTGCTACCTGTTCTGCTGCTCAGGGATGCAATTACACTCTTGGCACTCTTGCTGTTGCTGAAATTGGCATAATTTCACTTTAACAAAACAGGAGGAAGAAAGAACAGATGTTGATGTCCATGCAGCCACCAACTGGTGGCAATGCAGCAGGAAAGAAAAGTGAGTATCCATGCAAAGTAATACTTGTACTGCAGCATGGGCTGATGGCTCACGCTATTTTCTCTGGTAGTGAACCCTTCTTTGCGAAGTTGTTTCTATTGTTGTTGCAGGTTGTATTTCTAACATGACAGAGGCACGGGCATCCCAGCATTCAGCGTACCAACCTGCTGTCACACAGGGCATGCCAGGCAGGCTGCTGTAGCTGCACTGGTGTGGCAGTGGGACTCATCCATGAGTGCTTTGTTACAGTTAAGTGAGGGCTGGACATTACCCTGACAGTTTAAGGCATTTGCGGTGATAGACAGATGTGGAGAGTTTATGGTCTATGCACGTTTATACTGGACTGGTCATCCAAGTGTGATTTGCATTTGAAGCTATGAATTTTAATGGACAGCAGTTGCCCAGGGAGGTGGTTGAGGCCCCTTCCCTGGAGACATTCAAGGTGAGGCTCGACAAGGCCCTGGGAAACCTG
>JAOXNO010000020.1:49817520-49827654 GCA_028565335.1 Limnodromus scolopaceus | reverse complement strand
AAAATTTTAATTTATTTGTCAACTGGTCCACACATGTATGCACTCACATAGATAATATTAACAAAATTATCAATAATATTATGATGTGTGACCATTATAAATGTTATTAAAATATCAATAAAAGTCTTAATAATATTAATAGTATTATCTATGACCACCTAGACAATATTGATCATCATATTCTACATTTAGGCCCCCTACCAGGCAAAGTCTATTGAAAAATCAGAAGTCTGGTAAGAACCAGCATCTTAACACAGCATGAAAAGTAGTGTTAATGAAGCTAACAGGGGCCACAGACTTAAATAAAGTTCTTTATTTTCAGTTGCTCTTCAGGTCATTTTAGATATATCATATTTTCCTTCTATTCCACTGCTACAGTGTTTTCTCCAAATTTTGTGGCTAAAGTGGCAACCTTTCATGAGTGTTCTTCCTGGAAAATGTGGGTGCTGCTTCCTATTTCACATCATTTCATTATATTGTTTCTACAGTTGGCTTTGAAAACAAACTCTATAGCGCACACATACGTACTTATTTCACTGACTTTTGAGTCATGACAAAAAATGTAAAAAGACATTTGAAAATTCCCTAGTAAAACACCCACAGTTAGCTCAGAACTTTTGCAGTAGCTTGGATGAGTCATGCTGCAATTCCTAACTCAACAAGCAAACTTCTCTTAGACTTTGAACGTTTCCAAGTTTTCCCTTTCAGTCAGCTACCAGCTATCAGTGTCTCAACCAATGTGAGAAAAACAGTCCCTACATTCACAAGCTCAAATTCACAGCCCACAGATGTACAGAAGATTCTGGTACGCGTTGCTGTTGGCTAAGGAAAAAGTATGCCCGTGCCTGGAATGTGAAACAATGCAAAACTCTAGCACTCAACAATTTTGCTGCTACTCTTTCAGTTAGCTACCAAATATGAGTGGTTTATTTCTCAACACCTGCTGAGCAAGGCCGTGTTAGGCAAACCCCTGCAGAAACCAGAAAATCTTTCTCAATCAGAGAGTTCTTTTGTTATTTACTATAGCCCTCTATCTAGGTCTACGGATCTGAGAGCTAGAAGAGCTTTAGAAGGAAAAATAACCGATTTCTGGTACACATGAACAACACATTATTTCTCTTGTTGCTCTGGCTGCTGAATTATGGGGCAGATGAAGATCTCATCCTGTTTCTTAACTGTAAGCAGAAGATGAAATGGCAGCTAAGTGGCTACTGAGCTTTAAACCTGCCAGATAGGCAGTACGTGCAAGAACAATTATAATGCATCGGAAAGGAACCTAGAGGTGCAGAAGTAAATGGTGTTGTCCTGAATAAGAGGGATGCAAGCTCAACATACTATTTTAATTTTAATTTAATTTTAATTGAGAATAAATTAAATTACTTTTCCCAAAGTGGAGTCTGCTTTGCCCATGAGAGTAAGCGGTATGTGATCTCCCTGTCTTCCTCTTGACCCACAAGCTTTTCTATCCTGTTTTCTCCCCCTGTTCTGTTGAGAAGGATGAATGTAACAGCAGCTTGGTGGACCAAAGTTAACGTACTACAGTCACTTAGTACTACTGATCAGTTATAAAACAAAGTTCAATGAATTTTTCTTGATATTGAGTTTCTCTGATGCTCCCTGTAGAATTAAACCTAGCACTTGATTAAAAAACAATGGCCCACATTTTTGCTGCAGTTTCTCATCTTTAGTTAAGTCAAAACCTAATCTTGGAGACACCTGCTTAGTACAAGAATGATTATGTCACATACATATGCTGGACTAAGCTCTCTCACTGTGAATAAGCCACCTGTTCGGACATACTCTCATTTGAGATTCATTCAAGCGAACTGTGTAGTAACACCAATGGCAAACAGCATACCACAGAAAAAGCACTCACAGAAATTTTCCATTATTTCTTGACCCAACGAGGATACGGTGTTCTGACTCTTCCCGAGAGATCCTCCCGTGGAACCACGGCATCTTCTCATGCGCTGTAGTGGCAATCAACTTCTCCAGCTGAGGCTTTTGACTAATGATAGCTTGCTCAAGAGCATGTCCCTAGAGTGGTAAAAACACAGCAGGATAGTCAAACTGACTTCTGCAATAAAAACATAAAAGGTAGACTCACAGTATTGGGTAGCTTTTGGGGCATCCAAAATCTCCACATATTTATTGTACGTGAAGAAAAAATCTGGTTGCTACAAAGACATTAAACTAGAAACTAACATTTGGTAATCTAAACATCAAAAAGCTGGGATTCTTCCTCTACCTCTGAAAAACAGAAGGAAAAATAACCAGTAAATTAAGCCCTTAATATACCAGTATTTCAACTGAAAATTACATCATATTTATATGTTATTGAGACATAGCTAAATATACTTATTGTCACTCTGAGATGTCATAACATACCTCCATATTACATACCCTATCATATTTTAATGAAATAAACTGAACACACTTAGCATTGTTGCAGCATGTCTATGTTGAAGACACCAATGCAAATTTTCCCAAAACAAACAGGACAGTCCCAATTTTAGAGTGAACTATATTAATATTTTAGGTATAACCTAGAAACTTCTAAACCCATCTACAACCTATCACTTCTAAATTTGGCCAAGAATCTGAGAGCAAAAGCCCATATTTTAATCAGTTTTCAACTTCAGTTCATCAACTTCCTTCTAGACTGGGTTCAGACTCATCAGAAAAAACTGCAAGTCTCAGCACTTGTAGTAAATATAGTATAAATTTCAGGCTTTTCCAGTTCGGGCATTGCTCCACATATTTTACAGAGCAGAACACAGAAGGCTACTTGTCAGTACCAAAAGAGATTAAAAACTTAGTTTAACATATGGTAACTAATGGCATCCCAAGGTGAAAAAATATTCCTGTTACAGCCTCTTACATTAGTTTTCCCATGTTAAGACTGGCTTCTTCACAGTCATTCAAAGGCAAAATCCAGCCTACCTTCTTCAGCATGGAACATTCCTGCTTGACCCATGCAGTACTGAAGATGTATAGACAGTGCTGTGCAGTTAAGAGCCCAAGCTCTGTTTTGGACATAGTATAAAAAAGCATTACAGAAACAAGGCCAGCTAAGAGGAGAGGATGTAAAACAAGTCACCATGTCACTGTGACTCCCTGGACATCAATCCATAAAAATTCAGAATCAAAAGCAATCAAACAAACCATGTCTGTATCTTGTTATTAATTATTGGTGCTTGTGGAAATCTGATGACCCAGGTTAATGCAGTGGTACATAAGGCTATGTTAGCCCAAATAAGTCTTGAGTTTTGTAAAATTTCAGGAAAACCACACTTATGACCAAGTGACTACATACGGGTGGAAAAAAACCCCAGTATTCAAAACTCAAACAGCTATGATTCCATTATGGAAAGATACTACCTAGCAGCAGCAACAGCTGGCAACAAACACTGCAATCTCTTTTTCTCAAAGACCACTTTATGGCAACATCAGCCCGGATGTACCTGCAAATTCCAGGTTTGTTTGACATACTCTCTGATGAGATTCTCTTTTAAATCTTCAAAGGGTCCTGTTTTGGGTTCAACGCCTGGTGGTCGGTTGAAAGGTTTTCTCAGTAGACAGATAAGGCCATCTTCTTCCTCTGAGTGATAGCTAATGAGTTCAGCTGGACTGGCGTGTGACTTGCCTCCTGCAATAGCATACGAGCCACTCAGCTCCCTCTCAATTGTATAATGATGAACCTTCCTTCCATGAGCCAAGGATAAAGCAAAGCCCCCCAGGTAATTCCGGCTTTGGCGGAGCAAGTACAGTCCATCACTCACTCCTCCTTGTATCAGATACTCTTCGGCTTCTTCACGTGTAATATTGCCAAAGAAGTATGGCAAATGGTTAGCAGGGTTTGTTGTGTTGGAAGCCATGCTTTTTTCCTTTTCCAAGAGGCAAACTTAGTATTCTATATCTGAAAAACAAAGACAGAGACATGAGTATCACTTGAAAAAAACAGAATAAACCAGTAACATGGCAGTCCATGTAATATGTCAGTAATTCATTCAAAAAAAAGATTTTGGTGTGCAGATCACATTTTTGTTTTTATCTTATTAGAAGTTGTCTTTCTAAATCCAAATAGAAAGTTTTTCCCTGCTATACATTAATATAAAAATCTCCTGTAACTGCACAAGTTTCCTTTAACTCTTTTCTTCTCTGTTCCTCTGCCTAGCTGTATAGAGGTTCTGACATTTTCACTTGCCTCAATGCCTCTATTGATCCTTTTGTACTGGCCTGTAGGTATTTCCCAATAAAAGGAAATAAGTAGGTAAGAAAGATTCATGGGGAAGAGTTTTTCATTCCAGTTTTGCTGATAAGATTAGCTTATGCCAGTACGTGGACTGAGTATGGACAAAAGTCCTATATTAAAATAGTTGACATTCCTCTCCACAGAGATTTAACAATGGGTTTTTAATGGAAAAAAAAGAGAAAAATTATAGTGTCTTTTTGATTATTTTTCATTTCAAACAGCTTATATCGAAATAACATAAAGGTGCACTACCAACACCACCACAGAGGAGAATCAAGTTCAGCATGTCTGAAGAATAATAGTGAATTTAACATAAATGGCTTCAATTCCTTTATTCTTAATTTAACAATAAAAATACTCCCATATATATTTAATATATATCTTAAGAGATTATATTATTACGTATTATTATTTGATATATTTTTTAAAAACTATAACAGATCAGAAAGTCCACGAACATGAGCCAGCTCATACGCAGGTGACTTAATCCTTCCACTCCCTAAAGAAGTTAAACAAAAAACATACAGCATTCCAGAAAGAGCTAATATTTATGTATAAAACTAAACAGGCAACAACTATAGGTAAAACTTCAAGTTCTTTCCCAAGTTTTATCACTTCTTACAAAAAGGCAAGGCTACAGCCCTTAACTATCAATTAAAAGTTTGTAATTAAATTATGAAATATATCAAGGCAGTATTTTGGGAGGAATACTAGAAACTTCCACTGCCAACGCTCAATGTTCATCTACTCTAGCTGGGTAAGCGCTGCGTGATTTCAGCTGATCATCATTCTTACTCTGCTATTTGAAATTTTATCTGGAATGGGGCAGATTAAGTTGTCTGAATTTATGAAAACCTGCTTCTACAGAAATCTGCATTTCACAGATCAGTCACAACAACTCCCACATCTGATTTTATTTTCTCATAATCCTATGAGTTTATAGTCAGCATGTTGGCTAAAGGCCAAGGGAAAAAAATATATCTCCTTCACTTTTTTAAAAGGTTGTTACTACACTACACATAATGCCTTCCTGTGACAGATACATTTAAAAACATTGTTCCATTTTACGAGTTATAGTTCCTAAAACAGAGAGGAAAAAAAATCCACTGGTTGCAATTTATATGAAATGGCAGTGGCAGTGAGGAGGGACTAGCTCTTAATTCTTCAGAATGCAAAATGGAGAAGTTCAAAGCTCCAATAAATAAGAGGGCCTGCAATAAAAAGTTTATAAAATATGGAGATTTCTCAATTATCACTGAAAGGACAGGAGCAGGATCCTTATGACTTCTCTGATTTCACAAGCGATTTATTTAAAACTGTTTCAG
The DNA here is from genome assembly GCA_028565335.1 of Limnodromus scolopaceus. NCBI lineage: Eukaryota > Metazoa > Chordata > Aves > Charadriiformes > Scolopacidae > Limnodromus > Limnodromus scolopaceus. Next base: position 49,822,074 of record JAOXNO010000020.1, on the reverse strand, counting down.
ATGACAAAGGCCTGATTTGCTTGTGCAAAACAGGTTAAAGTTGATGGATTTCAGGCAAGGTTTCTCCACCATGACTAATATATGAGGAATATTCAATGTGTTAGGAAGTATTTGGACTGATGGGACATATCCATGGACATGCAAGGAGCCACATACAGACAGAAGACATTAGATAATGGTTAAAAACTTCTTATCTATTTTTGAAGAATTTCTGAATTTGAGATTGCTGTTCTTTTGGTTGGACTTTCAAAATCTTGCCTTCCTTTTGGGAGTTTAATATCCTTCTAGGATCAGTAATAGAGTAGAAGGAAATATATTTTGGTTCACATTTTTCTCCTCCTCTAAATTCCTCCAATGGACAAATAATGCTGAGCTTGTCAAGTCAGCACAGTTACAAATGTGAGGCTGTAAGATGGAGGTTAAGTCCCCAAACGGCTGAATTTAAGGCTTTACCCTTGAGAGGGCTGAAGGAAGTACAGCTGGTTACCTGAGTGTAACAGTAGAAGAGGGCCTAAAGTGCAACTCTCCCCACAGCCATTAAAATTCACTTTTAAGGAAGCTGCAAATGCAAGCAAATATCATGGTTATCTTACATGAAATAAAAAAAATATTACGCAAATACATAGGAAAATCAGGTACCCGCTTCCCCTCAGGTAGGTTCCTCATCAATGTTGCAAACAGAGGGTACTCCAGACATAATGCAAGAGTTCAGTATACCACATATTTTATACATGTAGGGAAGTGGAAAATTCTTACAAAACAGAGGAGCGAATGGTGGTCTTTTTGATTTATATTTGTCTATTTGATTTATAGATTACTTTTAAATGTCTTCTTTAGCTTGCTGCATAAGCATGAACATTTAGTTTCTATCCAGAACTTAGGAGAGGAATTTTATTAGAAAATTATTCAGAAATAAAGGAAGAACACAGTAAATGTTTAAAAATAAGTCATTAGGGAAGGAAATGAAGAAGAACACTGTTTTCTCAAGTGAAACTAGAATATGATTGGGACACTACGGGGAACTTTCTGACCTAGAAGTCTTACATAATTCCGCTGGTAACACTGGTGATTTTTACAACTTTTGTAGACAGTGACAATGTCCCATTCATCATACTGAAAGACATGTGTGTAGTACTGTCTCAAAGGGAAATGTGAAATATATGGGATCACCAAGGTGTTCCAGTGTGCTGATCTTCCTCAGGGAAGTGCCCTGGCTGTATACTGATGCCAAAGGCAGTATGTCTCAGCCTCCACCCACTGTGTCTCAACCAGCTTTCAGCCTACAGTAACCCTTCCATAACTCATGCTTGGGCCTCCTTCTCCACATGTTTTCTCCAACTTCTCTATGAGAAGCTTTTCTCATGCAATCACTGTCTGATCTCTCCATCCTTTCACCAGTCATCTAAACATTATGCTACACTATTTTTTCCCTGAACTTCAGACTCTAAAACATGCCTTCTTTCATCTTTAAAGGCTTTTCTGTTGTTCCACACACATTCCCAGGCAATGCTGATGGATACACAAAGCATCACAGTTTTTAAATCTGTCAGTTTTTAAATAAATTTCACTTTTATTATTTCTTCAACATTGTTCTCTCTCCTTAGCCCTTTTATCAGACATACCTGTCTTGGGTGCCAAGTTCTGTAACTTACTTTGTAGCAGTTGAGCTTCAGAAGTATTTTCTTTCTTTCAGATATTTCTAATTCCTTACAATGCTTTTAGGCTAAAGTGCTCCTGATAGGATTTTTAAACACAGACGTATTCTGTAAGAGAACTGTAGCTTAATTAAAGTCTGCTTGGTAACAAATAGGGAATGTAGTAGCTTTGGACCCCGAAGACTTTCTGCTGGTGAGTTCACAGCCTGGACCTAAAAACACCATCAGTTTGGGAACTGTCCAATCTGTGGCAGGTTTTGTGAGTTCTCATGATTCTGAAAGTTAATGACCTTGTTAGCACCTTTCTCAGCTTAAGAGATAACAAGTGTTTGCCCTTCTTCATGTAAATTCTCAGCATTTTGGCCACATTATTACAAAAAACTGCTTGCTGAACAGGTGGTATTGCTGCTTCATCTACTAAGTTTAAGAAAACACTATTTATCTCCCCTCTTCCATCAAAGATTTATTGATCCAAAGAACTGAAAAAATTCACAAACACACCCAAAATCATTATTAGTTTCAAAAAAATGTGGCTTTAGAAATATTTTTCTTTGGATTTTCTTTCCAGAGTAATTTTTATCTATACTGAAGACAGATAGATGTTTTTATCTCCACTGAAACATGCCAGAAATGCCCTCATTTATTCTAAATTGCATCTGACATTCTGACATCATCAGACTACTCCAGGCATTCTGGCTATTGAAATATTTCCTGAGGAAATACTACTTGACTTGGCAACACTACTACTGAACTATTATAAGACAAACAGATGCTCAGAAAAAGCATCACAGCGTTGACATGTTTTTCAGGGGTTTCCTATATAAGCTTCTGTACTTAAATCATGGAGGGGCATTGATCACAAAAAAAACATTCTTCACTGATTCTAGGAATCTGTTGTGTCTCTTCCACAACACCTTGCTTTTGGGACTCACCTGTCTTCCTGTCTTTGGTAACCTTTCCACATGTCATAGTTTTCCTCTACTTTGATCTTTTAAAAAGCTCAGAAACTACTCGGGGCGGGGGGGGGGAGGGGGAAAGGCCAGGCATTTGTGAATTAGAATCACTCTTTCCCTGGCGGTAGGAATCCCATGATTTTCATATATATCTAAGAAAAACAGGAAAAATTATTTTTTTTCTTTTTAGAAAAAGAAAAAAAAAGCCCCAACAACACAAAAATATCAACACTTCCTTACACATCCTCACCATGCTCTACCAGGCACATTCCTGTGCCTCCTTTTCCAGGGTACTCTTACACTGTCAATATAGAACCATTGCCTCTGGCTAAAGATGTCTCTTGTCCAAGCAAATATTTCTGCCTTAAAACTGATAGCATCATTTGTATGGAAGCCTGTTCCCTTTTGGGCAAAGCACTTTACTGTGATTGATACCTATTAAACCATCATATGAAACGTGGAAGCACTGGGAACAAGCTAACATCCTATGGAAAGCATTCAAGATACTCCAGCCAGATCCTTCTCTAATCTCCCATTTTCCCTGCTGTGACAAGGTGTTAACAAACTTCCCTGGGCACAGGCAGACCTTGACCAACACCAGCTGTGGGCTCTGCAGTGACTACAGAAAAGTACAGGGATAACTGTTTCTTCCCAATGCTGACCGAAAAAAAAGCCGGGGTTGGGGGTCAGTTACAGAATTATTTCTCAGAGATCCCAAAATTATCTCTGAATACTTCAGGAACTACTGAGCTGAGCTATATAACATAAAGTTCCTCTCCGATTTTGTTTCAAGTTTACTTTTTACTGCATTTCTGGAAAGGCACTAAAGTTCCTCTATATGTACCACAAAGGCTACTATAGCTGCACAGAGTGAGCTGTGAAATGGATTTACAAAGTCAGTGAAAATATCTGAAGAGCAAACCAAAATATTATCAGCCTACTTGCAAGGAGAATCACTGTAAAAAGATGGAACTGCCTACCCAATGGCCTGGATATTTTCAGGTTCAAAGATAAAGTGATACTAAGTATGTCAGCATAGCCTGTTTTCAGGTGGAATGTATTCTTAGTTTTACAGCAGAATTTTACAGAGGTGGCTATAACATAACTGTTACAAACAAGATAGCACAGTAAAACCAAGATACACCAAACTATCACCAGCACAGAGCTAGGATACTGTGGATTTTTATTACCATGAGAACTGAGAAAGACAGGCTTCATTGAGAAGGACCAGTCCCAAAGTGTGGACAGAGGCACAATCTATAACTTTGTTTTTCATTCCTTGTGGTATTTTAGCAAAATTTCTGATAAACAAGACATCTCTCAGAACTAAAGCATCATCAGTCCTAAACAGAAGTCACTAATATCAAATAGAAGATATAAGAGAACTAAGAGCTCCATCTTGAAAATCAAAGATATACCAGCAGAAACTGAACATTATTACAGCAGTCTTGAAGTTTGAAAGCTGTAACAGGACTTAAATAAAATGCCACACATTTCATTCAAAATTTGGGATAAACAGCACTGTGGTTTTACTAGGGGGCAGACCCAAAAGATACATTTGCTTTTTGTTTCCAATAAGTATCATCATTTAACTTTTTATAAACTAGTTGTTTAGTTGTTGCAGGTTGACATTTCCAAAGCTATTATGAGGGTATGAATTACTCTTCATTGTGCAGCTTTGTCTGTCTCTACTTTGTTCCAGGTTTAGTGACTACAAATGCAGTGTCCTGGTTTGAGGTAGAACAGAACCCATCTTCTGTTCAGTAATTTTACTTCTTAGCTAGGCCTCTTCTAACTCTCTGAAATTAACAGCATATTGTGGAGAAAGCTGTTTGCTTTTAGACCGATAAGACCAATATTTGTACTTCGTGCCAAGGAACAGTATGCAGAGAGGGTCTTGCTTATACTTATTGCTATAACAACCAAGGTCAGCTAACTTCGCTGTT
>JAOXNO010000020.1:49761309-49778335 GCA_028565335.1 Limnodromus scolopaceus | reverse complement strand
GCAAAGAAAAAGGTAGAATTAGTTTGCATAGATGGTATAACTTTTTAAGTTTTTCTTCATTTTTTAAGTACTAATTTTCTTAAATAAACTTGATTATGCTACTCTGAAAATGTCCTAGATTAGCATTCTATTATATTGTTTCTTTGAGCGAAAGAAAATGATATATTCCTTTTATGTTGTGCAGTATAATAACACACAGGCCACACAGCAGGTAATTTAAATGAACAGCAGGCCTTCAAATTACCCTGAAAGGGCTGTTATGTTTCAAGCAGGGAACATTTTTATTACAGTCACATTCCTGACATCCTACAGGATGCATACACTTTTTTTCTTCTTTTGTGGTCTCAGACCAACAGGCAACCAGCTGGGATAAGTGGGCATCTCTGAGATACCCATAAACAGTTTATGAATGGAACAGTATGAACAGGTGCCTCAGCTTTTTGGTGCTGGAATATTTTGTACTGACAGAAAACTGTATTTTGTACTTAGGAACTGTAGCATGAATTGCATGTGGGCAGCCTCATCATATATAATCAGTGATCATACACTGCATTCAGAACAGACAGCTACTAATGACATTATCCATCCCAGCGAGCACAGATTTGTGTAACAGGGCTTCCCAAAAGTATTAAGGCAGCAGTGAAAGAAGGTGGAAACTCACTATTTTCTGTTCATGTTTCAGTTTTTATCGTGTTTGGACCTTGATATAGCCTTGACTTTTTCCCTCTTGCTTTGGAACAAGCCTGGTCATTTTTCCTGTAACTGTCCTAGGACTCCAACTGGTGGTAGTCCTATGCCACATCTTTAGTATATGTTTGTTTTCTCACTTCATTAGCTTCCTCCTTCCTCATCCTCACTGTCATGTTCAATTTTAAGGCTACAGAAGCTGTAGTTCATTACAATGCTCCATTAGTGATGCTCTCCCAACCATGGAAATTCCTGCTCAAAGAGCTGCCACCCAAATAAAAAGAGCTAAAGACTTTGAATTTTGCAATGTTCAAATGACATTTTTTAAAGATCTCTATTACCTAAAAAAGGGAAACAAACACATCTGGGGATTCATAAAAATGCATACATTTTAATGCTACTAAACAGAAGGGAGTATAGGCACCTAAGCATCGAAATGGGAACACAAACATTTTTGTTAATCTTCTCATGTGACTCAGGTTGTGTCTTTATTGCCCACTGATGTGCAACAAACAGATATCCAAGAGTGCTATCCATAACCTGCTGTAATTCTAAAAGCCATCTAGCCGAAGAGACTGACAGTTCTGTGCAAATAAATTTGCAGATTTGCCCTTGCCCATGCAGCTGCTGTAAGACTGCTTCCACCCCCTTGACCAGCAGGAAAGATGTATCATCAGAATCAAGTACTAATCAATGACACTTATGACTGTGAATGATCCAAGTATTTTTAAATTCCCTGATCCATAACCCACAGCCATATTCTCATAGTGGACATAAGGAACTAGCAGGAGGTTCTAGTGACCAGAAAACTCTGCTAAGACTCAGCAGAGTCAATTCTTAGCCTTGTTACCAGTAAATTAGATGACCATGGATGCGTGAATTCACCCCCAGCTTTACTCACTGAAGCACAGTGATAACTATCTGCCCTTAGATTGTGATCTGACATGTACTTCAGAAAGGTTTAATGCTACTCTTATTATTTGTGTTTAAGGGTAAGTGAAGAACATGCAAATTGTGCCAACAATCTCATCAAGTGTGAGCTGTATTCTAGATACTGAAGGTCAATAGGTTCAGTTAAGTGGAATAATGTTCAGAAGGGCAAATAACTTCTGTCTTCCTCCAAATGAATAGAATTTCTGCCAAGAAATTTTGCTTACCCAACACTGTCCTTTGGAAGATTGTTCCTGATATCTTAGCTAATATGGTTTCCAAAGTGGCTTTGAATTTTGTAATTTCCAATAAGCAATCTTTCCTTTGCGTTCTCTAAAGGAATTAATAACTAATAAAGATAAATAAGTTAGAAATTTATTTATTTGTTTGCCTGATCAAGCTATTTAATATGATAATTCAGATGAAAGAAACTAAGCCTATTGTGTTGGGCTTTTTCCACTGTGGCAATTCCATATTTTAGTGTGTCTAACAAGTTTTATTTAAGATTGTGTATTTTTAAGCACAGGGAGGGTCATTGGGAAGAGATGTTGTCCTTGTAAGGAGGATAAGTATGTCTTACTACCGGCTTCTGCAGTAAGCCCACAGTGACAGGATGAACATGAAGCAAGGACAATTCGTGAGAAGGATCGGGTGTCCTTGATGACATGATAATTTATATAGTTTCGCAAATAAGATACCAGAATATGTGCTGTACAAATACCAGCAAAGGCCTTAAAATGTTAAGGCATTTGAAAGAGAAATATGTGGCAAGAATCATAGAGAGAAATGAAAAGTCACCAAAAAGTAAAGGGCAGATAAACATATTCCAATCATTTACATGGAATCCCAATGAAAATTTGGTGACAAGGGGAAATCTGACAGTAATATTATCAACAGGCCTTCCGATTCCCATAATTTATTCAATTTTCATATCTAAAAATGAATACAAACTTTTTGCCTGACTTTGGTTGGTCAACATAGGATATCTTAGAGGGGAAGAGGCAGATCCTTGTAACACGAGGTGGCACTAGGCTGCTGTCATTGCTAGTAGAAGCCTTCCTGATCAATGCCAGGAAAAGGATGTATGGAAAGGCTAGTCTGCTCAGCGTTCACTCTGTCAAGCCACGTCCACAGAAACAGAGGAGAACAAAACCTGATTTCTGTGCAAGGTTGTCAGAGCTGCCATCCTAGCCTGCCGGTCTTGGTCACGCTGGGGAGACTAGCAGACACAGCCAGCCTTGATGGAACACAAGCAGGTGGCTGTGGCATTCAGTGCTCCCCTTTTAACCTTGACAAGTAAAAATGAATTGCCGTGCTAATCAGGTAAAATACATCTTTTCCAGACGAGAGGAAAAAACATGTTAAATCCTCAGCTATTCTTGGCAAGGGGATGGAACACTGCTTGTTAAAATATTGCCAGTGACACATAAGATCTCTGTAACTACAGAAATGCTGATGAGAGAATTGAATCAAAGGAGTAAAGGGCTGACAAAGTGGGACTGGAACAGTGAAACAGATCACTGTATTACATGACAAGGAAAACCAAATAGACATATTCTCAAACTTGCTTTACACCAGATGTCTTATTCAGGAAGCAGTTTCTGACTGGTACTGGTACCAAAATGTTTGTACACTGTATCAAATACTACTGTAGTATTTAGCATTTCATGACAGGGATAGGAGAACAAACCAGGTGATGGTCAGGCACTTAAAAAACATAGGACTCAACTTAGCAGGTACCACTGGCAGATACATGGGTCTACTTCCCACTGTGAACATCCTCAAGAAAGAGGTGAACAGCAGTGCACACCTCTGCATGTAGCAGCAACATTGAGAGTAGTGGAAAAGACTCTTGCTACTCAAACTCTCTTCTTCAAATCTACTTGGTAGGAGTGAGAAGTAATAATATACTTAACCAAGCATCAAGAGGAGAGCGTGAAAAAGTCCTGCTGATATTCTGTGTATACTGCCGAATCCAGAGAATTGCTAACAAGGTGACAATTTTGTGCACCTACAGTATCAAGCTTCTAAGTCAAACACCATTCTTGTTCACGGACATTTCTGCAAAGGCACAGGATTAAACCACTGCTATTAGGAAGATTTTCAAATTAGTAGAATTCATGTCTAATTAGCAACTTTCTACAGTTTCCGATATTGTTACCTCAATTCTACTCTTTGTATGGGAAAAAGTTCAATAGCAATTGGGAGCAGCAATCTAGTAAATGAGAGAGGGCTCTTTTCCCCTCACTATTCACACATGATTATTGTTGTAATGGCAGGATTTCAGCACCAATTAGATCTGTAACGTCAAGACAACCTCTGATGAAATTTTCTGTTTCAAATGTGCAACAATAAGGTCTGAAGAGAAATTTAGGAATTACAACTGCATAAATAAAACTAATGTCATTTGCAAAGGGTGCAATACACCGTCTATGACTAAAAAGGCAAGACCTTTCTTGAAATGTTTGATGTAATCTAAATGGTTGATGCAGAACACTTGTAGCTAGCACTTCAACTAGCTAGCCATAAACACAGAAAGTAATAACAAGTCTCAGATTCTGTTTTTTATCAACAGATGGGCAGTTCATGAATAAGGATGTTGTGTGGCATTGAAAGTGCAAAAGTAATGTAATGGCTATTTGGAATCATAGAATCATTTACACTGAAAAATACCCTTAAGATCTTTGATTCCAACCATTAACTTAACACTAAACGTGCTAAACCATGTCCCTCAGCACATCTACATGACTTTTAATACCTCCAGGGATGGTGACTCAACCACTTTCCTGGGTAGCCTGTTCCAATGTTTGACAACCCTTTCTGTGAAGAAATTTTTCCTAACATCCAACTTAAACCTCCCCTGGTGCAACTTGAGACCATTTCTTCTTGTTCTATTGTTTGTAAATTGGGAGAAGGGACCAGCTCCCACCTCTCTACAACCTCCTTTCAGGTAGCTGTAGAGGTCAATAAGGTCTCTTCTGAGCCTTCTTTTTCTCCATTCTAAACAACCCCAGTTCCCTCAGCCTCTCCTCATAAGGTTTGTGCTCCAGACTCCTCACCAGCTGCGTTGCCCTTCTTTAGACAAACTCCAGCATTTCAATGTGTTTCTTGTAGTGAGGGAGCCCAAACTGAACACAGTATTCAAGGTGCAGTCTCACTAGTGCCGTGTACGTAGGTACAATCACTTCCCTTGTCCTGCTAACCACACAATTTCTGATACAATGCAGGCTGCTATTTGCCTTCTTGACCACCTGGGCCCACTGCCGGCTCATATCCACTCAATTGTGGACCAACAAGCCCAGGTCTTTTTCCACCAGGCAGCTTTCCAGCCACTCTTCCCCAAGCCTGCATGGGGTTGTTGTGACACAAGTGCAGGACCCAGCCTTTGGCCTTGTTGAAGCTCATACAATTGGCCTCTGCCCGTTGATCCAGCCTGTCTACATCTTCTGTATTCATATCATTGATATGAATAATAACAGATTATATTTTTTTATGTTTTTGCATACGTGTTGTATACATTTACAGTGCTGTAAAATTAATGAAGTTAATATTTCAATGGTAAATAATGATAATGATATTTTCTTATACAGTGTGACAGTTTCTGTCTGGTAGTGGTGAATGAAGGGGTTTTTTGGATGATACTGCGTAAAGCAGGTATAACTCTTTCACCAGTCACTCAGTCTTTGTGAGCCCTGTAAAGGTGTTGTAAAACCTGAATAGGATTGTCTTCCTTTTAAAGGGTACAAGATAAATGCATGCATTAAAAAATGAACGGCTGCACAGTTATGGTGAGGGGCTTTTTCCCCCTTTTCTAAAATTTTATTTTCAGGTACAATGCAAGTAGCTCATATCACATTTGAATTTTTAAGATATTATCCTCATATGAATTTAGGTCTTTGGTTACCTAAGATATCATTTGTCCTCTTGCGAGCTGTAATTACTTTTGCAATAGCTGGGCTGTCTTTGCTGATTCTCAGTACCATGTAAATGTTCAGGAAGAGTAACCCCAGTTCTGAAATTTTGTTTCTTCTTTGTTTCCACTGGTGTCTAAATGCTTAGTATAAAAACCATTTATGCACACCAATACAATGGCACACATGAGTAGTGGAGATAAGATCAATGAATGGCCCTTCTTGCCAATGTCATTCATCTACATTTATCAAGTCACACGTTTCTTAACCTTCCTCCTTCACAGAGGTTTCCTTCAGTACACTTGGATGACTAGGGGTCGCACACGGTGCGGGGTTTAGTGTGAATGTTGATCAGCAAGTGGAAAGACTATTCTTAACATACTAATTTATATCCAGTATATTGTATGATAGGTGCTTATACAAATTAATGAGGAGAGTTTAGAAATTTCACAAAGTCTTCTTAATAATATCAAATATTGTTTATGGATTTATAACACAGCATAGTCACTTTTTCTGAATTTACAGTTCTGTGCAATTTATTGATGTAAAATCACTAGTTTATGTGTGCATGTGTTTGTGAGGTCGTCTCTGGAGAAAAAGGAAAAAAACTGCTAAATGTTACCCTTTTTTGTCCTTCACAACAAAGAAATTTTGTTTTTCTGTCCTTCTTGACACTGGCTGTCAGGTGAGGCTTTACTGTTAAAATATATTCTAACCCAAATCAAATCAAGCAGTAGTCTGGAGTCATTTCAAATAAGAACCTTAATTACACCCAGGAAGAATTTGCCCCCATTATCTCATGGCATTGGTGTGGACCACTAGCAGCTTGATACACTACATATGAATTTTAATCACATTTGCTTTATATGTAAGATATAATTTTACCAGAAATAGTCACATGCTCCATTGCACTGTAAATGGTCTAGGATACTTTTAGCCAAACTGTAAAAGTACAGTAAATAATTTAAATATTATTTTTTCAAAATTATATATAGTAGTGACTTGCTAGTTATCTCATTTTTCACAGGTTTTCAGGTTCAAAGCAGTGTGCATGAAGTAAAAGGACCATTAAAATCTTATTCTTCATTTACAAACTGGTGGAAATTGACTAAGACTCAAAAGAAGTGCACAAATACAAAATACAGCCTTTGTGATAACCTATCCTTTAGCTACAGTCATATCACATACACAGAGTAAGAATCTAATTACTGCCCCAAGTACAGGGCATTAGCATAGCCACTGCTGACCATCAGCTGTCCTGGGAAAACGTTCTTATTAATATATTTTTTTTCTTAAGATTAATTTCTTCCTATTGGATAAGAACTCCAGTAAATTTTTCTGAAAAATAATAGTATGCTAAGATCTTTTGTCATGTCCTACATACTGCTGATGAAGAGAATTCATTACCTCATTTTCGAGCACAATTCAGAAATACAGTATGGGAAGATAACAAGGTATTTTTATAGATTTATGGTAACTGTTAGCCATTTTTAAGGATGGTTGTACGGAAGAGCTCTATTTCTTTAAGACATTGGAATGCTTTGCAAGTATTCAAGAGAAGAGTGATGTATTTTAGCCCGGGTGTGGTTTAGTAAAAGTGTCCCCAAGAAACAGGGGTTAACAAGAGGAAAGCCATCCCAGAAAAGACAAAACTGAGCTTTGTCCTTGCTCTCTGCTGTTTGCTTTTCATAAAGATTATGTTCTACGTTGCAGAGAAAAGTAAGCAACAGTTTCACATCTTAAGCTTTTACAGGGAAACTGAAGACTTTCTCATTTTTCCATGCTGTATATGGGCCATGGATTGAATTTTGACTCAGAAACTGTACTTTCAGTGCGTATGCAAGTTTGTGCTAAATGTGCATTCAAGCTTTAGGTGGCTTATACTTTGCTAACTAAGGAGGTCTCTTGTTCCTTAAATGCTCTCTCTAGGTCAGGATGCAGCACAGAAACACAAAAATCACATAGCTTTCCTAAGACTTTTCTCTGTGAAGGAAGCTTGTATTTGAAATAGTGTCATAGAGCTTTGTGCCCTTGCCCTTTGCACTTTCTCTTCCACTTGGTAACACATATTGGTACATATTTTGGAGTTCCACAGCGGAGGTCCTTGATGCCCGTGGAAGAAGGGCTGTCAACAGATTCTATAAATTGAACGCTTACCATGCTGCTGTGCCAGGGTGCTGGGTGCCACCTGACCTCTGCAGGGATGAGCACAAAGCCATTTTATGTCATTACTCAGCCCAGCTATGTGTTGCAAGCTTAGAGAAACTATGATGCTCCCCACACCTTCTCTGGGGATTCACAGAGAGACCCTGTACTTAGACTACTTTTCTGCAGCAGGAGTTCAAACATCTCCAGTGGACCCCACTTCTAGTCTAGAAACAAAAGCCCTGAGAATTTCTACGAGTTGCTTTAAAAATAAACAGCTGAAGGAGATCTTGCCTTTGGATTTTTCACAAAAAAAATCACCATTAAATGTGGAAAAAACAATGTACTTTCTTAATTTATATTTGCCCATAAAACTCAAAAATCCTATTTTCCATTGCTGTCAGAAAAAAAAAAAAAGTCTGATCTGTACCAGATGAGTGAGATTTTGAGGGCTATCTCAGATGAAAGCTATTTTGATATCATGTTTTTCTTACTTGATATTTACTGTATTTTTGTGAGTAAATATTAGACCTAAAGGATGAATTTGTCAGCTAGTATAAATCAGCACAGTTCCATTGATTTGAATAAGACTAGGCTGGTTTATGCCCACTGAGGATTAGCCTCATCAAAGGCTTTGTAAGCTTTTTAAAGTTTAAGGGAACAGGCTTGTTATGTCTTTAGGTGTTGAAATAAAGGGAGAATTACAAGCATAGGTTAATGTAAACTGCAGCTTTAAATGATAAACTAGGGACTATTTGGAGGGCTTAAAGAATAATTGCAAAAATCTGCTACATTTGTTGAGAAATCCAGAAAATCAGAGCCTGTATACCTACACTTTTATGTATATATATATATATATTCCACAATTATTCAGTAGGTGGCAGTTAAAAACCTAGATGAGCTTTGCAGTCGCCATTTAGGCAGTAGCACCAGCAGGTGCTGGAGTCAGTCCATCCATAAAAGCAGAAAGAAAGGCTGCAATCAAGCCAGCGAAAGCATTAGCCACGGCCCAGACACTGGGGAGAAAGCAGGAGAAGAGCAGAGCCAACGGAGCGCCGAGCCTGCGAGCCCACGGCAGGCAGCAGCCACCGCAGGGAAGGCAGCAGGCGACGGAGCTGCAACCCCTTTGATTAAGACAGGGACTTCTTTCTGGTGGAGGAAACCCAGGGCAGAGAGCGTGAACAGCTGGTGCGATGACAGGCAGAAACTGAAGAGCATTTGGAGCTTTCTCTTCGAACAGGTAAACAGTTTTCCATTTGTTTTTCTACATCACCTCATACCATAAAAGTAGCTTTGCAGTGAGATTAGAAATCTTTATTTCCTTTGGCCAAAATCAACAGTCCTCACCGAGGCAAAATTTCCACTGAAGCCAATAGAGTTTTGCATGAGTTATGACTGCAAGATTTGATCCAAGTATATATCTCATGTGGAGAACATGTTGTGCTATAAGCTGAGGCTGAAAAGGAAGCTAGAAGCAGGTCATGTGCACACAGACCAGTTAAATGATATAATTTTTTTGTGTGCAGGGGTGCTAATAATGGTTTCATAACCTTTTTTAAAAACTGTCATACATTAAAACTGGATGCGCTGAAGTGCCCTAGTTTATACCACTGCCACTGCAGTAGCTTAAGGAGAGATTAGATTTTTTTAAAATGAAAGCAACATTTTAATTTATGTGATGGAAGAATACAAAAATATTGAGTCTTAATTAAGACCAGGTGTTGTTTTCTTTGAAATAAATACAACTTTGCACCATTCCATTGAAACTCAGGCAGTGCTTTATTTGTTTGGTAGATTGTGCCTCTCTCAACTGAATGAAAGAAAAAAAATCATGAAAGGCCATTTTCAAGTGTCTGTGAGTGACTGAATGCACATTTGATAATACTTCCTCTCTTACCATCTTCCCTGTGAAATGTGGGATGCTCTGTATGCTGCAGCACTCAGTCACAGCTGTGTGAGTCCAGAATGGGGAACAAGATTTGATCTATTTTATTTTAGAAGCATTTCCTGAATGTCTTGTTTTCATGAGTACCTAGTTATACATGAATACCTATGTGCCTGTGTACAATGCACACACGTATAGGTATGTAATGTGTAAGCTGTGCTTACTAAATGCAGTGATGCCCAATTCTCTCAGAATGGCATCTGTGCTGTCATTCAGGGGCTATGAAATGTGGTATCCCAGCAGGTTTCATGCTCCCTCTCACACTGCACACAGCATTTCTGAGGCTCTTGCATGAACAACTGTCCAAATACACAGTTGCAAACCAATGGCCCAATGGAACTAAGGGAATGATTGCCTACCTGTACAGCTATTTATCTTCATCACTGGGAAGAGAGAAGAATGAATAGATATAAATGGGCTGTGAATACACTTAGGCTGAAAAGTTTCAAACAATTAGAGCAGCACGCTTCCGAAATTCCCTTCTTGTTGAAGTAACGAAAAGACTCTAAATGCTTTTCAATTGGAAAATGATGGAAGGGATTATGTGAAATGGTTGTCTGCAATGGCAAGGAATTGGATTTGATAATTCAGAAGTTTCTTGCGGGACTAAATACCATTTGTACTTTTCACTGGAAGTTGCCTGCTTTGAAAAGTCTCTGCAAATGGGTCAAGGTTTTTGGAAACACAAATTTCCACGTCTCACATAGGAGCCAAATGAAAGAATATTTCTCTTCTAGGTTTTGCTGCACTGTGATTTACACTAGCAGACACATAAACCCTGGTGGTCATGAGGCTGAATAATATCCCCTTCTCACAGTGCAGAGCAGAGCTCTTTGGAAGGAGATTGGAGTTCAAAGGCAAGGATCCTTCTGGCCAAGTGGTCAAGATTATATTACTCCAGCACTGCAGTCTCTGTAGTATCAACAAAATTCATGGATAATATATAAAAGGATGATGCTATTACTGAAGTTCCTACTAGTACTGGTTCTAGTTTCTTTTGATGATCACCTGATAACTTTCTTTTGTGCTAATCAACACACCTGCCCATGTAGAGATCCACCATCATGTGTGAAAAAGCAGACTCCTGTTTTCATTGTGACAGTATGCACTATTGCCTCAAAATTAGGTTATTTTAAAAACCTGCAATAAACTGTGTTCTGGTTCAGAGGTGCTCTTACAGAATGACACCATTCAATTCCACATTCCCTTTTCCTCTACTTCTTTCTCTTTATAACCTCATCCTCCTCTTCTTTTTTTTATGGTTTTGATTTACAAACCACTTTGGATTGTTTGCAGTGTACCTCTGTAACTATTCTGTAATATATAATAAATGGCATTTGAATGTTCCAGCTCCCACACTGCATATGAGTATCAGACCATTTACACACTTAAATTGAAACAGATTTAGTTTTGTATGTAGAGCTGATTCCAAATGTTTGTTACTTTCCCCTTAGTATTTTGTATTATTAGGCCTAATTAAGCAATTATCAGTATTAGATACAAGAAGGAAAATTACAATTGTGTGAAACATGAACACATATTATTAGCAATATTACTTTCCCTTTTAAATGAAAAATTTCCCTAAATGCACCAGGAAGAAAAAAATCTGGGAAATTTTTTTCAATTTATTATTTTTTACTTTCCACCCAAACAAAAGTTTTTAAGTATCAGCGAACAGATAATTTCACTGCATTCTTGTTGTTGCATTGAAATTAAAATGTACGTTGAATCTTATCTCAGTGCTAGAAAGGCAGTGGAAAAGAAAGACCCACTGAGTGACACGGTAACTGTAGGTATGGATTAAAATAAAACATACTTTATTTTACCTTTTTGAGAAAACAAATACTGATTTATTTTCAACCACAAAATACTGATTACTGTATAATTCTTGAAATGAGCATCAAAGGAGAAAAGAGCTAAATGTCCAAAAGGGTATGTCAAGTCTGTGACAATCATACTTTCCACTCACACTGAGATCAGGAACACCTCCTCTCAAGCAAATAAATTTGAGTTGAAAATTAGGTTTCTGTATCCGAGATGAAAATCAGCCTCTGATTCCTCTGGCTGTACAGGACTGCAGTGCACTATGGCAGCAAAATGCAACCACTTTCACCCTGAATGCAGGTAGTAGAATTGGTTTTATTTGAATCTGAGTAAGTGTCAATGAAATTATGACAGCCTTTTAGTATCCTCATTTAAAGTATGCATGTAGTAAAGCAGCCGCATGAAGAGAACAAATTCATTCCTGGACTGCAGATGTTTCCTTCCCAAAATGTCCATCAGTTCTGACTTAAAACTAATGTGAAGCTAAGAAAATGAGATTTACATGCTTTTATTTATTTTTTTATTTATTTTTATTTATATTATTCCCTGAAAATTTAGGCTGACAGATTTTATCTGTTCTGAAAAAGTTAGCAATTTAAATACCACCAATAGCCAAAATATTGCTGTAAATCCAACTAAACACCATTAGTTTTCCCAATTTGTTCATTCAAACATTAAAATGCTACGATGTGTATTTTCCTAATATTCCTAATTCCAAAGCTCTTTGTTGGATCACGTCCAGCACCTTCTGCATTTTATGCACATGAACCATTAGCAGAGAAGGGAATCAACAGACTCTTCTGCATCGTCCATTCTTCTGTCACCGGTCCTGCCTTCTCCGTCACCAAGCGATGGTACTTTGGTTAAACTCAGTTTCAGAAACCCACAATACTATTGCCCTGTAGAAAACTCATTGAATTCTCTCCCCTTTCTTTTTCCAGTTCTTTCTTGCCTAGGGAATCTATTTCTGCTGCAATCTCTACTGGCTGTATCTTAGCCCAAGAGCTAGTAAAGATTTTCTTACCATGACAATGATCTGTTTCAGTTTTTGTTTTATCAAGGGATCTGTTACATATGATAATTTGTAGAGCTTCAAGCAATTTTGAAAAGGCGTTGTTTTAGGAATGAGATTTTCAACATTGGTGTGATGAAAACATGGCAATTTTCTAAAGCAGAGCACAGCATCTGTGACCACAGAACAGTATAGGGACTGGATTCTACCTCCATTACCTACAGATGTCGTTAGGACAATATTCTACTTCTGTAAACACAGAACAAAACTGCAACAAATTATTCAGAAAAACTTTTGTCCTTTTTATTACTCTTCTATGTTGGGCCAGCAGGATGAAGGGAATTTGCAAAATGTCTTAGAGAACCTCTATGAAAAAACTTTCTAAAATTGATATCCTGGCTTATATACAGATACCCTAGACTGTATCTGTAGGGTAGTATATACATTTGTAATGTAGTGAAGAAACTGTCTCAAAATGCAAGAAACACTTTGGCCAATGTTGAAAAAATGGAGCAATTTTAATTTTTCTTCCCTTTTTCTTTCTTAGATATTTGAAAGCAAACAATACAGTCACTAAGGCCAAACTCCCTCAAATACACTTTGTTTGCTGTTATTTGGTCAGGCAGGGCAATTTTAGCTTTCTACTCTGTCTCAGTCCCATCCAGTTTGGTACACTTTGGTGTCACTAAAAGTAGTGACACCAGTCACTACTTTTATTTGAGGTAGAAATCTCTAAGTCATTAATTTTCTGTGCAAATTCAAACAATTCAAACATTGTAGAGAGTCTAGCCCTAAAACAGGAACTGTTGAAGCTGAAACAAATTGAATTTGTAGTTGAATTTGTGCTTCCTATGAATTGGTTGAATAAGAAGACTGTCTGATTTTTTCTCTTACTTTCAGAAGATCAAGTAAATATTACAAGGACAGTGTGTCCTAGGAAACAGCAGGTTTATGACATAATACTTTATTTATTTTTTGTTTCCATAGAAGATGCCATTTTATCTGTAGCTCGGTCTGGTCTGTTTTCTTCTGGCTGATAATATAAAAAATGAAGCTGGCATTGCTTTTCTCTCAAACTATAGTTGAGAACAACTCTTCATCATTTTCTGTCATGGCCTATTATGCCATCCAGTTTTGTGTTGACTCTCAAAATAAATCTGGAACTCCAAAAGCCTCTCTATTTTTTGACCACACTTGGTAACTTCTACACAGATCTTAAAGTTAGATTGTTAAGTGGCTTTCAGTGTACAATAGTTGAATGTTGTTTGGCCAACGTGACTTGTGATATTGAAAAATTCCCCTGTAATTTTTAACTACTTTGTCTATATTGACAAGCCAAAAATTGATTGCTTTCTTAATTTTTCCTACACTCTAAACAGCTGTTATACCACGATTCTTATATCTGTAGACTTCAGAAACAATGTTCAAATAGACCATAATTAAGCCGAGATAAAAAAAAAAAAAAAAACAAGTGAGAAACTAGTACATTAGTGCTTGGCCATTCAGTCCTGGCAGCCTTGAGGTAGATTTAATGTTCGCTGATCTTGCAGTATTGCCATTCTTTTGAAACACCAATCTTCGCCATCATTCAGTGTTAATTGAAATCGGTATTAACACTGGGCAAGATTCAGTGACTGGTTGCATAAACTTTGGTCTTGGAGAGACTTCTGTCATGACCTTTTAGACTAATGCAAAAATCAAGCTATTACTATGAAACAACAGCAAAGCTGGTGGTGGAGTCTAAGAAGTTTCTAGGAGCAACAAATTTAACTAGTTATCAGCATTTAATCATCAGGAGCTTAATCACCTTTCCTAAAGCAATGAGATTCTTTTGGGAGGGTTATCATTAGGTGGAATAGGGCCAAAAATTCATTTTAGGAATAAAAAAAATGTACTTTGTACAAACTGCACCGGAGACAGTGAAAAAACCCAGAGAAATCTTAGATCAATTGGCTTAGTGTTATTTGACATTACATAAATACCTTGAGCAAGATATAGTCAATTGCTATCTTCAAATCCCACTTCACACCATTATATGACAGATTTTTTTGCATTTCAAAACTTCCTGGGTTTTAATATAGGGAAAAGACATGATTGAAAATATCTGATACATTTCCCTATATTTTTGGCTTGTAAAGGAATCTGAAAAGTTATAACAGTTATGAATAAATAATATTTAGCCTAATATTTAGTAGATAGTATCTGCTAACAAAAGTATCAAGGACTTAAATTCAAGTGCAAGGAAGTCACCAATATACAGATAAACATTTTGAAAGCAAGGCATGGTGTTGCAAGAACTCATCAAACTAAAATTTTGATATGGCAAAGCAAATTTAGGATGTAGTGGTAGTTTAAATGCATCAAATAATTTAAATTACACTCATTACTACTGTCAATCCATGCATAGTTACTCATGTTGATGTGACTTGGTCAGTTCTCCTCTATGTAAACATGCAGAGCAAAAAGAGGAGTTATTTTGAATGGATACTTATCTCTGGCCAATGTTTTGTCCAAATATCAATGACACAGACATTAAAGGTATGAAAATATTCTTCTCTGTTAACAAAGATGGCAAGAACAACACCCGCATAAAAGCCAGAGATGACAGAAATCAAAAGTGCTACAGCATAAATGCAGTGAAGCCACAATTTACACTAGCTGATCATCAAGAAGCAGACTTTCATAGAACATTTTGTTCAGCATAGGAATAAAAAAGTACTTTCCACATGAAGTAGAACCTCATGTTGCAAAAAAAGTTGTTTTAATTGTTACAGTTTTGTCTTCAAACATGTCCAAATTTCCATTGATTTGAAAGACCAAAGAAAAGCAAGCAAAGAAAAAGAAAGAAAAAACAAGAAATCGAGTCTGACAGGAAAAGACAATGACACCGGAAGCAGGAAAATCCCCATTGTTTAAAGTCCATATTCATTGGCAGATATAGTGAAAATACTTCCTGAGAAATGCCTGTTTATATGCATAATGGACAACAAGTAAAAACTCTGTACAGACCTCTCTTTCACTCTTGTATGTAAATAATATGTACCTTTTTCACCTGTGATGTGGTGGCCATTAACTTTACAACTGTGCTGAAATCCATCTTATCTATAACTACTTTTGGTATTATTCTTCACCTTGCACCTCACATCTTTGCATAGTGGTGTCATCACTGGACAGCCTGATGGACTGCTAATTTAAATCTATGCAAGAGTTTGAACTAAATGCATTGCTTGTACTTTATTGGATATTCATCATAACGATGACAATACAAAAAGGGATATCTCCTCAGACTTTAAAAAAAATATATCAGTGACTGACATGAGATTATTTTACCTGAGGAAAAAGAGCTTTCAGGAAATTAATACACAGCACATCTGACAATTGCTGTATTGCATATCAGATTGACATCTCAGTAGAACATCATAAAACCTCAAGCAGTGGATCAGTTAAGATGTAATCAAAGCCTCTGACTCCAGACAACAAAGGGAGTATCAGGTTGTTTTATAAAACAAATGCTATCCCTACTATCTACAATTCAAAGAAATTTGCAGTCTGTGACATTTCATGGAGGTCTAACAGTACAAACATGATGAAAATCTTTTGCAACAAAACCAAAACTGTGAAAAGACTGGAGAGTGAGCAATTTTTTGTACACCTAATTTCAAGCACAAACTGGCAGGGATCACCAGCTGAGAGATTCTAGTCGCATGTTACTCTAAGCATTCATGTAAATTAATTTTCAGAAGTTATTCTTCAGCCTTCCTACACTTTTTGACCATTATTTCATATGTTATTAATGGCTTAAATACAAACATAAAAGGCAAGTCATAAATACAATCAATAGAAAAATTAGACCATAAAAACCGATTAAAGATAACTATGGGATAACCACGGAGATCGCGGAGATAACATTTTTAAAGGCATATTTTTGTTATCATTATGTAACAAAATAACTGATTTTATGTCAAAATGATTGAATCATTAAACTGTATCCTCCTGTCAGAGCAATGCTTCAGCTCTTTTAACTGGCATGTCAGAAACAGCTTGGGAAAGAATGCAGACCAATGTAAAAGTTTGTAGCTGAGTCTGAACTGCAAGTAGCCTTTTGTTCCAGTGAATAGTCTGTTGAGCTCACATACAGCGGCTGAGCTTTTTGTTAGTGCAGCATCTGCAGAAAACAGAGCTAAGTAGCAGAGGTACATGGAGACTCACTACCTTGCTGAACTTTTCAGTCAAATAATTATAAAATGAAGGATATTGATCCATGTTATGAAAAGTGCTTTGACACTTTGAGGATAGTTTTGTTAAACCTGACACTTCAGAGGATGACACTGATATGAAAGTAGCAAAGGCAGCAAATGAGGCTTTATTACACACAAACTCCAGAGTAAGTGAATTCTAAAGTGTAAAAGGTAATTGATATTTTCTATGTGCAGATTATGAAGCAGCCAGGTTGTCAAAGTACACATTAAAGTTAAAGTACACATTCAAGCTCCAGCAGGGTAGGTTTAGACTGAACATTAGGAAAGAATTTTTCACGGAAAGAGTGATCGGGCATTGGAATAGGCTGCCCAG